>JANZLX010000003.1:7150256-7164117 GCA_025531955.1 Erythroxylum orinocense | reverse complement strand
GCTTTAGTGTATAGAATGTGAAATAATATGAACTTGTGAAATATTGAAAATGTGAAATGAAATGTGATGTGTGAATTATATGTATTATATGATGAGTGAGCCATCGATGATGGTCGATCACTGAATTCGCAAAACTCGCCCAAAATTTGCAACTATTTTTCAGGATAAGAAGAATACCCTGTTAGGCCAATGGAAGTATACCTACATCATTCAAGCGAAGGATAAAGGTCGGGATCAGTTCGCGTCTGCATTACATTTCTTTAATTTTGCACTGAATTTTTTACTCCGCAACTTTTGTATAAATTTATATTTTGAAATGACTAAAGTGTTTGTATTTGTGAAAGAGCCCAATTGACCATAAGGAAATTTGTAAACTGCCTTGTATGATTGAAAAGGGCTTATGCCCCGTTTGATTATGGATTTCCGCATGTGTGTTTATGTTTTCAAAAAAAAATACCAAATTTTGAATGATTGAGTGACTTAGCACACCACCCTTGCGAGGCACGGACTCAGTTATTATCGTAGATGTCGGGATCGGGTCTTGCGGGAGTGAGGTGCTACATATGATACAATCTTGTAACATTACATAATAATAGCGTATTAATAATAGTTCAAGTACTTTGAAACTAGAGGCAGCTGTTAGTGAGCACTTAGACTATATTTAGTTGAACATAAGGTTTTTAATGAAATGTTAATCGATGTAATATTATAAAATTGTTGTTTGGGAGAGATGAAAGGATTCATAATGTAATATAGTAAAATGTTGATTGAATGAAAGGTTTATAATGTAATAAAGTGTAAAATTGTTTATCATTTTACATTTCATCCTAAAACACCTCAACTAAGAAGTTTTTCATTTTTACTGTTTATGATGGAATGAGTGTAATATGAAACATTCTTCTTCCATTACATTATCTTCCATTATAAACTCTTCACATTTCATTCCATTAATAAACCTTCAACCAAACATAGTCTTATTAATCATTTAAACTAGATGCAACAATTCTATAAGGATTTGTGATTCTTACAATAATAATAATGTTGAGTTTAAAATTACGAATTATGATAGTTCATATAATTAAATTATTTCTTATATTCATATATGTTTTTAATATTTTATAAATTATGTGTTTAAGATAAAATTAAAATTAAATATTAAATTCAATTTATGTAATTTTGATATATCTTCTCTCTTAACTAAATATTTTTAATTTAAAATAAGTTAAAATTTCTTTTTTTCCTATTCTACATCTTGATTTTTGAAATTAAAAGATTTATAAATAACGACACAACTAAATTACTTCATGATTTGAGTATGTTGCAATGGACTAATTCGGGGTTCAAATTTGGTGATCACGTTAGAGGCTTCTGCTCGAGCTCGGTCTCAATCGAGCGTCAATGACCCAAAGCTCAATTGAGTCTAAGCTCAATCAAACTTCAAAGACCTAAAGTTCGATTGAGTTCGATTACACTTACATTAAGCTTGATGAAATAAATATTAAAAATAAGATTATTTTTAAATTTAAAATTTAAATTACACTAAATTTAAATTTGATTAATTCAACGTAAACATGATAAGATTAAATTGGGCAAACCTTGCCAACTCCGATTGCTCATGCTTGGAAAACCTTGAGTACTTAACAGAGCAACACTTGATCTAAGGTGCTGGGCCAGATTGCTTAGCGTTGGCCCACTTTCGGAGTAAAATGTTTGCAGTCGGCAAGGTCCTACGGTCCTACCAAGTACCCACCCTAGCATTAAAGCATGTCGTTTCAGTTGCCAATTCTTAGCAAACAACGAAGGCAACACTAGTCATGTCACTCAGTCCAAGATTCACATTTGGGTGAGCGTACGAGATGGAAATTCATAGTGGTCTCATCTCTATAATCATAACATGGACAAAAAGGGTTGTTTCTACTTCCTACCGACTATATAGGATTTCCACTCCAGGTCAGGTCTCTATCGTAAACCGAATGAATACTTCAACCTACCGTGAATTATTGATGCCTAAGTTTGAGTTGTTACGGTTCCATGAACTCAACCATTAAGAAAGTCGCCATTTTTGACGACTCTTGTAGGCGCCGGAAAGGAAACAATACTTGAAAACGTTCTTAGAACAAAGGATCTGCTCTGCTTCCTTAAACGAAACTAACGTCTGATTTAGCAGATTCTTAAGAGACACAACAGCACTTTAATTCTGCTTTAGGGTTAAACCTGCAGGAAAGAACACAACCCGTCACATGCAGTTTCTAAAACCTGACAAATTGAACTGATATATAAAATTGGAAAAGAAAATTTAACGTCGGTGACACCATTTTTTTCTTTAATGAAAATGGTAAAACAGCTTGCTAAAACCAGAAAGTGAGCTGTTATATTTCAATTAAAAAAATGCTTAAAGAAAATGGAAGTTGCTGAACCTGGTATCCTAGGATGGTGATGTGGATGACCAAGAAGTGGGAAAATGAGAAAGTCGTCATCCATGACGCCGACTAACTACTAATACATTTGCTTGGAGAATGGGAACTCTAGAAACCCTTTTCCTTGTGAAATGCAATGCAACCCATCAGTATTCAGCAAACACGAAAGGGTAAATTTGGTATTTGGTACGAAACGCGGCTATAAGACGTGTCCATCATGTCTTTCCTTCTACACGTGATTTCTTTTAAGATTAAATTTCTGATCATGATGGTCGCCGACGTCGACTCGATGTGGTCCAGTCAAAGAACAGACTCAGTAAATAGGACAAGTAACGGTACCTCTGGTAAGTTTTGAAGTAGGGTTAATTGAAAAAAGCGAGGTACTGTATGTTCTTATAATGCTAAACGACTCTTCATTAGTTGTTAATTGATATATTGCATTTCGGATGTTTCTCAAGTGAACTCCCAACCGCGAAATGCTAAACCGCGGACTTGTCATTTGTTTGTGTCCGATATTGGCATCCCAACATGTAGGAACGGGTCGTATGAGTAAGATACGTCGGTTAAAATAATAATAAAATGGATATGGGCAACCAAGTACTGAGAGTCATGTTGGTTTTCTTCTTTTCCAACTATGTATCTCACTCTCTTTTGTAGTAGAGCATGTTACTAAATAAGCTTAGGCAACAATGCCCTAACATGTCATGAGGTACAAGAAAAGTAAACAAAACTGAGAGTCAATGGATTTTAAAGATTGAAGGAGACCGTAGAAAAAAAAACAAAGGAAAAACCGAAGCACATGAGATGATGAGAAGCATTGAAGGTACGGTCCTAAACTGATCTCTCCCTCTCATGTTCTTTGTCTAAGCTCTGTGCCTTACACTAGTACATGTACCATCAGTTGAGATTGACGTTGGATTTGTTGATTCATGACAGGCACTGGATTAAGGGAAACCGATGGTGGTGATGGAGCTTGGGTCCAATGATGTGTTTGTCAGCTTGAAGGCAGAATCACAATTATTGCCGAGCGGTGGTTGAATTTAGGGCTTACTATGAAAAGATATCCTTTTGGTGCAATTATATGATTTGAGTAAAGAAGGTAAGTAGCCTGTACAAGATCTTTTTTATCTTAAGACACTAGTTCGTACCAACCATTCCACATTTGGAATGTACATTGTTTGCTTATGTTAAGTGGGATTCTAACTATAATCCTCTTTTTTTCCTTATTAATTTGTTAAATGTAGAGGGTAAGATTTACTCCACAATATGAATATTTTATATTAGCTAGTAAAACTTGTCACTGGTCACGTTTTCTTTAGAAAATTTGTAAATATTATTTTTGAATATATATCATCAATAATACGCATGCAAATATATATCATGAGTTTAGAGGAGTTTTATAATACGTAATCTTATCTCTTCCTTTATTTAATAAAAAGGTCATATATATATACATATATGTATGTGTGTATATTTGTGTGTATCCATTAAATTTACATAAATAAATAAATATTTTAAATTAAATGACACCTTCAATCCAATTAATGAATTGATAACAAGTTATAATAAAATATTAATTTTATAGCAATTAATATAAATTCCTACTCAAAACTATTGGTATTAGAGACACTCTTTACCATTGGTTATGCTGCATAAGGAATCACCCACTCCCCAATAATTATGATTCTGGCTTGAAGCTGACCAAGATATTAATACGCCTCAATAGTCGTCACCATCATCCGATTGCCTTAATCCAGCGGCTGTGACCTAGCAATAAATCACACATCAAACATCAGTATGGAGACTTCGAGTGTTCATAAAATATAAGATAAGGTGCAACTCATGTGTCTAATGTAGTAATAAGACAAGAATATGAGAGAGAGGTAAAAGAAAGTGGAGAAGATATTTCTTTGTTTAGTTAGTTCAATACTTTTGCCCGTAAAGTGCAATCTAACCACTCTACTGGTCCAAATCTATCCCCTATCTCCATGCTTCCCATGTGCTTCTTGTTCTGTTTTGGGTTTTTACACACTCCTTCCTCTCTAATATTACCTTTGAAAAGGATAAAAGTGTCTACTTTGTTTTACTCCTACTATAAAGATCATCTTTGTTACTTCTGTAGCCTACCCTCATCCTGCTCTTGCTCGGATAACCTTTTACCTATAGCGTTTTGATCCATTTCTCCAACTGGGTCTCCTTCCTTAACCTTGTTAAACATGGTAAGCCCTGAAACTGAGAGAAATGAAAGCGTGCCCTGTGATTTCTGCAGCCAGCAGACTGCGGTTTTGTATTGCCGAGCAGATTCCGCAAAGCTGTGTCTTTTCTGCGACCAACACGTTCACTCGGCCAACCTCTTGTCCCGTAAACATCTACGTTCACAGATCTGTGACAACTGCTGTTCAGAGCCGGTTTCGATTCGCTGTTCGACGGATAATTTGGTTCTTTGTCAAGAGTGTGATTGGGACGCTCATGGAAGCTGCTCTGTTTCTGCTTCTCACGATCGCCTACCAGTTGATGGATTTTCCGGCTGTCCCTCAGCGCATGAACTCGCTTCGCTCTGGGGATTTGATATGGCGGACAAGAATTCCAATCAGTACGGGCACGTGATTAACAACTGGGATGTTGGTATGCAAGACTTAGTGATGCAAATGGATCCTTGGGGATATAAATCTACTGTTGGTGGTGGTGGAATTGGTTTCCAAGATTTGATGGTGCCAAATGACAACGTGAATGTCTGCGGAAATGTGAACAACGGAGAGATATTACCAGGGTCTAAGAGACAGCTGAGTCTAAAGTGTGGAAAGAATAAACAAGTGATACACAAACAGTTGGTGGAGTTGTTAAAGAGAGATATCGTGGCCGGAGACGACGGTGGAGAGAATCTTTTTCCGGAAACGAGTAGGAACGGTAATTGGCATGGAAATGTGAAGACAGTTGATTTTGGAAATGGAAACGGCGGTGATGTGGTGGCCGGGGATGGTGATAAAGGAGTAGCTACGACGAACCAGCCGTCTACGCAGCAACAGGGTTCGGTTCAGTCTATGCTTATGTTGCCGATGCAGGCGGATCCGAAGCCGAGTGATCGAGTCAACGGTGGGGGTATGTTATGGAGTAGTAATGCCAATACTCAAGGAGCTCAGGTAAACGTTAGATATCAAAGTTTAGTTTTTGGAATTGAAGTTGATTTATGTTCACGAGTGTATAACAATGGAATGGATAGGAGAGGAGAGGTACTGTTTTCCTGAATGTATGGATTCGTGTGGGTGTTACTGCTTGATTTTAGCCTTCTTTAGGTTTGTTTAGGTATATGAAAGGATTTGATGGACAGAAATATGTCTTATCTTTTCCAGTTTCTAACACTCTTGCCTTTTTTTTCTTTTTTTCTTTGTTGGCTCTAACGTCTGAACTATATTTCAACGAGCTTTCTCCCTGCCAATACCTGTATAAGGGATACTAATAACACGTGAACTTATTCCTTCTCTTGCAGATTTGGGATTTTCATTTAGGACAGTCCAGGAAGCACGATGAATCTACTGAATTAGAAATTGCATTTGGTCCAAACAATGGAGGTTTCGTTATCAAGAACATCGATGAGCTTGTCAGGGAAACATCATTAACTAACTCAAAAATGTTGGGAGACATTTACCAGATGAATTTTTCTATTACACCTGATGATATGTCATCGTACAATGTAAGTCATTATGCCCTCACATTCATGCGTATCCACTTCACCCGTTGTGGGACATGTTTTGACCTCTCCACTGTATAGTTGGTGAAGCAGTAACTGATGTGTTAATGGGTATTGCTGTGCACTTGTCAGTCTTCGTTTTAGATGGCAAAATCTTTGAAGCTTCTTTTGGAATTCTAAGTTGATAGAAGTAACAGAGGATTCTCTTTTTAACCTAATAGATGATTCCTTTTCAAGTGCATTGTTCCATGGTTTTGTTTTAAGTCTTCCTCTTCTGTATTATCACTGATCCAAGCAATATCGAATGAATAAGCCTGTTTCAAAATCTCAATCATTAGAACACAAGCTAGATGGAATATTCTCTCCTCCTAATTCTTCATTACATAGGGAAAAGCACTATAATTTTGATTATTGATGAGAATAGCTTTAAACCAAGGTCATGAAGTAAATCTAGAATTGGTTTTTCTATTAATCTTGGGGAAGGTGACTGCATCAAATGTCTGCAAACTAGATGCAGCTAGTCATTGGCTGAATAGCTTGACCTCAACAAGGTTAAAATTATTCTCCTTCGTGGAGATTCTTTGTTCTTCCCTTGATTTCTTCTTTTCTGAGCTGGCAGAATAACTTTGGTAGCCAAGGGCCAGCGACTTCTGAGAGCAACAACCTACCTATAACAAGGCCAACGAATGGTAAACTGAAAGGCTCCAGTGGCTTTGAAGATCTCCAGTTCACGGAACAGCCTCTTTTTTTGAGAAGTGAAACCATGATAGATCCAGTGGCAAAGAAGGCAGACATGGAACTGCTTGTGCAGAACCGAGGCAACGCCATGCAGAGATACAAAGAGAAGAAGAAAACTCGGAGGTTCGTCATAATTTTGATAATCATCTTTAAGCTGACTTGACAAGTTAACATAATTTTAGACATAACAACTTATCTTGTAAACAGATACGACAAGCATATTCGATATGAATCGAGGAAAGCAAGAGCTGATACCAGGAAGCGAGTAAAAGGTCGTTTCGTGAAGGCCACAGAAGCTCTTGATGGTTGAATTGGGAGCTCAGACAGAGAAAAAGCTCATTCCTTTGGCTGTATATATTATTCTCCATACACGTATCTTCCGCAACGATGTATAATTCAATAGTTCTTTTGTTTCCTTGCACTTAATCTGCCCTTCCCACATTCTCTCCACCGATCATGTGCTCTCCTTAAGTCTATCTTGCTCCTTATGGACAGAACCCTTTCGTCACATTTAAACCAGGTTGTTGAAAGCTGTTCATATGGGATCTTAAAATGTGTTTGGTGACATCTAGAAGTTTGTCTGAAGCAGCAAAGACTACTGCTGCTGCTGCTTTTGCTTTGACGTAAGCTGTTGGGAAAATTGAAACTGCGATTCGATTCTTGCACATGTAAACTAAAGTATCTTACTGAGATCCTGGCCATCTTGTTTCTGGTGAATTGATTCAGGATCTTGGCATAATCTTGGGATTTGATGAAATCCACTCGTATTCTAGACCTAACTCATGATTTTGACCTTACAACTTCTTGATTGCAATGTTCTGTTAGTAGGATTGAATTAAACTCGATTTTTCAAATCTAAATCAAAGTCTAAAGTTTTCTTTAGTTTTAAGTTTAAATCTGGATTTTGAGTTGAGTCAAGTTAAATTTTAAATTAAATTAAATAATTAATTTTAAGTTGAATTGGACAAGAAATAAAGGGGCGGTTGGTTCAAAATGAATAAGAATGAATATTATTGTTATAATTATAATGGTTGGTTAAGAAGAAGTAATAATTAACGTTAGCTTGTAAAAATTATTGAAAAATAAAATTTTAATATATTTTAATATATTTATTTATTATATTTTAATTAATTATATTGTAATTAATTAATTACATTATATTACTTAATGAATTATATTTTAATTAATTAAAATTAAATATATTTTAATTAATTATTTTATTTTATTTTAATTAATTATATTGTAATTAATTAATTATATTTAATGAATTAATATTAAAAATATTTTTAAATAAAAGCCACTGTTAAAATATTATTTTCATTTTTCTACTAAATAGAGGATACGGAGGATTTTCCAAAAATAAGATATTAAACTATTATCCCTATAATAATAATCAACAATTAACTACTCACGTTTCATTCCTTATCTCTTAATTTCTTCCCAAACTCGTCAACTTAGCAACGTTTACTATTGTTTTTGCATCAAATATAGTGGCAAGATCTCATTGTCAATAATATGGGCTTTAATTTACCAAAAACGAGAAGTGGGCTTGTTGAAACCCATTTTCTGTAAAGTGAAGGTACTTAAATCCCATTTCAAGAAGACTTCTACTTATGTATCAATAACAGTGCCCCTATTAGTTAAGATTAAAATGACATAGTATTGAATTTTTTCAGATATTGTGTATTAACGAGATTTCTATTAAATTGTTGTTATTGTAGTTAAGCCTAAAAAGTTAAAAGATTCATGTTTTAAGAATAAAACTGAGAATTGGGTTTGATTGAATAAATAAGTTTGAAAATTTTATGGAAAGAAAACAAAAAGCTTAAAGAAAAGAAGACTTAATTTAATTTCATATTTATAAAATTTTAATATTATTTAATTTGACATTGAAAATTTGAGTAATTTAATTTTAAAAGAAATAAGTTTATTTAATATTATGTTTATCCAGAAGAATTTATCATTGTGAGATCTAATTTAAATTTGATATATGTTTCCTTTTACTTTAAAGTATGATTTTTTTTTTGGATATACATTAGGTATCTCAGCTTTTTGTTGGACTAATCCTAAGCCTTTAATACCCCACCCTAAGTGCTTTAGAGAAGGTTAATCTGAAACTTCTAGATTTCTCAGGTTTTTACGTAGCCTGTATATTTCTGCGCGCAAAGAGTCATCACATACTGATTGATCAGTATCCCTGCTTAACATCATGTTCTCAGCAACGTCGAGTTTCCTAATAGCTCCAACTTCTACACTGTCGCTGGAAGCGAGACATCCGTAATTGATCCGATCAAGGAGCATGCCTAAGGAACTAGAGAATTATCAGCAGGAAAAATTTTTCTCTCTCCTCTTTTTTTGATAACTCGAACTCAAGATTTCTTACAAAAAAAAAAAAGTCTGAGGAGTTGAAACCAATCAGATCACTCCTAAAGTATGATTTAATATGATCTTAAGCATGTAGAAATGATTGAAATTTGTAAAATTGGTCGACAACTGACAACTAGCAAGGACACTTTTGGTTGAAACTTTAGAGGCAGATTCAATTGAAAGATGGAGGGAATACTTAGAACCTTGGTTGTTCAACGACTTGCAATTCCCTGCTATGTATTATTCAAACTAAAGGTATAATCTTTTAAGTTTGACCTCTTTAGTCTTTCCTTTATGCAAACTTGTATCATTGTGCATACAGCTTTTCAACAGTTTGTTCTCTTGGGATAGCTTAAGCACTTTCACTATACCTTTCCTTACCCACGATGAACCTTTCCAACTATTTCCATCTTCAACATGATTTGTTAGATTTTACAATTATAATTTTGTATTGCGATTATGTTTTAATTACAATTAAAACATTGAGTTGGAAGGCTTTGATTAGTTGTTCGTGTGGAAGGCTTTGATTATACACTCAATTGGTCCGTATGGAAAGCTTTTCTCATGGAAGAAGATAGCTTTTTAACAAAAGTTGCAACTTTTTGCATGAACACGAAAAGAAGAGAAAGGGGAAAGGAAGTCTACATTAGTGCTTGGCTTAGTCAAATTTCACTCCTTTTAAGGAGATAGCATATCTACATGGCTTGTTTGGTACTTGATGCCTCCTACACCCTACCGACAATCAAAGGTTGTCTGTAAGTGATGGAAGTAAAAGGAGTGCCAACTTTTGAACACCAGCTTGAAGAAGTCAAAAAAGACAAATGCACACCCCACCACCAATTATGTGAAGCTTTAAAAGACGAGTCTCGTCACATGCCATGCCTAACAGCAATAACAATCTTTAGCGTGTGTTTGTTTGGGGTTAACCTGGAAAAAAAATATAAGTATGAAATGAAAATTTTTATTTGGTATTAAAAAAGGTAATATTTTTATTTTTTCATTTTTTAGTAATACTTCATACTTCTGAATTATTAAGCAAATGAGATTCATAGTTAGTTATACTTTATTCTCATTTTTTATTATATTTATTCTTATTCTCATTTTCATTATCTTCTGTGAATCAAGCACTCCTTAATTTTTCTTAAAGAACTAGTAAGCCTCATCCACCCTAGATTAAGTGCATACGAGGCTTAATCTTAAATCCATTTGCATAGCCAATAAAACCAACCACCATAAATTCATAAGAATCTAGTCTCTTTAATTAATATTTGTATTAAAATATAGATTTTTGGATTGGATTGGATCGTAAAGTTAAAGGGTTTAAATCAGTTCGGATCTCAAAAATAAAAAAAAGTTTAATATGATCAAAAATCTAGTCATCTTTGACCGAATCTATTAACTTTATCGCTATCTGATATCAGTGAGTTTCATTAGAATAAAAAAAAAGTCTTTTAAATCCTAACATTTGTATTAAAAAAATCTCTTAAGATGTTTATAAATGTGAGAAGTTAAATAGTTGAAAATGACCTTTTTAAGAGTTTAAATGTCAAACAAAAAAGTGAAAATGTGTATATAGATACATGTGTTTTATTTTTTGTTTAAATTTGAATTATTTAATTTAATAAATAGTTATTATAGTAATTTCACATATGATAGTGACAATAATCACATTAATAATTAAAAGATACTTAAGAAAAAATAAGACTCAATTATAATTGTTCAATCAAATAATTCTTAACCTATGAACTCAATTTGAAAATTTACTAGCATCTTTTGTAGTGAGTGAAGAGAAGTTTTTCATATACATCTTCCTTTTTTTATAGTGAAAACAAATTATTTATATAAATTTTTTATTACAAATAATAAGGGACCTTAAAAATTCAATTATTTTGTTGATTGGTATCTAATCACTCAATTATATGTAATAATTCCTTTTTGGATCACACATATGTTAAAGCTTTTACATATAAATGCAATAATAATACTCTCATAAAAGCTTTTCAAAATTACGTTTATTGCTTCTTCTTTTTTTGACAATAGGGCAGGTTAGGCTTGAGATAGTAGCAGCTTAGCTAGAATTTAGGCTTGATTCGATCCGACCTAAAATGTTTTTTTAATTTAAAAAGTAAAAACGACATCTCTTTTAATAAAACGTATTGTTGTGTGTATAAAAATCACATCTCAAGCTATAATTTTTTCAAAAAATCAGACCTAAAAATTAGCTTGAGGCTGATCAACCTAAATTTGACCTGTTGACTTTGGTACGGGAATAGTTGTCATTTCTATTCACAACTCATATATTTTATTCATATTCAAAACTAACTCAAATAGTGAATATATACATAAATTATATGTTACAATAGTTAGTTTCTAGATACGATCAACTAGCTAATCACCTATTTTCAACTAGCTAGGTATTGTTAGTTTCCAGATAGGATCAACTAGCTAATCACCCATTTTCAACTAGCTAGGTATCTTTCGATTGGGGTAATTGGACCGAAAATCCCTCATTGGTAACTTTTGAAACTCACCATCGACTAGCCAGTTTTAACTATTTGGCTGGTAATTAGACCCTCAAATTTTTTGTCCATTTTCTCCTGTCTTACCCTGTCCACTTTGTAACTAAGTCATCCACTCATGTGGGTACCTACATAACACATGAGTGAATGACTTAGATGTAAAGTGGACAAAGTAAGACAGGGGAATACATGAGTGGATGACTTAGATGCAAAGTGGACAGGGTAAGACAGGGAAAAATGGACAGGAGATCTCCCCTCGGTAATTAAATCAGCCACTAAGTAACCTTTTTGACCCTTGGTTACGTTACAAAAATCAACTTTCAAAACATTATGTCCTGCGATATTATATATAAGCTCTCCAAATTTAGGTATTAGCTCAAAGATTTGATTTTTAATAGACTTGTATAACTAAGTGTTGGAATATTCTCTACATCAAGTTAGAAAAATATTTATTTTATTTAGCTATTTATTAGACTTTGGTCTATGATAGGATATCTTCGTCTTAGCAGAAGTAAAATTGGTGCTAACGATGATGATAATATAAATGATTATGTAATTATGATAAATTGGCTTATTAACTTCACTTGATTTAATAAATTTATAAATGATCATTTAAGTTAAATCTATTATTTAATTTTGAAGAATTGCTTTATTAAATCTCTTGGCATTAATATACAAATTGTGGTTAGTCTAGTCATATCACCTCTAAAATGACCCAAAACCAAATTCCTCTATTTTCACTTTCTTATAACCAAATCACATAACTAATATATAACACATATTATAATCATTAGTACATGTTTTAAATCGAACGTAAAAAGGAAATAAATGAAGAAATGTGAAAAATATCAAACAAGGTTTCTGTATACGTGAACATCTAAATGGGTATAAATTCATTGTCACTTTTACGAAATCTACTCATCAATATGCGATAAAACTTTTTTTGTAGCTTTCTGTACACGTGAACATCTGAATGGGACAGAATATCCTTACGTTCACGATTTGTTACAGAAGCTAGAGGAGACTTTGACCTTTTTTATATAACATTCATATCGGGTCTTCCTATTATAGGCTTAGTATGAGCCTAATTTATACTTATTGAGGTCTATTTTTTTCTTAAACTTTGGCTCATTAATTCAGATCATTTATTAAGTCGTTTTATTATCTTTATCTGAATCAAATTATATAAGTTAACCGATAAGTTATTAAAAAATTATAAATTACAATTAATTATCTTCCACGAAATGGGAAAACTTCAAACATAATATAATTTGGTGGTGCATTTGAAATGGTATTAGATATACCTAAGAAAAAGATAAGTAGAGAGTCGGATGAAGGAAAAGAATGATTTTGGAAAACTAAAGCAAGACCCTGTTCTAGCAACTTGGTTGACATATCTGATGTAGGTGGGACCATGGACAATCGAGCAAGTTCAGGCAGAGAGCTAGTTATACCAGAATGATCCATGACCAAAACTAGGACCAAGAGATTTAAAGATGCTCTTTGTACTCATGTGGGCTTTTATCTTAAGAAGATGGCAAACTCCGAGTCTATTGGAGGAGAGTTTAATGGAATTGAGCCCAAACTAATTCATTTAACTCAAATCCTTGGACCAGATACACTTGACGTTTGAAGACCCCCAAATCAAGCTTATTTATTTATTCACTTTATTTTGGGCTTTCACGTATTTTAACCCAACTCTTTATTATTTGACCTAGGTATAAATGCTTATGTTTTAGGGTTTTAGAGGCTTCAGATCATGTTGTTTTGAGTAGGGGTGTTCATGGTAGGGTAACCTGATCCGTTCATAAATAACCTGAACCTGAACCTAAATGTCAGGTTCGGCAATTTCACGAACCTGAACCTGAACCTAAACCTAAAGAACCTGAACCTAAACCTAAAGAACCTATAGAGTCGGTTAACCTATTTTCAGGTTCGGTTCTCAGGATAACCAGAACCTATTCATGTCAATATATATGACAAAAAATTATAAAAATAATTGGTGAAAACAAATACAAATTATTCATAAAAATATGCATATAAAATCCATCAAAGATTAATCCAATATGTTAAACTCAAGCAAAGTAAAAATAAGCCAAACAATATCTTATAAAAGATCCATACTAAAAAAA
>JANZLX010000003.1:7134508-7150156 GCA_025531955.1 Erythroxylum orinocense | reverse complement strand
CCTTAAAAAACTAAAATTGTAGGATTTCTTAATAAATGTGTTTTACACTTATTAATTTCTTTAATTAATCTCTAAATTATTATATTATTTTAGTCAATGAATTTTTTCTATTAATAGTTTAATACTTCAATCAATAACTTTGACACATATTAATTGCTATTTGAAGTAGAAGTATTGAGTGTTATGCATTAGTTGTTATTTATAATAGCAATGTTCAAGATTAACGTTTAATAACATATAATTAAAGTAGTTTTTTTCCTTTTCTTTTTTTTTACCTCAAGAATTAATATATTAAATACTAATGAATTTATTATTATTAATATCCTCTTAAATTATACCTAAATATATTATAGATTTTTTGGGTGTTTCAGGTTTAGGTTTAAACCTAGAACCGTAAGTTAGAAACCTGAACCTGAACCATAAACCTAATTTTTCAGGTTCGGTTCAAACTGAACCTGAACTCAGGTTCAATTAACCTTATTTACAGATTCGATTCATGCGGTTCAGGTCCGGTTTACAAGTTCGCGGGTTTTTTTGAATACTCCTAGTTTTGAGTGCCGATGGCTCTAGGGAGAATATTGTTCTCTTGTTCTTGTTACTTTTCGAACCATCTTTCACTTATCAATTATTTTCTCAATTGTAACGTGTTGATTGTTTGTTTCTTGGTTTTATTTTGATCATCGAGATTGCTCGAAATAAGTTTCCGAGAGGTGTCGTAGAAATCAAACCTTGCGTATCCTTTATTGGTTTTATTTTGATCATCAGGATTGCTTGAAACAAGTTTCCGAGAGGTGTCGTAGAAATCAAACTTTGCGTATCCTTTATTTTCTTATTCGTTGAATTCCAAATATCTATCTTTTTTAATTCTTTTAGGTCAAAAACTTATAAAACAAAATTACCCATTGAAATCTTCATCGTATCGTCGTCAATCTTTCCGTGGTACGTGTCAATATCCTTCCCCAAATCATTCACTAATGCTTCTTTTTCCATTTGGAATATAAGCATATTGAGATGTTTAGTTCATCTCTTGATGTATAAGAGTTTAAAAAGAACTGCACGAGCATATCTAAGCAACTGGTAATAAATTACATTATCTAGACTTCAACACATTCCATTCCCAAGTAATTTTATTCTTAAATGCTTTGTCAGTGCGTTCATTGAAAGCGTCCGCCTCTAAGTTATTTAATCTCTGAAGATGCGCATAAAACAGTGCAGAAACATAAACATACGAAAAAGTTTCATATTCTTACAAGAGTTGCGATATGCGAGGTTGAAACTCTGAAAGAGACCACTTTCAGTGTTTAATATTTTAGTAGATTTGTTTATTTCTCTTAAACAAACAGATTCCAACATTCACTGTAAATATATATACATACATGGTTTGACGTCACGTACTTGGATTTATCGAGTATGATATGTTTGGAGGCATCCCATCTTCTGAAGAGGGAAAAGTAAAAAGAGGCGAGTTGCTGATATGTTGTTTAGGAATTGTCTCTTGCGTTTGTTCCTTCACGCTATGAATTGTCTTTGTCGAGTAGTCGAACGAGTCTCAACTTGTGACGTAAACATTGCTTGCAACTCTGACATGGTCGGGCAGGGAATAGGGTTTTGTAGGATCATGTTAACGTGTTCAAAGAATTAGAAAATAAGGCTATAATTATATTGTCTTGATGTAATGGTGTCCTAGTCCAACATTACTTATTGCCTTTTTTTTTATGCACATGTGAAATCAGTATGTACTTTTTTTAAAAAAAATATAAGTATTTAACTATAAAATAAAATTACTTATTAAAATAAAATTACTTATTTAATATATAACTTTATGAGAAGTTAAAATATAACTTTTTAAGAAGCTCAAATTTAGAGCTTCTTAAAAAAATATATCAAATATTTGATAAATTTTTTTTTAAATTTTTCACGAGGTGTCTTAAGATAGACCCAATTGTGAGAAGACACTTTTAAGTCATCTACATTCAAATTAATCTCTGCTCGAATCGGATAGGCTCTTTACGGGAGGTAAAATTATGGTCCCAAGTTTTAAACGAATGCATACATGAAGGCGATTTGAACCCGTGACCTCACTTAAGCCAAAAGAACCCCTTATCAACTCGCCTTCACCTTGGAGGGTTTTTTTGGTAAATTTTTCTGATAAATTAACAAGTTTATTTTTAGTCTCTTTTATCTTTATGTTTTACACATAATTTTCACAATACCTACAAACTTTTCTTTAATTTTATCTTGCAAACTCATCTTCTCTATTTGATTTTTTATATATATTTTAATATTTATTTTTTATATTAGTTTTACTTATGTTATAATTCATATAAAAGATTTGAATAGACATATTTTCATTCATGTTTCATGTGGTTTAAAATTATATAATAATTAATATATTGTTCTTTGCATATTGTTTAATATATTTTAAATAATATTTATATGCATAAATAATTTTTATTACAAAATAAAATATAGTTAAAATTATAGGTATTTTTTATTTTTATATTGTCAAATAGTCTATTATATGAAGTTCTTTCAAAAAAAAATTTTAAATGACAATCAAATAACTTCTTAAAAACATTCTTCTCCAAAAAAATTTAAAGAAAAAAGTTTTATTATAAAAAACTGTATAAATCCAACCAAACATAGACTAAAGTATCCTTTGTTTTTCCATTCGACCTTAGGATAGATGAGAATCCATTTGACTTGATTTTTTGTTTTCTATTCTTATTGTTAAATTCAATAAAAATGAGATTTTATATTTTTCTTTTTTTTTTTTGAAGACCTCTCTCTCAGTTCTTAAAAAAAATTGTCCCACTTTTTCGTTTTTCACAATCAGGCATTCATACCTCTTGAATTGTATCACTGGTTTGCTCTTTGGAGCTACAAAAGGAGCAATCTTCTTGTTTGTTTTCTTCTTTTTCTTTTTGTGGGCTCTATAAATTCCATAACCAATGTTTGATTCCATGCTTCATACTTGCTTTAAGCAAAATCAAGCAAACCCGTTCCTCTCTCTCTCTCTCTCTCTCTCTGTAGAGCCATAAGCATCTCGACTCTTCTTCAAGCGCCCTGAAAGAAACATCATTTGTAGTACTGAGATGGCCACATGCACTCTGTCACTTCTTCTTCTTCTCCTTGTTCACCTATTAAAGGTTTCAGGACCTGTAAATGCAAACGAAGAAGGTAAACGCTTGAAATGTATTAATGTCATTTTGTCAACTTTTGTGCTAGTTTTTGTCTGTTTTCCTCATGAGTTCTTTGCTACATAAATGAGCAGGAGATGCTCTGTACGCGTTGAGAAGAGCAGTGAAGGACCCGGGACTTGTTCTCCAGAGTTGGGATCCGACTCTGGTGGATCCTTGCACTTGGTTTCACGTCACTTGTGACTCTGACAGTCGTGTCACCCGACTGTAAGAGTTGAACTTGAAGCAATTCCTTTATTACTGCAGATGGTGTTTTCGTCTGCTATTTATTTTCTAGGCACTTAAATCAGTAACTTTCCTTGAATTTAGTCTAAAAAGTTGTTGATAAGCAAGTTTTGAACACTTCTATACGTTCAGTTAGGGACTAGCAAGCAAGGCACATACCCCTTGAGATTTCGACAGGAACTCGTTTGTGGTTCAGCTTTCTCTTGACATCTACCTTCCTATTCTCGTAAGGAACTCGAGAACAGACAAGAACTAATCTTTGTTTCAACAAGAAGCAAAAAGAGAGTAAAAGTGTAAAACCGAGGAAATGTTAACAGATGAACATAAAATCACATGGATGAAAGAACAGAGAAAATAAATGTCTTCACTTCGCATGCTTCAGTCTCTTTCTGAAAGACATATTGGTACTGGATGTCTGCAGGGACCTTGGAAATGCAAGACTGTCGGGCAGTCTAGTTCCGGAACTAGGGAAGCTTGAGCGTCTTCAGTATTTGTAAGCAACTGAATGCATTATATACTTAAGAAGTTCCCATCAATTTTGTTGTTGATGTTTGAAACTATTAGATTGAGTAGGAATAGTTACATATATTACTTGGCCTTGGCTAGATCAATTTTGCATTCAAGACTTTTAAATTTCACATTAGGTAATTTAAGACGGAGAAGATAATGGAGTTTTTTTATGATCATACGGCTTCTGATGGGTGACTGCCGGTGCTTACATCCATGGGATCTGTAATTCTTGAAACATTTTAAATCAACTTTTGGTTTCTTGTGTAGGGAACTGTACATGAACGAGCTGATGGGTCCTATACCGAAGGAATTTGGAAGATTGAAGAGCCTTGTAAGCTTGGATTTGTACCATAACAACCTTACTGGCTCAATCCCTGCTTCACTCTCCAAGCTGTCCAACCTTAAATTTCTGTAAGAGAAAGCTCACGGCTTTCTTAAACTGTGTGTTTTTGTCAATCCCATTCATTTTTAACCCCTCTTTTCATTTGACGTATCAATTTGGACTGATGCGTCACTTCATGCTAATGCAGGAGACTGAACGGTAACAGACTTAGTGGAAGGATACCTCGAGAACTGATGAAACTGGGAAACCTCAAGATCCTGTAATTACTGTGGTTTATATTCGCACTAACCTTCCTGTTATATCATTCTTTACGCTTATAATTATGGTAATCTCAATGTGCAGGAACGTATCTAATAACGACTTATGTGGAACCATCCCTACGTCAGGATCGTTCTCCAAGTTTACAGAAGAAAGGTGAGTAACTAATGATAAAACGTAGCAAATTGAAACCGGTTTTCGCAAAAATCTGGTTTAATGGTGATTTTGCTTGGTTGTTGGTTGTCCGAAAGCAGCTTCGTGAGTAACCCGAGGTTGGAAGGGCCTGAGCTAATGGGGTTTGTGAGATATGATACAAGAGGAAGTTGCAAATGAGACAAGCCAGCTGAGGAGAGGCAATTGCCAATTTGACTTCGATACTCACTCAGATGTTGCACATACGCAGAAAGAAAAAGCTCTTAATGTGGGAGACAGATAGTCTCTCGAGATGTTTGGCTATGACTTTTTACCAGTCTTTGGCTGTGATACATGAGTCGAGTCGAGTTGACCATGTTAAATTTTAATTAAATCAAAGCTAATGCTTTTCCTGCCTGAATAAGGAATTGAATCTTACAATCCTCTACAACAACGGCCATACAAATTCCGCCGAAAATGATTTAAAGAGGAAAAAAATAAAAAATAAAAATAAAAAGTAAAAATAAAGATGAATAAAAAAATAAATATATAAAATTATTTGAAATTAAATATATAATTTCTTAAAATTTAAAACCTAAATTTTAAATTCAAACTTGATTTATAAGCCCTTATTCTTAAAATTCTAAATCCTTTAATTTTCAAACTAAACTTATCAAATCAAAAGACCAAAGCTAATTTGTACAGGTCTATTATAAACATAGATTCACTTTGGAAAATCTCAAGAAGGAAAACACTGGAGGTGCTGTTTAATTGTTAATTCCACACACAAAAAAACTGCAATCAAGTCAAAACAAGTTTTTAAGTATCGTACTGATCAGATTCAGTCAAAATATGAACATCGACTAATGATTCATAATATACAGCTGAAGATTGGATATTCAATCGCCTGATGAAACCAGCGGATGGTAGAGGCGAAAGACAAACTTTGGTGGTTTGTGCATTTATGCCTAATGTCACCGTCTTGCCAATACTAGCTTGCTGTTTTCATGCTAATTCATAATTGATCCCAAATCCAAATCAATCGTGACGTGAAGGGAACAAGAAGTCAAGTAGTCCAACAAACAATTGTGTCAATGACATTAATGGAGTGCAGAATGAGAAAATTAATGTTTGAGTAGGCCAACCTTTATATCTTTAAGACTTCCTCCAGCAATGGGTCGGGTCTAAGGAATCAAAGCTGACCGTTGATTCCAAGAGGACAGTAATGCATTAACAAAAACTTCTTTTTCCATTGCAATAACCAAGATTAAGTAGTGCAAATCATTCCAGATTGAGAGGGAGAGGATGAAAAAGGAGATGGGACATTCTATTAATTTGTGGAGATCATACAAAATTTCTTCACCGATCAGGAATTATTCAATTGATTGATGTCGGGTGATCATCGTAAAAAATTAGAAACGTATTGACAAAAAGAAATAGCTTGCAAAAAAAAACAAAAAAATCATATATACAGATATGCACCTCTACTACGTGATGAAATAATCTTGCATGCTCCTCTTCCGCTTGCCAAACAAAAATGAAATCTCATGACTACAAACGAGCAAAAATAAATCTGCAGCTATGTTCATCAGTCAATATCTGGAAAAAGCAAAAACGATTTCATCAGCATTTTTCAATTCAAAAGGGAGCATGCTTGAATATGAACAATCAAATAAGCATACACAATTTTCCAGGAGAGTGCAAATTACCTCTGATTTCAACAGTTTGATTGACAGTTTCACGACCAGACTGCAATTTCTGGGTATCAGATAAAGTTATTGGTGTCAAAGGAGGCGAGGCATCGCTCTCAGTAATCTCTGCATTACGGATAGCTTCCAGAGGCTTTGATACATTCAATGCCATTGCTCTAAGACCACTTGAAGGTATGGAGAAACTTCGAGTCACCACTTGGGAAGGGGTTGGCAGTGGAGAGGCAGCTTTTGGCACCAATGACTTACCAGTAGTAGGAAGCACATTAGCTTTGGGCATCAGTGGAGCTGAGTGACCTACCAAACTCACAGGTTTGGAGGACTTGGAGGTTGAATTGGCTGGAGGCCTGGGAAGCTCATGAAGCTCACTTATTTTAGGTGAAGATATGAATTTGGGGGAAGCAGAAGGAGATGCTTTTGGGGATAATTTGGGAGACACTTGTGGTGGTGATGATGACAAACCCCTTGAATTCTGCAAAAGAGGTCCAGAGAACAACTGGGGCTGTTCTACAGAGATTTGCTTAGAAGGCCATGGTTTCCCACCAATGGGACCAGAGAAAGCATATCTTTTGATTTTCTTATAATCAGAAGCACCAAGACGGTCAGGGCGTGAAGCGAAGAGCCCATCAGCTAGTGGTGGAGGCAACTGAGTTGATGTCAGATTATTGTTGCTTTCTCTTAGTACTGAATGCACATTTATAACAGTTGGGCCAGCAAGTTTGTCATCAACAAATTTGTTGTATTTCTTAGGATCAAGGGGAGATGAATGCCATAAATTGTGTGGTCGTCCGCTCAAACTAGTCTTTAATGTGCGAGGAACTAAACTACCTGATGCTGTGAAATTTGGACTCTGAGCATCAAGTGGTGTGGGCAATACATAGGAGTTGAACTTTCTGGTAGATGATGGCCGCATTTGCTTCAATTTGTCAGCTGGGGTAGATTTGTTATCAGCAAATAGTGGGGCTGATTGGCTGCCTGGCCTAATTTCTCCCCTATACGAAAATGATTTTCTATAACTTCCCTCAATATTTTCCTGCAAATATGCCAAGACGCATAAGCTAACCAGATAGCAATAAAAGCTCAAGTGCTTCACCTATTGCATTTGAATTGCACCAGAATAGAAATTCTTTGCCAGCGTAATCTAGCCCAGCTCACTTAAGTTCTCTATTTACAAATCCCTTATGTAAGTCAACATTTAGAAGAATACATTTTAATTACACAACAAAAGAAAATGATGAGAAGAAACAGCGTGGAACAGTATGCATGTTGAGATTTTCAAACATGAGATCAAGCCAAACTTACACTCCTAAACCAAATTATTGGTCATTAGCTCAAGCAAAATAGTACACTAACATACAGAATACCATCTTTAGAAAACTATCTAACAAGATCATGACACTGGATTCGCTTAAAGGCTTAATCACTGATGACTGATTTAAAATTTCCCTTATTAATAAGTTTATAAATTGATACACAGTAGATTTTGTTACCTTCGGTGTTTCCACTGGTGCAATACTGGTGGGGAACGTAATGTCTGTCATATCCACCTGTATAGATTGACATATAGTTAGATGAAGCTCATAGGATGTTGAGGGCATATTCCAAGGATAAAAAAGAACAGTCTAGTATACAATAAATCGACCCTGTCCAAAACATATGAGCTTATGTCCTCAATTGATGCTTTTGTCAGTAAATACAGTTGTTCATTAGTTTTAACCCAATGCAATGATTCCGTTAATCCCATACCTCTATGCTTTTATCCCTTTTAAATTTATTCAATCACAGAAAAAAATAAAAGACATGATAGAAATATATTTACTTCAACAAACTTCACTTCAAGGAAATGAACTACAAAATAATAAACTGGAACTTATCATGCACAACAATTCAAGTACTGCAGCTAACAGTTATTTTTGTCAAGAAAGGACCACACTAATAAAAATTTCTCAAGAAAAAGTAGGAAAACATTTAACTCTTCAAAAAACATTTAAATCTTACATCCATCGAGTTCCCTGATGTGGTAACAATGTTCTCCTGGTCATTTTGTCGATAATCAAAACTCAATTCCCCATCATCGTGCGTGTCATCATCATCATCATCATTGTCATCATCATCATTATCATCAGCAGCATTATCTCCATCATAATCTTCAATTCCAATAAAGTTGTAATCGATATGTTGTTGCTCAGTGACTGATTTGACATGTGGCTCAACTGCTTCTAGAGATTTAAGAGCTTTCTTGAAGAAGCATAACTGTGTTCAAGCGACAAAAGGTCAGAGGCAATCACCCAACAGAGTGAACAAAAAGTATATTAATGGACAGAAAAATAAGTAACCTGAGCAGCATGGTGTCGAGCTGCCTGTGTAAGAAGACTACGGGATTGTCCTTGCTTCAAAGATTTCAGACGAAAGACAAATAAAGCTGCTTCGTCATCATATTCATCATGAGCAGCTTGTAAGTGCTGCACAGATACACTTTCCCCCTTTCCACTTCGTCCCCTTCCTTTGTCTCTCAGTCTTGTTCGAATGAACTCATATATTTCCCTGTAGATCAAGGAATAAAATAATAAAAAATCCCATATTTACAACCCAATGATAACACTCTTTTCTCAAAGGGGACCCATTTGGGGGCTGGTTACAAAAATGCTTCGAGAATGAGTTTGGGAAAGGGTTGACCTTTTCTCATCGCATTGATGCTTCATCTCCTGCACGAATTTGAAAGCAGGAAGTTGAATTACCGTTAATTACTTCAACAAAATCAGGCAAACAAATAAACAAGAACAATGCCAAAAAGAGAAGAAGCATCAAAGTCATAACAAGCAAGGATGTATTAATTTTAAACCATTGATGTTTTTCCAAAAACATGAGTATAAATTTGAATCAGTGGATTACACTGCAATGAAAAAAGGGAAAAACCTAAGATAGTTAATGTCTTTGACCAAACTTGAATGGCTGTTATAAAAATATAAGGTAGATAAAGCTCCGTAACTGTATCTTAGCTCCTGTAACCTTATCATATAGCAAAAGTACAGCAAAGATATGGTATATATTATAGTAGCAGCAAAGATATGGTGTATATTACAGTAGAACAATGATTAGAATGATAAATGCCAGAGAACATAGAATTTTTCAGACAAACTTTCAAAACTTATTAGAATAATATCAAATAGTCAAATAACAAACCTCAACTGTTCGAAGTTCATTGAGAAGAGATTCTGAAGGAATTGTGATTGTCTGGAATATATGAGAACGCTGAAATATGCAAAAAGGAAAATAGTTACAACGGGAGACATTTGCATATATGCTTATCGTGTGCTTATAGAAAACGCCTTACATAGCTATCAACAAGTTTCTGAAGTTCAAACTGCACTTTTCCCAGCATCAGGAGGACTTTACCTGAGAAACAACTTAACTCTTTTCGTCAAAAAAAAAATATTGAAATAAACAAAATATTAATTGAAATCCAAATCCTAGATTATCAAATGGTTATGACTATGAAATGTTTTTCCATTATTCTACTAGAATCATACATCTTAACTAGTTTACTCTGGCAATAACCAAGAAATGGCAGAAAATTACAGGTAGAGAGTCTGGTGAAGGAAAGGAACAATTTTGGAAAACTAAAACGATACCCTGTTCTTGCAACTTGGTCCTCATATCCTTCCATGAATCACTAAAATAATGCTTCTTTTCATATGACTTATGGAAGACGAGCTTAAAAATTTTGTGCCAACTTACCGCTTTCCTCATCATCATTTAATGCAGTTTTCTCAAGAAGACAAGCACCCATTTCCCGCAATGATTCAGAGAATTCTGTCAATAAATGGGAATATAATAAAGTTAACTCTGGAATATTGGCAAGCGGTCATCTATCAGTGTCATTGTCCCCTGATCATCCAAAAGCCTAATTCCAACTAACTTCAAAAATAAGCACCACAACTTGCGATTTTCAAGAACAGTAAACTAGGTCAACAATTGAGTACGCTAGCATTTTGGTGTCTTTGTTTGATTTCCCATAATACTTCAAATCTTCAATGCAAACATGACAAGAACTGATGTTGCCGTTGTGTTCACTTGAATTAACGTGCAGCAGAGGAATTAGACCCAATATCAGTAGGAAGAATAAAGAAACAAATGAAGAAAGTACCGTAGGCACTATTAGCAGTTGCTGCAGCAGCAGAGAGTAAGCTATCATAGCAATCTCTCATGTCTTCCATGTCCTGATAAAACAATAGAAGACATAATTATCCACATTAAAAACAAGTAGGTTAAATGCAAGGTGATCAAAACGATAGATTAGGCCATAAATTTCCAAACAAGCAATCAAACAGCCAACATTTCCTATTCCAGAACGTGGCTTTCAATTGCTCATCAAAAGTAATCATCGCTAACCACTTAATACATGTAGCGAGATACCATTTTATTCTTTTTATTGTTACCATTTCAAGAAAGGGGGGAAAAAAAGTAACAGGTCTTCACAAGCAAAAACTCCCCAACCTCGTTGACAGCTAAGTAGCTAATTTAAGCAGATCGCAACCAAAAAAACTCAAAAACTAAATAAACCATATTCATAAAGTAATTGGATAATAAACAAGCAAATCCAGTGTATTTCACAGTGACGACTAACGCCACGTCCAGTTCCCAAATAGAAGAAGAAAAATAAAGCACCGGAAGTCGAAAATAGTAACAACGGGGAGGAGGCGGCAGCAGAGTATGAAAAATTGAACGGAGAAAATTATCCATCGACTTTCTCAGCAACCAAGCAAGACATTAAGAGATGATGCGAGCAAACCTGAGAAGCTCTAGAAATCTCGTCCGATTGACGCAAAGGACGAAGATCCATGTGTTCCTTGTGCTGGTCTCCATGTCTAGGATGAAGTGCTAATCCTCTCAATTTCTTCAGAGAATTCTTCATTCTTCTCCGACAACCGAAAATCAAGCAAAATCCTCAGAACCACGAAACCAACCGATCAACAGTCTTAGAGAAAGGGAGAGATTGATTTCTTTCTTCTTTTTTGATTCTTCTCCTGTTTCCGTTTCTCTCTCCTTCTTCTTTTCTTTGGTATTTTAATGAAACCAAGGGCAAGCAGCTCTACGAAAATAAAGACAAATACTTTCACTTGAGAAATTACAATTTTTTTATTTTCTTTAGTCAAATTTCAAATTGATTGCTTTTTATAATTTTATAGTAGTCAAATTCCAATTTTCTTGGTCAACGGTCAAATTATAACTTACCAATTTTGTGTATTTTGCTTAGATGGTCTGCGTTAATGTGGTCGTTTCTTTTCAGCTCTTTTTTAAAAAAATCTTGTGAACAAAGTAAGTTGAATCCAAGATGTATTCTTTTTCTTCTCAAACTTTACTAACAATTATTTATTATTATTATTATTATTATGGTGTATGAAATAATTGTTGATATGATTATAAGAATGATTGTTAAATATTTGTATGAATTTTGCACCTACGAGTGATCTCGGAAGATATCGCAAGCTTTGTTTATATCAAAAGTTAAACCGATAAATTAGTATTAAACTGTTATAAAGTTGATTAAATATTAAATAAAATTAAAGAATTTAAAATATGATCGAAAGATATTGTTCTTACTTATTAAAAAATTTAAAATTTAATTAAAAAAGAGATTGTTGAATGAAATTAATCGATTTATTTCAATTTATAATAACTAACTAACTTACAAAAATTAATAAATTAATTAAGAAATCGGTCGATTTTTAACAATAAAAGTTATTAAAATAAATCAAACCGAAAATAAAAAACTATCCTCAGATTTGAATCCACCCTTTTGCGCTTTCTAATTGATTTTATCAAAATAAGAACTCTCTCTTAAATGCATTTAAATAGAGAAAGGCAGACATAGATGTTATAGGTACTTTTTTGTCAAATTGATTTTTTTTAAATTGCATAATGCTTAATTTAAATTTGAAAGCGTAACTGAAAAATTAAACGGTTTAAAATTTTTATAGTTAAACTAGTTTACGCGTAAGAACTTATATCTAATAAGGACTTAGATTGTCGAACATTACTATCTACCCATGGTAAATGGTAATGGTAAATACTTGTAAGTTATCTCATTCGGTAAAGGTAATTGAAAAAAATTAGTTATTGAAAGAAATTTTAATAATTGATTTATTGAATAATTTATTAGTTAATAAGTTATTATTATTATTATTAATAAATGTCATTTTATATACATTTTAATTATTCAAAATAAGTATCATTCTTGACTTTGTATGCATGTTTATAATTTTACTTCCAAAATTAACCTTTAATTTCTCTCACATCTTAGTTACATAGATTATACAGATTATATTTTTAAGGCACTTTAATATGTAATTAATAAGGGTATATCAGACATTTCATTAACTTTCTTAATAAGTGTGCATTCCTCTAAAACGACACTTATTATGAATCAAAGGGAGTAACTTATGTGTGGCGGGATTTGAATAAGTTATTCTTCGCTATCAATCTCCATGATAGAGATTAAAGAACTTGGTGGCCGTTATAAATAACTTCTTTAACGGAAAATCATTTGTCAACTTCCAGGATACAACAGACCAACACTACAAACACTGAAGTGAGTGATTGTCGTGACTTGTCTCTTCTCTTGTTATGGTATGGGCATTAGTATAGATTCTTTAGCATATTGTAAACTTTCAGAAGAGTTTCCAATGATTTCAAGAAACAAAACTTTGTTGTAACAAAAAATTTCCTAGATAGCTTTCTCTTGTTTTCATCCAATTACCTGTCCTGTACTCCGTTTATTTATTTATTTTTGTTGGTTGATATGAATATAATTCAATTAATAAACTATCGCACTCGATACACAAAACTTCTCACTTTACGAAGTCTAAGAAAGGTCACGATTTATGCAATATTTTTTTAATATTCTTTTATAAAGATGTTGTTTTTATGACTCGAACCTATAATCTTACGGCTACAAAGGAGTGACAAATACAATCAGTATTTATAACAAAGTTAATTCTATATATTTCCTGCAGTATTTTATGTTGATCTAAAAGAAGTGTTCGTGTGTTGAACATAAATTTAGATCATGACTTTGTATGAAAAAATTTTAATCAACTCGATTGATCAAATATAAAATGTGAATTTTTTGTAAATTAAATTTATTAATAAAACCCTTTTTATTTTTGAGTTTCAAAAACAGTCTCTCTATTTTTTAAGTTTAATCTTGTTTATTATTACACCTTTTCAAACTTTGCATTCAACGAGATTTTTAACGAGTTGTTTTTTAAAAAATAATTAACTACAAGCCGCTGTATACTTCCCTAATCACCAACCAACTTATAGTTTCTTGTTTTTTGTTTAACAAATTTTCTACTAATTAGGAAATGTTGCAACTATCAAGGACAATTGACTTAAAACTTCTTTCACTTGCTCCCATTTTGAGTTTTTCTTATGCAGTATGTGTTTTCATTCTTTTTGACATGTAAACATTTTTGGTAAATTTTAGATTGGACAATAAAGTAAAACATTTAAAAGAACTGTATGTGCTGTAGAAACTTGAAACCGCAAAAGGTTCTTCTTTTTGTGAGGGTTTAGGGAGAAATATCGATATAAGCAACTCGTCTCTTGTATTTTTATAAAGAGATTATTCCCGTAATTTAAACTTGTAGTTATAAATGAATAACTTTTATCAATTACTCCAAAACTCTTGCTCGATTTTCATTAAAATAGAGCTTTTTAAAATGGTACGAGCAAGAAGAACTAGTATGATGGATGTTTAGTTGCAAGTGCCAGTGACTTCTACTGGTTTTGAAGATGAAACATTTAGTGGAAAATATCTCCAAGAATATCTGAATGCTTTGTATTTTGCAATGATGCAGTTTCTCTAATTACTGTTGATCTGACGGAGCAAGTTCAAGTACTAAAATGTTTCACGTCTGAAGAGTGTTCATCAGATTAGGACAAGTCTATAAATGTCTCTGTCTCTTCCCTTCATCATTGATGAAAGGGCCTGACAAGACTTGAAGATTAGAGTTAAGGATCCGTCTCCAGTTGTATACATCAAAATTTGCTATCGTCAACAAGAGAAGAAGCTCATCAGGACTTTTCAATATTTTAATCCAAGTAGCCTCCATTCGGAGAGTATAATAAAGCTAAAA
Organism: Erythroxylum orinocense; assembly: GCA_025531955.1. Lineage (NCBI taxonomy): Eukaryota > Viridiplantae > Streptophyta > Magnoliopsida > Malpighiales > Erythroxylaceae > Erythroxylum > Erythroxylum orinocense. Next base: position 7,135,638 of record JANZLX010000003.1, on the reverse strand, counting down.
CAAGATTAAGATAATAATTAATACGTGATTAAACATCTTGATTTCATCTTTAGTGGCTTGGACACGCTTTAGTTTTGGTGGCCTTTGGAAGAATCGTTATTCTCGACCTCTATCAGCAATGACAAAAACTAGGTTGGAAGGTGATGGCTATGCATGACTATTAATCCAAGGTGCTGCTACCTCAACTTCTTCTGGGGGTTAAAAATGACATGTAAAATAGACTTATCTTAAAGGAGAATAAGGTTGTTCACTAATGAGACTGCTAATGACTTCTCTTAAATCATTATGAGCAATATTATGAATATCAAATTTGGTTATTATACCGGTATCAGTCAAGATCGGATATCGTTTTGAGTAAGTTTTAAAAATTATAAATAATCTCTAATTTTTTCAAAGTTACAAAATAGTCATTCAATATAGTTTGTTATATAAATTATAATTTTACATTCGCCTTGTCTCCAAAAATTATAATAATAAAATTTTGAAATAATAACAATTTATTTATTTTTGTTACTATTACTTTTCACATATAAACAATAACTACAATTAATATAAAAGAAATCATTTAATAATTATACAAATATAAAATTAAGGATAATACAAAGTATTTAAAATATTATACATCATATAATAATGAATAATTACATTAAATATCAAACAAAAAGAATAATAAATTTTTATGATTCCATAAGTATTTCAACATGAATTTGTGTTGAGAAACAAACCAACTACAAGTGAAACATGAAACAAAAAAAATTTACAGTTAAGAGTTTTATATTTGTATTGCATATATATATATGGAATTTAACATAGCATCAAATAAAAGTTCATAACACCCAGTTCGAAGTTCCTAATAAAGCAGAGTTTAGGAAAGTCTGATAATATGCAGTTTTACCCTTACATAGTAGAGAGACTGTTTCTGGTAAACCAACATGCAGATGTGACAATAAAAAAGTGATACAGATTAAAGAGTAAATAAGTAAAATTGACACGTTAAATTATTATGTAAATAAAATTTCAATAAATGCATAAATAAATAAATAATAGAATAAATACGATCAAAACCTATTCTCTTATAAAAATTCAAGTTGATAGGATAAATTATGTACTTAAGATTAACATTTGAAAAA
>JANZLX010000003.1:7085971-7105498 GCA_025531955.1 Erythroxylum orinocense | reverse complement strand
TTATACCAGTTCACAAGCTTCATAACATGCTCACGAACACCACCCACACCATCATACTTGGTCTTAGACAGTAAAGACAAGTAATTAGACTTTTTAGTCTTATCAAACTTCTGTAATTTTTCACCAACAGCCTTGAGATATTTTTGGCATTATCAATTTCTGTGATGCTCTCTTTAATAGTCTTTTCCATTGTGTACTTGATGGTCATCAAATATACCTTGTTAGAATGAACCCACTTATCATATTTAGCTCTATGTGCAGCGGAAGTCTCAGCAGTGGGTTATGCAGGCTCATCCTCAAGGAGAGCAACATCAAAATTAGAAACCGCCAAAAAAAGATTCAAGGATTCAAGTCAGTCCTCATAATTGGTCCCATTCAGCTTAATCAAAGAATTCAAAGCTGGAAATTGATACAAAGCAAGGAGATTTAGCAAATGTATCAACAACTAGCAAAATTGGGCAAACAACACAGTTGGGTTCTCATGCAATTACAATCCTGCCTAAAGGTCCCAAATTATAACACAGATCACCCAGAACATTAAATTATGCCCTAAAGCTAATATTGATAGGATACTGAAAACTTAAAGACATAATTCAATGAATTAAACAAAACATTAGAAATTACATTGATAAAGACAAACCGATAGGGTAAGTGCATCATTAACATAGTATCTAATGCATGCCCAGTAACAACATCACAATAGCATTTTGTAATAATTGGTCGCATGATAGGTGAGCTCACAATTACCCAAAGTGAATGACAATAGTCCAATAACATTTCCAAGATTGCCCTCATAGGTTCCAGATAGTACCACAATTACAAAATTAACCATATTAATCATATAACATAACATTATATGCATAAACTACATCCAAAATTAATTTTGGTGTATAACTATATTGCCACTGAGAGTACACAAGACCCCATAAGCCCAAGAAATACTATAAATAAATAAAAAAAATTTCAAGATAAAATCCGGAGAGTACATTATATTTTTATTAATTTTAATTTTGGGAAAATAAAAATAAAAATAACTATTATTCAAAAATTCCAGAAAATACTATAAATTAGAACTGGGCAAATGGAGAAAACAGGACAAATTTGGGACAAAACAGCCAAGGGAGTAGGCCACACGCGCCACCGCTGTGCGTGGGGAAGAGCCAGCCGGGTTGAACTGCATCTTCTCCACCCGGAAACCAGTAATTCAGGTTGTTCGACCCGGTTCGCGACTCGACTCAAAAAATCGTCCATACCTTACTTAATTTTGATCCGTTTTCAACGAAATTGGTGTCATTAGATTCAGAATTTAACGATATATCAAAGCCCTCAATCAATTTCACAAAAAAAAGGCTACTGAAAAATTTTGGAAAAATCGCAAAGAATGTTTATGGTTTCCGATTTCAAGTTATGGGGTTTTAACAAAAAAAACAATAGAAAATTCAACAAACTTACCATACGATTTGACACCAAATCGAAACAAACCAACAATAACAAAGCAGAATTCATAGAAAAAAAATTAACAAAACTGAAAACCCCAAATTTCATGAAAATAAACATCTCGAAAATTACCCAAAATTAGCAGTCACAATTAGGGTTACCAAAGCTCTGATACCAATTGAAGAATAATCAATATGAAATTACAGATTAATATCATAATTAATTAGTTCTATGATTGCAACATACTTGATTCAAGAGTTGGATGTACAAATACCTGAAAATTGAGGAAACATTGAGTCCATTATTGTTTTCTATGAAGTGGAGCGACAGAGATGCAGAGGATTGAATACTGCTATTCCAAACCCTGATTAGAAACTCGTACAGTCCTTAATGAGGCGACTGTATTTAAGGTTGGCTAGCAGTAGGGCCTCTTGTACTTTATAATATATGGGCTAAGCCTACCCATCATAGCAAGCCCATGAACACAGGCCCAGTGACACATTTGAGAGAAGTACTAAGTCCGATTAGAAAAGTAATCACTGTTTTGGGCTAAATACAACAAATGCTCTAATTATCTTGACATCTAATTAATTGAGGTTTGTACAAAATTATATTTATTATGCTAGTCCACAAAATTACTGATAAAATTCTATCATAGAGCTCAAAACAAGAGTGGCTACATTATAGTCTTTTTTAATATATATACATTAGGTATCCTAGCTTTTTGCTGGACTAATTCGAAGCCTTTAAGATTCCACCCCAAGAGCCCTAGAGAAGGTAAATCTGAAACCTCCAAGATTCTTCAGGTTCTTATGTAGCCTATAAACTTTTGCGCATAAGGAGTCGTCATATACTGATTGCCTCGAGTTCCCTAGTAACTCCAACTCTTATACTACCGCTAGAAGCGAGACGTCCGTAATTAATCTGACCAAGGAGCATGTCCAAAGAGCTAAAGGATCACCAACAGAGAAAATTCTCCTCTCTCCTTTTTTGGTGACTCAAACTCAAGACCTCCTATAAAAGAGAGCCTTAAGTGAGGAACTGAAACCAATTGGTCACTACTACTTGTCTCGCTACATTGTACTCTTAATTTAACTTGCGGTGGATATGTTAAGTAGCTTTCAAGTCCTTGGAATTAAAGGGGTTCAAGTCACGAATTGTTTACGGTTTTTTAGATTTAAGACCTTGGGTTCATTCGAGTGAGTGTATAACTTACAAAATGGCGCAAAGATGATAAAGAATACTTGCAAACTTATAAAATTCTAAAATAAAACATTACAAACACCAAAAATTAACAAATAAAAAATCAAAGGAATATTTTACACAAACTAGGTAAATTAATGACAAGACTGAAAAGAATATGAGAAAATACTCATATTTTAATTACATAACACATGTATTTTTTTATTTGAAATTTTGGAATAAACGTACATAAAATCTTAAAAGTATTATTATTTATTAATAAAAATAAAAATAAAATATCTTAAATATAAATTTGAGAAAAACATTTTCTCATTTCTCATTTTGCCTTGTAAAATTAATTTTTAAATTACTTACTATTTAAGATTATAATGATTTAAAATTATTTTTTAAAAGTTCTAAATAAGCCTTTATTGTTATTTAAAGTATCACGTTGTATTTTAATGAGTGGGTTTACGTCTACTCTTTATATAAGGCAACATTTATATTGTATGAATTAAGAAAAAATGATATCTTTTCTTCACAAACTTCTCTCCTTTTCTCTTTTTTTGGTCCAAAAAACGTTTTCAATTTGGATGTTTAATACGTATTCTCTGTTCAAGTGTCTAATATAAGTAGGAATGTTACTAATCTTATCCGATTTTTTTATTTAATTTAATTAAAAATTTTATTTTTAAATATGTTCTTTGCGTAATAAAACTCGATTATATTCTCTAATTGATTGATATCTTTATTCAATATATCAGTTCAGATTATCTCTTCACGTTTCTATGAGTATCTATCAATCCAATTTACGTGAATCTCATTTATTAAATAGATGAATGTTCATAGAATAGAAAAGGCACGGAGTAATAAGAATAGGTAATTTGTTCCTTATTATATACATAACTTGGGATCATTATATATAATAGTTTTTAAATAGTAAGAGGCTAAAGTAGATAGACATTTGTCAATTATTGAATTAATATTGATGCTTACCAGAGCGATTACTTAAAATAGAAAATTAATATGTTTGTGAATTATTGAATTAATATTGACAAAGTTTTCATAATTCAAAATGTTTAATTTTTAATTTTTGTAAAGTTATTAAAAAATTATTTATAAATTAAAAATTTTCAGAAGAATTTATTTGAGTTTTCATAAACATAACCTCGTAATTGTATATTTCAAGTCTTTTTTTTTTTATAACTCAGGTTTTAGGTGTCTGATTATCCTGGAATCTATGAATCACTTACTCAGATTTATAGATAAGTAAATCCGAATCTGATCTTTGATAATATTAGAAGTACATGCTTCAAAAGATGGTTCATGGCCAAAAAGATTACAGCACCTTAAATAAAAGCTGCTATTTCCAAAGTTCGAGGCCACAATTTTCACACAATTCTCTCTTCTTTTTTTACCGCTGGGCTACCCCTTGAGGGGCTCTAAATTCCAAGTCTTGTTTCTATCTCGGGTAAGAATTGTGGATATATTATTTATTAGGCCATTTGGCCTCCTACAAATCGGGGATCGTGTGTTCGTTGGATTCTTTAATGGCTCGTGGCCAACTTGTTTCCATTAAGCGTTAATGGATAAGATGCTAGTAGTGAACAGTCTGCCACACAAACACCACTGTTGAAGATATCATGTAGACCACTAAGACTTACACTAAGTGTGGAGTGCTAGGGCCTAGGGGTCCAGAACATGGACAAAAGACAAGTTCTTTATATACTACCAATTGAATATCCAATTCTAGGAATATGAATATATATAATCTTTTACACGACAAAGGAATTTAGAGTGATCACATACCTATGTTCAAGGTGCTGCAGGTGTGTCTCCATAGAACTTATAAAAGAAGTCACTTCCTTCACCAACCAATTTCACGTTGAGGGTATGTGCAAAAATATCCCAAATTCCTATTTCTTTGTATGTATCTGTGCGTGTGGTTTTCATTCAGCTTTTGTTTTGTATCACTAGTTTAGTTAGTATAATTTTTTCAGCAACGATCTTGGAAAAACACTCCAGAAGCCAAGAAGCTTGTCAAGATCCGTTCTTTTTTTCCGTTTGGCTTTACTGCTTTTTGATGGATCTTGCTTTGAAGTCTTTGAAGTTATTGATAATGACGGTTTCCATGTACTGATGATGTGGTATACTGGGTATGGTTTGGTTTATGCAGGGAGTGGAGAGATGGGAGCAAGTAGTGAAATAAAGCCACCGCCTGAATGTCCTGAAGAGGCACCGGCGATGAGCATTAATGGAAAGTCAGAGTCAACTTCAAGTATGAAGCTCGATGGAATCCACTCGACGGAGTCTGATAATTGGCATATAGGAACTACGCCTGTTGATATTCGCGGTAAACCAATTCCCGACCATCGTCTCCCAAAGACCGGTGGCTGGATTGCTGTTCTTTTCATTTTTGGTAATAAAAAAACTGCTTTATCCACGAAGATTGTTTCTTTTACTTTTATGGTTAAGAGCACGGTTTCAACTGTTGATTGCTTCTCTAAATCTGAGTTCCAATGTATGACTGAACACTTAATAGAGTTTGTATGAACTGATCCGGACTCCACCTTAAGCTTGAATAAAACCTAGTAAAGGTGGAGCAGTTTAAGGGGACTTAATTGGCTGAGATTGTCACTTACAGGGAATGAAATGGCAGAGAAGATGTGTTATTATGGTCTTGCAGTTAACATGGTGCTCTTCATGTTCAACGTTATGCACAAGCCCTTCAGTGGTTCAGCAATTTTAGTGAGCAACTTTCTTGGGATATCGCAAGTATCCTCTATCATCGGTGGTTTTCTTGCTGATGCTTATCTGGGTCGATATTGGACAATAGCAAGTTTTACAACACTCTATTTTGTGGTAAGAAACTGTTACTTGAACAAAGTAGCTAACTTGTTTGTATTATTGCCAAGAGAGCTGTATTCTGTAATTGCCGGTGTATCCATGTACACTTCAGTACATATGCATTCTGTTTAGGTAATTTTCTTGAAGGACAATACTGATGATCATCAATATTGTTCTTTCATGTTGGCCTCCTGGAGGGTTTGATAGGTATCACGATATCTGCCACGGTGAAGGCCTTTATGCCAGATCAGAATTGCCCCCAATTTGGCTTGCTTTTGGGTACTTGCGACAAGGCAAAACCATGGCAGATGATCTACCTGAATACAGTCCTTTACGCCAGTGGATTAGGTTCTGCAGGTATAAGGCCATGTGTCTCTTCCTTTGGAGCTGATCAGTTTGATGAAAGGACTAAAAATTACCAGGCTCACCTGGATAGCTTTTTCAACTTCTTCTATCTTTTTGTATCGATTGGGGGCATAATGGCCTTCACGCTGATCGTCTACATTCAGATGCAGAAGGGGTGGGGATATGCTTTTGGTGCACTAGCAGTAGGTATGGGCATATCCAACATCCTGTTCTTTGTCGGCACTCCTCTATACAGGCACAGATTACCAGGAGGAAGTCCCCTAACACGAGTTGCTCAGGTTCTGGTTGCTGCCTTTCGAAAAAGAAATGCCAATTTCTCAAGCACTGAGTTTGTAGGCCTCTATGAGATTTCTGGCAATCGCTCTGCTATCAAGGGCAGCGCGAAAATAGCGCATACCAACGATTTCAGGTACTGTTTCCCTTCCTTGATTGTATCTGGACCAACCAATACATTCTCAATTTAGTTTTGTGAGGTACGTCAGTCAATCTTACAAAATAAAACCAAGTATATTCTACGGACTTTAGGCTGAATCAGACACCAATGAGGGTCTGTTCTAGTGTGCACTTGGACAATTGTTTGCCTGCTACAGAATCTGTTTCTGATTCTGCCTCTGCAGGTTTTTGGACAAGGCAGCTCTTCAATTAAAGGAGGATGATCCTGATCCAAGCCCTTGGAGGCTTTGCACTGTAACTCAAGTAGAGGAAGTCAAGATTCTTATCAAACTTATACCAATACCATTACTGACCATCGTGATGAATCTAATAGTAACCGAGTATCTGACTCTCTCAGTGCAGCAAGCATATACTATGAACACGCATTTGGGACATTTCAAGGTCCCTGTAACATGTATGCCTGTCTTTCCTGCACTCAGCATATTCCTGTTCTTATCTCTATATTACTATACATTTGTTCCATTGGCTCGACTCTTCACCGGTCATCCTCATGGTGCTACACAACTACAGAGGATAGGGATAGGTCTGGTGTTTTCAATCATATCTGTCGTGTGGGCTGGGATTTTGGAGAGGTACAGAAGGAAATATGCAATAGAACATGAGTTTGAAGAAATTTTCCTGTCTGCAATGCCCGGGTTCAGTGCATACTGGTTGGTAATCCAGTACTGCCTGATTGGAATAGCTGAAGTCTTTGCCACTGTTGCACTATTGGAATTTCTGTACGAGGAAGCTCCTGATGCTATGAGAAGCGTAGGATCCTCATACGCTGCGCTTGCGGGTGGCATAGGCAGCTTTCTAACAACCCCTTTTAACAACATTGTTAAATCACTTACAGGGAATGAAGCTAAAGGAAAAGAATCATGGTTGGCGATGAATGTAAATAAGGGTAGATTCGATTATTTTTACTGGCTGCTTGCAGGACTAAGCGTCATAAACTTCATGGTGTTTCTATATGCGGCGAGTAGGTACAAATACAGGGCAAAGCAGAATAATTGAGACGAGGGAAAAGGTTGTATCAACTAAAATGGAAGCACTCTAACCTGGTTGATAAGTAGGAAGATCGATTGCCAACCCTTATACCCCAATGTCCTGAGAAAATCTGATGGTATCACAAGCTCAGGATATGTTCACGTTAGATTATGACATAGTTTTTGTTTTAATACGTCTTGGCAGATTGAGTAAACTTAGACTCTTATGCTGGTATTTATAAATTTCCTCCCTGGTTTTGATTATTCGAACATACTCGTACTATAGCAAGATCGGAACTTTCTAGTGGGATAAGCGTTGGGTCCATAACAGAAGCTGAAACCTTTGAAGGGGTCTATAACTTCTATTCACAAGCGATTTGACCTTTTAGACTACCTTATGTTCACATTTAAATGCTATTGCTGAATTATCAAGAGGGCTATATATTATCTATCTAGCAGTTGAATATCAATCTAGCGATGGATCTTCCTATGAACACAATGAAACTGCGCAAAAGATAAACGAGCTTTACGACATTACAGATTTACAGTCTCCTTGGATTGGACGAATGATTCGAAGAGGATCGCTACACTAACTGTAGCAAGAGCACGTCCCATACAGCAGAAGCAAAGTGAACTTAATTTTTGACACTTCAGGCTTCTAAATATTAGTAGTTTTTGGTCGCAGCACAAACATGATATTTTATTCTAAAAATCAGCAAACGTCACCTAAAAGCAAGTACAAAGACTCAAAGACTGAAGTGAAGGGGTTCCTTTATTCTTGAATTACATTGCATTTGGGAGCACATTGGAACCTCTCAGAACTCCATCAACCAGCTGACTAGCGTCAGGATTATGATTTTCATCATCAACTTTCTTGTTAAAGCAATAAGCAGGAGCTTGCCACTTCTCATCCTCCAGCACTGCTCCAACTTCAAATGTCATAACATGAGCCTCCCTCCCTGCAAATATCAAGAAACAAAGACGAAACATAAAACTCACCACCCCACCACGTAATCAACGTTAGTAGTTTGTGGTGATAAACGCTTACCGGTGTAGAAGACCCAGTGAACGGGCTTCTTAGTAACAACATCCTCATAGTACCAAATGAAATCAACCTTCTGCCAGACATTGCAGAGGAAGCCATCCACGTGGCGCTGACCCAAATACTCAGCTCCATCAAGCCAATTGGGTCGGAGAATTCCAACCTCTAACTGGAGGGAGGAGCATTGGTGATTGTGGGAGTCTAAGTTGTAAATGAAGGAAGTACCATTGTTCCACTCCAGATCATACAGAACGTCGCCAAGCTGATGTTGGATGATGTTGAAGTTTCTGCCACCAGCCCAATCGTACCAAAGGTCGATCTTTTGAAGGATACCAGAGTAGTTCATGAAGAGGATGGCATGGAATTGGTGGGGCCATGGGGCAGGACTCGGGTCTTGCTCCTTGGATGATCCTGGCGAAAACCAGAAGATGAGAAGGAATAGTAGAAGTGAAGGTAAAATACCGAGTGACGACGAGGATGCCACGCCCATTTTTCCTATCTAAGCTCCTTCCTAAGAGCACGACGCGTGGATTCTCTTATCCTTCGTTCCTCGAGTGTTCGTTTATCAGGTTATGAATATGTTATGCCACACCACACACAAATTGGGTGGACTTATGAAATGGCCAATTTGTCCTTTAACTTTGTTAATGATGATGACCACCAACAATCATCTGGATTTCAACGGAAAAACATTAACATATGATTTTTGGTCAAAATTGGCAAAATTTACCTCCTCTCAGGTCAACATGGATAAATCTGTTTATGAGAATTTTAAGATCTGAAGGAAGACTCTGTTTCAGGATAACGACTCACACCTAGCATTAGGATTCAGAATAGAATATCTCCAATATTTGAAGATTTTAAAGAAATTCCACGAATTAGTTGAACGTAAGGTTTTTAACATAATAGAGTGAAATGAAATGAAATGATTTATAATAATATGTAACGTAAGTAGATACAATTAAAAAATTATTATTTGAAAGGAATAAAAAAGTTCATAATGTAATATAGTAAAATATTATTTGAAATAATTCATAATGTAATATAATGCAATATTATTTATCATTTTATATTTTATGATAAACTTTCCAAATCAGAAATAGCTTATTTTTATTATTTAGGATATAACGAGATATAATATAAAACTTTCTCTCTTCATCTTATCCTATTCTATGTCATTATAAACTTTCATCTCAAATGATAAAATAATATTACATAACATTCTCTCCCATTAATAAACACCTAATTATACATAGCCTAAAGGACATTGTCGTCCCAAGTTCTTTGTCTTTTGGTCACGCCAAAAATAAGAGCGACAATTTTTATTTAGTTATTTTCAATAGATCAATTCATAAGCTAAGCCTAAGCTCAAACTCAAATTATTATAAATTAAACATCATTTTATTGAAAAGAGTTAGCCTCCTCAAGTAAAACTAAACCTGAATAGTCTAGACTAAGATATAATTAAAATAATAATTTTTATATTTTTAATTTTAAAAAAATAGCTAGTGCCCGTGGCTAACCAAAAAGAAGGATGGAAGTCAAGAAGACAAACTGTCCAGCACCTTTGTACCACCATCATTCACAACCACTTAAAAGGGCAATTTTTTTAATTAAATAATATTTAATATGAAAAGGGCAATGCTTTTTACTCGATATAAGATGAGAAAATTGTCAATCGCCTAGAGCAAACAACTTGCAATATTTGTCTTCAAAAGCATAAATAATATTATGAAGTGGACTCATATCATAACATCCCAATACCATGCTCCCTTGAAGCCATCACGAGAACGGCGACATGAACGCATGCTCATATGGAAGCCTCCCGTGCATTAATCCTAATACGGTCCATTCAAACATTATAAAGTTCTTCACACATACATATTACAATTTTGTGTTGAGTTCCATTCTCAGCTTCAGTATGATGAATGCACACATACGTAATGAATAATGCAAAGAGATGGTAACATATGAGGCCACCCAAGTCCAAGAATTTAGAACCATATTTCCTAAAAATTTTGACCCGTAAAACCAACAATTTTAAAGCAAAAGCTTGCAATAACAGCTCAAAAAAGCACAAATATATCAGTAATGCAGGCATACAGCTAGTCAAAATGTAAGGGTAATTAGAAGCCTCCAACCTGAAATTCAGCACCTCACTTGAAAATTTTCCAGTACATAATGTACAGTTTGTATTTGCCTAAATATACTTCAATCCTGAGATGTATTGCTGCCTAGATATTATAGACTGGGTAATAGCATAAATAATACCTAAGATCCCTAATATCCTAATTTTCATCACATCCGATATTATGATCGAAGGCAGATTAAGGGGCAGCGTTATCAGTGGCATTGAGTCTGTCACCTTTATGTAACTCCACACAAAACGGTTAAAAAGGATATGACTAGGGAATGTAAGAATGAGAAGGGCCAAATTCTTGACTGCGAAGAACCAATCAGGGCCACCAACTTCAAGGCCCCACCCAACATTCCCATGCCACACATCTTCCCATATGCTGTAGAGTGCAGTCAAGACCAAATAGGCTGATATAGCTACTGTAACAGGAAAATACCTTTGCTTATCCCCAAAACCGGCAACAAAATCAGAATCCTGGTTGAGGAGTAGCAAAATAGGAGCCAGGAAAAATATAGCCTGATTCGAACCACCTGTTAGATTGACATTCAAGATTAGGCATATGGCAAAACACAACACCGTAGCGACATTACCAACCGCAGGCATCCAGGCTCCCTCAGCAGCCATTCTCTTGATTGTGAATGTCTGTACAGTGGAGGCCCGACGCTGTTGCATAAATCTCATTCGAGGAGCAAATGTACCAGAACTACTGTGACTAGATTGGCTATGTCTCATTCCACCCCTTTCAAAAGCTTTTTCCCTCACCAGTGAGGCAAGCTCAAACTTGATTTCAAGTGCTATGAGCATGAAGATTGCTGCATATAAACCAAGAAGAGATGTCCTTGCCCCCTCAACAGCCAAGAGAGTTGTAAGTTTTCTATCTTCTTCTCCCATGTCCCTAGTTTCATCTCCAAAAATGCTTTTGAATCTCACCTGACCTTCCAATAAATATGTCACAGGGAAAAGTGCCACAAGCAAAGCAAATACCCACGGTAGCAGCTTAGTGCTTGAAGCAGATGGATAATGAGTGAAGACAACAAACACAGAGGTGCAGACCATAGTTACTACAATGAGGGCATGCAGGACAGCAGCTTGAATGAAGTACTCGGCAGATATGTAAACCCCAAGAGCAACCCCTATGGCAATGGAATAGAATGCTCTTAGCTTTACAATGTATTTAATTGGTATTATAGAAGTAGTCACCGCCAGAGTAAGTATAATTGCCACAATAAGCAGCCAAGAAGGCCAGGTAGGCTTTGATGCCATGAAGCCATAAATGGAGATGTCATCGGAAGATTGACGGGCTGCCTTGATTATGTCAGATTTGTAAGTCCATGTTACCGGGATTGGTGGCTGCATTAGAATGAACAATAACCCTGTCGCCACCACCAGAAGTAGCCATCTCTTAGCAGCCTGAACAACAAGTAGCAAGAGGAGATATTAAGTCGGCAAAAGTTCAGGCTGATGAGAAGAGGCAAAAAAAAATTGTGGTGACTGAAATTCAACGAAATCCAAACATATGAAACAGTCTCATAAAAACAGTAAGAATATCCTGACCAAGCTATTGCAGCTTAAAGAAGCCATGGCATAGTTAGGTGCAATCTGTGATGATAGCACAGAGAAGCCTAGCTGAGATGAATATCATGGACCACCTATTGCTATACAATATACTTCTATTCCTTACAGGTGATAATCCGGCTTGCTTAACTTTCCAATATTATTCACGTAACTCACTTTCTCACAGTTCAGAGAGGTCAGACAGAGAGCAAGATATGCTATACTTAGTTATCACTATAAAGAACCATGATTTATATTTTGCTCAACTAATGCCAATTGTTGTTAAGCTAAAATCACAAAGAGAGAATCATATACACAGTTCCTGGAATATTTAGGGTCAACAACAGTTGATCTTATTATCAACTACATATTCACACAGACAAAAAGAGTAAATACAACAGGAGAAAAGGGAACTTACAAGGACATGAGAGAAATGAAGAACAACAATTGGTACACAAGCGAACCCTGTCAAAACAATACAGAAACCTAAAAGCAAACCATCAGTTGGGGGCCTCCCATTCCACCATTGTAGAGCTTCGAAAATTGTTTCACGACAGAACCATACAGCCAAAGCAACCACACAGGCATGCATATAACCTTGCCATGGTTTCATTTTGGAGGCTTTTCGTGAATTATCACCCCTGAAATGAGATAAAAATGAATTGGCATTACTTGATGAAGGGAAAACCTTGAGAAGAACTTAAAGACAGTGAATCAGAAGTGTAGAACTACATACTTGTAGAGTAGCAAGGGGGGAGAAATGGCCAGTAGAAGTAGAGCTGAAACCCATACAACAGATTTAGATGAAATAAACAGCATGGCCAGCTTTGAAGAGTACAAACAAGTTAGGATCCAAACTGCTTTTGCTCCAATTCGGTGATCTACTGATAGTCTCCTCACCAAAGCCAAACCCACTAAAGTTGTCATAATAACCATATAACTTGGATACATCACGTCATCCTCAAACCCATAGTAGTATATACCAGAGTAATTAAAAAACCGATTTTCAACATGGCACAAGAGTAAAGTATGGCCTATCAAACCTACTTCAGCCAAAAAATGAAGTTTTGATGGTAGAAGAGCTAAACCAGGAACAGCCATAGCTAGTATGACATTTGCCACGATGAGTTTACAGAAGGACTTCAGCGACATGCCTGCCAACCAAATATTCAGGTCCCAGAAATTATGCAGCACAAACCAAGTAACCATTAAGCTCCCAAGTACAACAAAAGCAAAGTACGATGGAAGGCTTTTCTTTGTGAAAAAGCAAGCTAAGTAGAAGCCAGCAATTGAAGGGAGTGGAATGAACTGCAAAAGAAAGAATAAACAAGTTTAACATTTGATACAAATAATAACAGGACTTGTAAGAGAGATAATATAGAAAAATATTAAATTGCAACTGATGGGAAAAGACATGGTATTTCTAACAGAAAAATAAAATCTTGAATTTGAAATCAATTTATGGAAATGGCTGCCAAGAAATAACAATTATGAAATGTATGCAGATTAGGTCTTGTGTATCATAATGAATATAGATTATGCCCTGCTTACTCAAGTCAGCATAGAAACCTTCCCACTTACTCAGCAAGCATGACAATGGCATTGATTAGTTTGCACAAGGTTAACTGAACTATATCTATTTGCCTGGCTTCATCCATAAGACGTCTATTCTTTAAGGAACGTTCAAAATCCAACGCATATGCATCTTGTATATTATTGCAGTTAAACGAGAAATTTGAAGTCTGAGAGAGTGAAGTATATACCAGGATGGGAAAACCCACAACAATAGCTCCAGTAGCACTAACAGCTACAGCCAACGTAGTGAAAGCCAAAGAGCTGGAAGCATCCGAAATCATACCAAGCGCGTAAGACCCAACTCCAGCAGCCCCTCCAAGCATAACCATTGTGACCAGGAAATAATTCAACGGCGGGGGAACCTGAATGTATCGCCCAAACGAATGAAACACAACTCTAACCTCCAGAGCTATCACCACCACAACCAAAGCCACCGCACCATTCACCACACGAATCATATGCAACTGGTGGGCATTCTTAGTAACCCACCAAAGCGCACCCCTTGTGGACGCATAGAGCAAGAACAAGAAAGGGATAAAAAAGAGCAGAAACAAATCGCAAACAGAAGCAGCAGAGGACAAGACAACCGAGTGGTGAGACGCAACATGGAAAATCAAAGGAAAGAAGAGCAAATTCAGAGCATGAAAGCAACTTTCAAGAGGGCTTAAAATGAAGTTATCATCAGAAGCTTCACCACCATGATACTTAACTTCCTGCTTAGCTTTGAATGAAGACGCACGAGGAATTCCAAAGAGCCAATAGAAAACGCAATTAAAAGTCATGAAATAGTAAGCGGCGTTGTGCATACCAACGGCTGAGATTGTAGCCCAGGTGAAGAGAGTCGAAGCAATGAACGGAAGACAACCAAACAAAAGCCGCTCGAGCGCGACGACGATTGAAGGATTCTCGAGCTGGATCCACTTGAACTGAAGAGACGCCCAAACGCCAATAAGAAAATTCGACTGAGCGCAAAGCAAAGACGCCAAGACACCGAGAACTGCCGAGTTGAAAGCGAAGACAAGCGACGAAGAGAAGAAGAACGCGATCTGCGCGGCGACTAGGGAGAACCAGACGCCGAAGAACGCGCCGGACTTGAAGTTAAGTGAATCCAGGATGTAGGCGATCATCAGACCGAGGGTTAGGGTTGCGATCACGGGAGCGCCGCCAAGGTCTAGGAGGAAGGCGGCGGCGGGGACCAGAGCTATGGCGATGCGAGCATTGTGTGTGAAGGAGGAAGGAGATAAGCGAGATCTGGAGGAGGAGGAGGATGAGGATGAAGGTGAACGGAAGTTGGAATTAGGATTAGAGTTAGGGTTTCGATGGGGTGAGTAACTGTTGAAGGAGGAGAATGAAGGAAAGCTGGCGGAGGATTCCATGTAGGGGCGGAACGATCGGGTTTGGAGCTCCGGCGGTATCATTTTAATCGCCGGGATCAGTCACTACTGAAATGGGATGTAAGCAAATAAGAAATGAGAACAGATTGGTTCAGACAAGAACGAAGGCGTTGGATTACTTTTTGTCGGCTTCTTTGGGGATTTAACTATTACATTAGAAAATTGAAAGTTCTGACGACTTTCAACTTTCAACCACACTGATACTGTGATGCTCGGGGAGGGGACTGAACGTCTCGAATTCACCGCCGATTGCCACGTAATAAATAAAAGGATATGAACTGAACTTGACTTGACGGCGGCTTCCAGTTCCTGTTCTTGCTGGGCTCAATTAAGGTATCCGAAAGCCCATTAACAAAATGGGCTTCTATATGATTGATTCAGCTACCACAAACAGTCAAATGCCCACCCACCTCATGAAGTATGGAGCATCCTAAAGAGTATCAGAAGTATTCAGAAAGCATTCATTTTTCGTTAAGTCTATAAAATGCACATTTGGCACTTATAGAATGGACTAATTAGGATACGTCATCACTAAAGAGGGTGTGTCTACTGATTCAGAAAAGACTGATACTTAACATGTTGAGTTATTGTTAAGTTTTGACTCTTTTATTTGTCTCATATTAATAGAGAAAAATAATTGGAATAAAATTTTTGCCTATATAAAGAGGTTGCTATCTCTTTAGTTAATACACCAATACAAAGTCAAAGATTTGTATGAAAAATTTGAGAGTTTTAAATTCTCAACATCACATAATATTGTCAAGGCTGGAAATCTAATTTTCACTAGTATTGTTTGGTAAGAGTTTTTCAAAATTCAAGAAGTGACCTTGCATTCATCAACTACCTATCATTCTCAGTTTGATGGAACCAGATCTTTTGTCCAGTTTTACTCTGTCTTATTTTGTCTCATGAAATCTCAATCATTTATTTTGTGAGCTCCATGCAAGCCCTACATAAATAAATAACTGAAATTTATTGGACATAATAAGATACCATAATGTTAGACAAAGAATCTGAACTCCAGTTTGACGGGCAAGCACAAATAGTAAATAAGAGTGTGGAAACTTATCTTAGATGCATAGCTAGTGACCCTTCTAAGCATTAAGTTAGATATTATCCACCAATGGTGACCGTTTCCAGATCAGGGCTCATCATCGTGACAAAAAAAGAAGCCCACTATTTGAAACACAAAGGGATTATTGTAATCAATTAACCATAAACACTCTAATCCACATAAGCTTTTTTGAATCAAATCAAGCAAAGCTCAAGTGAAAATGGAGATACGTTATCAAGACTAGGTTTTGACAATTAGTCATAATGGTCTTTGTATTCAATCCTCATATTTAAGTAACGCATGGACATTTACTTCTTCAAGTACGAAACATTAATCTCTGGAAGTGTTTCATAGCAATGGTAGCAATAGGTGGAGGTTGAGTTCATAAAAAGTCTATTCATTGATAGAGATGCATGTGATTATTTACAAAAGCAGCAGGTGGAGGGCCTAGAACAACAGTATCCTTCTCTGAGGATACCAGCTCATTTGTCTCTCTCGCTATTACGTCAATGCCTCAGAACCTGACTAATAGCCCTATTCAGTCTCGCTATGCGGGAAACAAAGCCTCTGTCATGCATTATGCATTATAGATATCCTCACGCAATACAACAAAGTAGATATTTAGCTTCTTTTTTATTTGGGACGTTCGCAAAATCATTGACAAAAGTTATTATATTGTGACAATTTTTCAAATTGTTATTAATGTTATACATTTTATCCCTAAGGATAATTTTGTCAATGTCTCATAAAATTGGACTAACATTAATTGTAATTTTGGTTTTAAATAAATTATCGGTTAAGTGACGCCATTAGATCCAGATAAAGATATTAAAGTGACCCAATAAATGATCTAAATCAATGGGTCGAAGTCTGGGAGAAAAATGAGTCCCAATTAATGTGGACCGGGTTCATATCGGCCTTGTGATGGGAAGCCCGATATGGAAGCTATATAAAGGTAAGGTCTCCTGCAGTTACTCAAGAAATGGATTCTCGAGCATAAGGTTCCTAACCCGTTAAGGAAGCTCGGGATTTGAGAAAACTGTAGAAAGGCCTTGCCCGTGAGTCGGTGAGCATTTTCCGCTAAAGAACTCAGGAGATTCGAAGGCGTTTGTAGCTCGAAATCGGCATCGGAATCAGAGATGAAACCGAATCTAAGTATTTCGCATTACCTTCGTTTTTTATCCTTTCACGGGACCCTGGGGTACGTAATAAGGTCTCCCCTACGTACTAACAATTAAAACTAAGCTGTTAACGACTAACTAAAAAAGCGTTACAAAAGGAACAACATTTTATGACGAATGACAAAAATCGCCTTCAAATGGTAAACATTTAGTGTTGATTACCGAAAATAGTCACAAAATGATCAACAATGGGTAATGATTTCAGAAATTTATCGTTAAATAAACTTTTGGTGACACTTTTCAGAAATCGTCACCATAATTTGTTAAAATTTGGTGACCAATATCTGAAATAATCACCTAAGGGTTTACAATTGGTGAAAATAATAAAAATCGTCAATAAAAAAATGTTTGGTTTTTTTCTACATTTTTTAGATTGTCGCTAAAAGTGATCATTTGGTGACGATGTTTGGAAGCGTCACTAAAAGATCAACATTTGGTGGCGAATTTTGAAAATCGTCACCAAATGTTACATATTCAGTGATGATTTATAGAAATCGTCACTGAATCGTCCATTTAGTGACGATTTTCAGGAATTGTCACCGAATGTTCTACAGTAATTTGCAACATATTTGGTGACCATTTGCCTAAATTGTCACCAATGAGTTGACATTTTTCAAAATTGTTAAACTAACATTTTTATAATCTATCGTTGTTAAGATATGTTTTATTGGAGATTTATTTTCATTGTTTACAAGTAATGTTGAAAAAACACACACAATATAATTTTAAGTGTTAAACAGTAGTATTAATTAATCATTAATATTTATTGACATTGCAAGACTTAGTTATAAAAAATTTAAAATTGCATCAATATAATAATATGATATATGAAGTTGTATGAACTTTGAATTAGAAGTTTAACAATTCATACAGGCATAGAACAAGAACAATAACAGTCCACACTTAATAGTACGCAGCTTGACCCATAACTAGTAGAGAGGTTGTTTGACAAATTCTTACAGATACAACAATAAATCAACTTTAAAGCAGAGTCCAGTTGATTGCATAGATAAATGACAATGATATAATTATTTTTTTGGATTCTAAGTGACATGAGAGTTGGTAAAGGTAAATGAGTCCCCAATGGCTGGAATCTTAAAAAGGGTCCCTGCACATTTGAAGGCACCAATTGAAACAGTGATAGTTCTTGTAGCACCCCACTCTCATAGGGCATATCCTCAAACATACCGACGGTATTTGATAACATATTTTACGAGGGTGACATGCTAGAATAGTTAAACAATCGAAGCTCATTACAAAATTTTCAAACATCACACGCATATTATAGAAAACCACTGATCAAATTGGGCCTATATTTTTATTTCATAAACATCAAAATCACAATTATTATTACACTTATTGATCAATCTCATTTACAAACATTTCCAATTTGGAAAGTTATTACAAACAGAATTATTCAAATACACATGAAACGATAATTATGGAATACATACTTTAATATAAAATAATGAAAAATCTATACAGACGCGAACTGATTTCGACCTCAATCTCTTACTCGAATGTAGTGGTTAAACTCCAGTTTGTCTAACGAGATAACTTCTCTGAGCCTGAAAAATAATGTTGCAATTTTGGTGAGTTTTGTGAACTTAGTGTGTTAACCATCCTCGATGGTTCACTCATATCATATAGCACATCAACTCATACAGTCACATAATTCACATCATTTCATTTATCATCATGTAGCATCACATATCACATTTAGAGGAGTAAAACCGATCATTTCGATCATTTAAAACATGCATAACCATTATAAATGCAATGCACATGAGACTCATTTTCATTTATTACTTTGTTGTGACCGAGTGCCCTTTTACAAGCCCATATCTCTTGTGGATACCGAGCTTATATCAGATAATGTCACATATCCCTTAGTGGATACCGGGTATAATAGCAACTAAGCCAGAGACTCTTATCACATTATGAGCTTTAAGCTCTTTTTACTGGCGACTCCGGTCACAACTGCCTTTATCTTTCATGCATTCATGTAATGAAATGCATCACATTTACATATTTTCAACAATAATCAGATTTCAATTTCACATTCAGAACACATTTATCGTCGGACCTTAGTCCGGCATTTAACAAAAATGTTGAGTACATTTATTTCAGCCAGATTTACATACAAGGAGCACTTCCAATATCTTATTCATGCATTAAACGCCTCGGCCTTTCAAAGTCCATAATTAACACAATAAGTGATTGAGCCCAAGTTTATATTATTAATTGGCCTCAGTTTCACAACTGTTTATGCACTTGTTGACTCCTAACTGATGCTTTTTGTGCTTAAATTGGTTCCTTACATCGAGCTTTCACAAT
>JANZLX010000003.1:7063287-7082454 GCA_025531955.1 Erythroxylum orinocense | reverse complement strand
CAATAAATGAAATTAAATGCTTTCCAACAACTTTGAAATTGTGCATTTATTACTTTTTAGGATGGTTTGAAATTATACTATATGTCTTTTGCTTGTGAATGAATTGTGGGAATGTTTTCATATTGTGTTGATAAGTGTAAAAGAATGTGAAAGTGATCTTTGAAAGAATGTTATGTTATAAAAATTTCTTTCGGAAAAGTGCCATTTTGGCCTATATGTATGAAGAATGTGAAATGTATGCTTATATGGGTTTGTGGTGGTCCCTTAAGTGAGTCAAGTGCACTTGTCTATAGGCTTTTCCTGCCTGCCCGCTAGAAGCATGGAGTTTCCTCGTGGACTTCCTTAAGTTCACGGCTGCACATGACCGCTAAGCGAAAATGTGTAGTATGTTCTGTTTGGATCCACCTGAACCATTTCCGATATGCTTATGTGCTTATGATTTGTAATCATTTGATTTCGATATATTCGTTATGTTGGTTTTGTGAATTGCATGATAGATTGAAAATTTCGGAAAACATATGTGGCATGATTTTGTTAATGAAAATTTTACGTTTGGAAATAAAATGATTCAAGGAATTTTTTTTGCTTGTGTTCCTGGTTATAAATATGTTACTCACAAGCCGTCGAGCTCACACCCTTCTTTCCTCCCATCCGCAGGCGATGAGCATGAAAATGAGTGACCGAACTGGGGTCAAGGCATCACTCTCGTTTGTTTTTTATTTTGAAGTTGTCTTTTGGAAACAAAGCTTTAGTTCCATTTTTTGAGCAAAAGTTACTGTTCATGTGGTTTTTCTTTGTAATTTGAATTTTTGAGACTTTGATGTATTGGGACTAGAAATGCTCATTAAAGCTTTGTAAGACTTCATATTTTGATGTTAATGAAAGATATTCAAGTTTCATGTGTTTTGTCAATGCTTGTTTCGAACATAACTTTGCATTGTTATTGTAAATGTCCATAAGGGTGAGTTTATATATGCTGTATTTTAAGGTAAATTTCTGGACTGATATGGATTGATTTGGGCGAAGTAGCCTTCTTGAAAGTTGTAGAGGAAATTCATAACTTTCGAATGAGATATAGCATGTCATTTTTTATATGGAAATTAAAAGATGTGAATTTTTGAAATTTGAATGTTGTCTAGGAAAGAAATTACGGGACAAAAACTTTGATTGAAATTTTGACCCTCATAGAGGTGGAAATTATTCTTGGAGTCTTCATGAGAGTTGCATGTTATGTTTTTATCTTTTTATTAATATAAAGTAGGACATTTTTGAATAATGGAGTAAAAAGATATGATTTTTAGAAGTTCTGGCACTGTTTAGGATGACATTTTTTTGGACAGTCAACTTGAAATAAAATTTTGACCCTTTTTGAGGTTGTTTTGGTTTGTAAGTTCTTCATGAAAATTGTAGAGCTTTTTGTTAGCTTTCCATTGATATCAACCTTGTCAAATTTGAAGTTCTAAATAAAAAGATATAAATTTTTGAAGTTCAGTAGTTAATAAAAAAAAATCGAAGCCAGCAATCTCGCAATTGCAAGCCATCGTCAATAAAAATATTGTTACCTATATTTACAAGAACTTCTCTAAAAATACTTACCTGCAATAAATAATTAGTAGATAAAACGAAACTACTTTGTTAAAAAAAATATTCGTCGGTAGAAATAATTACTTACGACTATAATTTAGTAGGTAAAAACTTTTATCTACAAAAATATATATGTCGCGAAAATAAATATGTACTATATTTTTTGCTCTCGTTGGATATATGTTTTACCGAATAAATTATTGTATATCCAAAAAATCTTTATGCGACGATATTATTTTAGCATTGGATTCGGTGACTATTAGTTTTTTAATTTGCCACAATTTTTTAATGTTTAGCGAAAATCGATTTCGTAGCCAATAAGCTTATCTGTGACGTACGATCTTCAGTAATTGGCAAATGCATGCAGACGCAATCAAAGGGTACTGAGCGACGGGTTGGCACTTGGCACTCCTCCTAATCATGACGAAGATTAGATTCTTTGTCCAATTTTATTATGTCTTATTCTATCTCATGAAATCTCAACCATTTATTTTGCAGGTTTCATGTGGATTCCATACAAGATCCACATAAATAAACAATTAAAATTTATTGAACATAATAAGACACCATAATATTAAACAAAAGATCTAAACCACTCTTAACGTGAAAAAGAAAATAAGCAATGACCCATCTCTCAAAGTCCTCTCGCTTTCACGCCCATGGACACTAGGAAATGACCCTTATCCCCTCAGTGCATGCGATGCAGGGATTGCCTCATCATCGCTTTGTTTTAGCTCGCGGTGGGGCTGCATTTGCTCGCAACCTCCCGGCACTTCGAGCGCTCAAAAGACAGCTACAGTGCAAGGATTTTACTGCAAAACGTCCCCAACATCAGTCCAACACACGTGTGCCCGCTCTTTATATCCGTCAACTAGATGCCAAATGCCAACCACATTCACTATGCTTGGCCTCAGTCCATTCCTGCTTTAGACATTGATTGAAACACTCCAACTTATCATTCTATCAAAGCGTGTGCCTGTGGGCGCGCACGCAGCAGCATTACTTCTGAAAACTGTCTAATCACACACGCCATGCAAAAAAGGGGCGACTATCTTTCTAGCTTACACGCTTTAGAGCATGAACAACACTGGAAAACAAAAGGGTTGGCCGTTTTCTTCAGTTTCTTCTTCTTCCTTGTTTGATGAAAGGATGAGTTTGCAGATGTAAGCTGAGGATAAAGAGAAGAGACCTGTAACTGTGAATGTAGTTGAAACCTCGTGAGGAATGGTTACTTTTAGGACATACGAATCCCTTGTTGTCTTAATAGGTGACACGTTTCCAAAAGCCTTTGTCCTATTTGCATCAGCCAATTGGGAGGTGGGCTAGGCTTAGATTCTAATGGTCAAGTTTGGTAGCCACAAAGCAGAAAGAAAGGGAGAGCATTTTGAGGACAGGGAAGGATATGCACGCATGCCTACTACACTCCAAAGTTCCTATCTTTTATGTAACTAAATCACTCATTAATTAAAATTGCTCGCTTTTCCACCTGTTGCCTACACTTGAATGTTTGCTGGCTGCTGTTGCCATTTGATTGAGTTGGCCTAGTTTATACAACATTTATCACATTTATGAGTTATAGTAGATGTGTAATAAGAACATAATAAACAATTAAAAGTAATATAAACATTTATCATCTGTATTTGAACTGTACATGTCTGATTAAATATTAGTATATGGAACTGTGAGTAACAAAACAAAGAGTTTATTGAATGAGTTAATAAAAAGAAGAAAGAAATGTGTATACATATCGTGAAGGGAATCAATCTGCAGATCACTTGGCATATTTAACTTTTGGCGCAGCACAAGGTTGGCATATCTCTCAGGAGCTTCCGCGCTCATTTTGGATGCTTTTTACTGAGACTAGCAAGACATTCTTTACCATAGACCCCTTCGTAGGGTTTAGATTTTCCGCCTTAGACGCTTGCTGGTTTTTTTTTTTCTTTTCCCTTGTAGTAAAAAAAGAAAAAGAAGAAAGAAAAAGAGTGGAGCCAAAGTCGCAGTGGAATGGTGTAACCTAAGAGCTGGCGGTGGTTAAGACCACATGTTGAACATAAATGCAAGAGACACAGGCGCTAATACACATACTTCTCTCCGACTCTGTTTCAACAGTACTATGTCTCCTTGGGTTGCTCTCACTGTCCCCCCTAGCCTGTTGTTTATGTTTTTGGGTTAATGGATCTCCTCCTAACTTCCACTATTAGTATCCGTGGCTACATCTTGGCCTCTTGCCTCTCTACCTATTGCTTTTGATAAAAAATTAAGTAAATAATAAAAACACAGGTATGAAGAATATGGGCGGCTGGTTCGAGCTGTGATAACTCTCATCTATCACTTCAAGAGTCGACCTTGTTTTATGACTCATCCTACGTACATAATTTACAGGTTACTAAGTATTCTCATTCTCCAGAATTTATCAAACACACATCCCACTGCAAATGCATCTACACCCCTATAATTCTTTGCTTGAAGTAGGTTTCAGCTAGCACTTCTCAATCTTTGCTCTAGTCATCAGTTCAGAAGAACTGATGAAAAACTCATGAAAAGAATTCTTATTTCTCTATATCTTCTTCCATTAAATGTTCATCCCTTTAATTAGACATTATTGAAAGAATTCTTATGAGAGCCTATCCAGATACCGTAAATTATGCATAAAGTATTGCAGTAAGAATCAGTTCCATGGTGCCTATTGGATATACTTGAAAATGACAATGCCCTGAATGATACTTTCAGAACTGATCTCAGCCGATGATCTTCTGAACTTGATCACTCGGTAGATCAATATTGTCATAACTAATCGGATTCCTACATGTTGATGGGTTTGACCCATGGCTTACTAGTCTGTCATAATTATGAAAAGTATCAATGGCACTCAGAAAAGTCTCAAAAGGAAGAAGATAGTAGTCTAAAATTATAGACTTGTTTTCATATAAAGATGCACATTACACACACGAAAACATTGAAGAAAAAAAACATTGAACTGTAAAACAAAATACTATGGAAAATTCTCCTTGCAAGCTGCACGCCAATAGGCTAAAGATGATAGCTGTAATTTTATTAGCTATCCATAATTTTCAAATGGCCTCCCAAAATGGTGTTTTCTGACTGAAAAATCTTCCCACCACCCTGGAATCCAAGAGCTTTAAGGCTTTCTCAGATTGAATGCACCTCGGTGTCTTGTATTGGTTAACAGAAGATCCATGAGAGACACACAAGTCCATGAGAGCATCAAACGTTCCATGTTCAACAACCCTCATCTCCAGTGGTCCAATAGATTTGTCCTTCTTCCTACACCTCCTGTAAACTGAATCCAAAGATTCCTCTATTGTGAAGCAACATTTCTCCATTATAACTGGATCAAGCTTTGTTACACTATTCCTACCCTTCCTAATGAGTTCCCAGAATAGGACATAGTGGCCTGGGATTAAGGAAGTGTCAGCAAAGCTGGTGTACTCAACCAACATGAAGCCTAGGGGCTCAAGCAGGTTCTTTGCTAGTGTCACTGCCTTCAAGAGATCTTCTTCACTGGTTTTGTCAGTGTCGATACTTAGAACAACATTTCGTCTTTGCACAAACCGAAACTGTGGGGCATTGTTGTAGAAGGCAGTCACCATGAGAATGTCCCCAACCCTGTATCTGTAAAGGCCTAGAAATTAAAAAAAAATGAAAATGTTAAATGAAGTGAGAAACCATTCACAGCGAACGGATGTCAGGCTACGAACTATTAAGAGCAAATCCTTGTTTCTGATACATAAACATGGCTCAAACAACTAGCAGATTCTCGGCAGAATAAGTATTTACCTGTAAAAGTTGTGACGACAAGTTCATAGTAGTACCCAAGTTTTACATCAGCAAGATCAACAGTTTCCATGTTTCTCTTCTCATCTTCTTCATCCCCACAATTCTGATCAGAAGCGTCAGTCCCCTGGATATCTTGTAACTCCCTATGGTCCTTTGGGACAGGTACAAACTCGAAGTAGGCCATGTTTGGGACGATGGTGTAAGAGACATCAGAAGGTTTGCAAAGTGGCGTAAAATTGATACCAATGAAACATTCAGAAGAGCCATACATGACGGAGACCAGAGGGATCCCACCACAGTAGAATTCAAGCATCGGGATATACTGTGCCATAGAGCCTGTAATAACAACGTCAATGTACTTTGTTTTAGGCCAAAGCTTTTTGATTATCCCTTCCCATGATGTGCTGTTACATTCATGCTCAATCAAATTAGCCAATTCAGCATTTGGACTAGTCAGAATCGAGGAGACAGCATTTCTGCAACCAAGGTCTGTAATCCAATCACTAATTCTACCTTCTTTTATATTTGAACATAATTCTCTCCAGTATTCCTCTAGGAATTTGATGGCCCGCAGGAAAGCAGAAGCGAAAATTGCACCAGCCCTTAAAACCTCATCACGCTGTAACAAACCACAGAGCAAATGACAGTACATGCTCTGGTTGCAGTCAGGACACAAGATGATCTCATCAGGACTTGTGTAGACATTATACCGATTAAAAGGCCGATATGTGAAATGGCCGCTCTTAAAATAGCTCGTTAAGACAGGTCTTGCCTTCAACCCTGAGGGGGTGCTAAGTTCAGGTTTGACGAACAAGAGCTGCATTGCTTTCCCCTGGTCCAAGCCAGGGAAATACCTGAAATAAGATTTACAAATTCGTTATATTCACCTTAGTTTTCACTGTTACATTCATTCTATACAACTAGTTAGCAGTTAAGAACTAATCAAAGTGAGTGGAGTTACTTATTTATCACAGGTACGAGAAGGTTGTAGAAGAATGTTTTCCTGTCCAAGTCCTCAGCAGTTGAAGGCATCATCTTTGGTCGGCCTCCCGAAGTCCCGGAGCTGTGTACAGTATCAAATCAATGAAGTTGTGAATAATCTACACACATAATCCACAGACGAAATTAAACTGATTCTACTTAGGAGCAACTATGTAAATCGTGCCTTGTGAGAAGTTCAGTAATGGGATCCGCACAAAGGATGGTGGAAGGTTCTCCATTGGCAATTCGTTCGATGAAGGGCTTGATATCTTCGTAGTTTACAATAGGGACTCTGTTCTTGAAGTTCTCCTTATCAGAGTGACCATTAAGGAAGGCCATAAGATATTGTGTGTGCGCGTTTTTCTTAAGTATCTCCTCCAATACCTGTTCTTGAATTTGACGTGCATTAATGGTCAGGTCTTCCAAAAGCTCGAAGCCAGCTTCATTGTCATTTGGATCAAAGCTTGGCAGCATCTTTAGGTGATGTTAAAGGAAGCTGCGGAAGATGATGAGATGCGTGTGGTTTTAGATATAAAAGAGCTTTTTAGCTATGGCAGCCATAAGACCTGTCATATATAATGATAGGTGTTTGAATGGGAAGATTACAAGGTGATTTAGGCTACAAACATGAAACAGCCACAGCTATAAAGAGCAAGAGGGGTTAGTCAAAGGATAGAGGAAGAAACCTCCTAAATACAGCTAACAAAGTTCATAATTGGAGAAACAGCTCTTAATTACTCTTATATATAGAGATTTTAGGACATCTATCTCTTCAAAGGGTACTTTGGGCAGCTAAGTGAAAACCAAGAAAATGACAGAAGCGAAAACGATAAAGGGGAATGCGAGGGAAGTAGAGGCCAAAGGTCCTACACATGTGGCCTTGTCTGGTCAAAACTGTTAACAATTTCCTTCTTTTTCTCAATCAATCCATTGTAAATAAACTTAAATATAAGAGTCTCATACATACACATATGCAATACTCATTCAACCATAAACGCATCAAAGTGGTCTCTTGTGAGGTATTATATGCATACATACATATATATATATCAATTAAGGTGGTGAAATATGAGTCCAGATCTCCTGTCTAATATTATGGTGTCTTTTTGTGTCCAATAAATCTCAGTCGTTTATTTATATGGGTCTCGCATGAGACTCACGTGGGGTCCGCAGAATAAATGGTTGAGATTTCATCAGACAGAATAAGTCAGAGTAAAACTGAACAGAAGATCTGGTTTGATGGAATATACGTTAGTGGAAGTTAGAGAAATAGACTAATAAGCACATGCAAACATGGTTTTAAATTGTGGAAAGTTAGTTTTTGTTTACCACAATTTGTTGTCATTGTACATCTATTGTTCGTCATTATGATCGCCACATTCACCCTAACTTAAAAAGACCTTGCATGCAAATATCCAATTAGTCATCTACATATTAAACTAAAAAGGTCAAGGACTTGGCATGCAAATTCAACTGTTTTAACTTTTAATAGATAACTTCAAGTCTTAGGTGTGAGTAGAAATACCTTGCACTACTAAAATACAACTGCACTGACACCTACAGCCTCACAAAATTGAGTAATGTATTAGGTGGCACACCTGTTGATAGTAAGCTGACGAAGGAGTGTCTCCACTTGATATGGAAAGCGGCCACCAACAGGCATGTTGGTGAGATCCAGATTCATAGACTTTTGTGGTGTAGGAGGAAAATGAATTGCCAACTAACTAGTCTTTTGTTTCCTCTTACTTTAACCTCACAATTTATGGAATCATTCATCTTCTCAGTATTAACTAGGAAGGGTTTTAGAGCTCCATTAGTTGCGTGATTTCTTATAAGATAACCCCAAATGGAATCCAAAAAAGGCAAATCCCATCTAACCTTAAATTGTGTGATAATAGAGAGAGTCATCAATCAATCGTACTTAGCTTTTTTGTTGTATTTTGTAAAAAGGTTATTTCCGAGACTCGGGCCTGTAACTCTTCAGTCACAAAAGAGTAATATTACCGGTTGCTCTAAGAATCTCTACTCAAAATTGTTCGATAATACAAATTTTGTTTAAACTAAATTTAAATTGTTGATTAAGATTAATTGTGATAATTACATCAAATCGAGTACAAATTGTAGTTCAAGAACAAAATTTTGTATCAGTTGAAATTTTAAATTGTATAACAAAATTGTGGCCAACATTTATGACTTGAATCATGTCTCCAGTCTCCACAGGCATTAAATAGGAAAAGAGTAAAAACAGAAGCAGCAGAACAAGAAGAGCAAGTGATGTGGGTTGGCAGTGCTTATAACAGTGAATCACAAGTCACTTCAAGGACCCTACATGATATTGCCAAAATTGTGATTGGAGGCCGACAAATGAGGAACCCTATATGTTATGCTATCCAAACCCTTGGAAACCATGTAATTTGATCATACACAAATTCTCAAAGCTACAAGTCAAGATAGCAAATATTTACGTCTCTAACTCTTACTAGCTCATTGGAGGGACTATATATATAATGTGTGTTGCATTAGTTTGAGTATTGAAAACCATGGTCCACGGTTACATAGCTAAAGACTCGACGAATATGGTTCCTGCAGGCTTCATCGATCCATTTCTATAGAAAAGCCGGTAGTGTTCACAGTCTCTTAATGATTTGTGGGGTAACAAGTCCTCCATCGAAGCTGACACAAGGTCTGCATAAAAATTCCAGGTGCACCAGCTAGACGCCACTGCTTGAGTTCTTATGGTCAAGAAACTGAACAGTTTACATCGTAGAGTTGTATGTTTTTTCCCTTTGGGATCATGTTGCCTAACATGGAAGCATTTTGAGTTATCCAAAAGCCTCTTGATTTCATTTTCTACGTTGGATCTGTAACCTACAGTTAATAAGTAGAACTCATAACTAAAATTTTGCTTTAATTACGAATTTATAATTATACTCTGCAATATTGGATGCATCGTTTTACGAAACCAAATCTTCTGTCCAATTTTACTTGTTGGATAATCGAAACAACCAAAAAAAAAGAAAATAAACGAAAACAGAAATTAACCAGCTTAAAGGAAGATACAAGAAGGGTTTAGCTAGTTGACTGAAAGACTAGCCAGTGCTACTCTTCTACACTAGCACAGATCCCTAGCGAATAATTACAATGCAAACCATGTTTGATAAGATGATCTTTAAATTATTAGGACACATGTAACTGGATCTGCTAGATTTTGTTTCAGAGATACGTATGTTCACGTTGAAAGACAAGAAAGAAGGGCAGCGTGGTCTTGTGGAGGCCACAGAATGAGCACGAAATTAGCAGGGAAAGAGGAGCAAAACAAGGTAGGGGCAGGAAGGAGAGTTGAGCAGTACTTTACTTTCCTTATTACCCTCTTTCATAATCTGTTAAGGCTTTTGAGTTGGAGATAGAATTATATTCAAAGCGATCAAGAATTAATAGAACAAAATGCACTACAAACACTTTTAATAAGATGCCAAAATTTCGTGGATCCAAGAACAAGCAAGCCTTAATATATTAAGAATTGGGATTCCATCCTACAAAATGTATATGTGATCAACCAAATGATAGTATGAGAAAACTGAGAACGAGAAGTAAAATATAAGAAACCAATCCTCGGAGACAAATCAGAAAAGTCACTGTATTAATGGTTAGTGTAGGTTACATGTCTCAGGAATTCTCGGACAGAAGACGTTTTACAAACCATGCAACTACGTAAAGAACGCAAGATGCAAGAGTTCAAGATATTCAAGAATAGCCGGTTAAGAGCCGTTAGATGACAGTTAGTTTTTAGCTATAAATGTGTAATTGATTACAGAAGATGTATAGCATGAATCATTGAATAAAATCTCAGTCTTTCACTGAGTTCTTCCCATACTCTGTTCGACTCTGTTTTCATTTCTTTTCTTACGCTAGTTTATCTCTCTAGCTTTCTCTCTAGTTTTTCCTACTGCTCTTTCATTCTTTCCTTAATAATCTCGTTTACGTTCTTTAGATAGTCGAATGGTGGATAGATAACAACAACAGTTAAGATAATATATGGATAAACGAGTTAACACAATATCGTGATTTGTTATTATTACAATAACAATAATAGTAACTCTTGTCTTGCTTGTTAATAACGTTGTTACGATAGTATTACACGTTTTAACATATTACGACAAAGGCTTTTTTAATATTGAATCATTACAACAAAGTATAGACCAAGTGATGACATGGTGGTATAGTCCCTGATGGTGGTATTAACGACGGACATTGGGTGGTGGCAAGGCCACCGTGGGGAAATGAGCGCAGCTGGCAAAGCACGTGAGAAGACCTTGTTCACAGTTGAACAAGCACTTGACAGGCTTAAATCCTCCCTCAGATCCGCAACCTGTGACACAAGTCCCAAATGTTTTGTCACAATCCAAGAAACACTCTCCGAAAGACGGCCCGTCCTGAGCCTTCACACCGCCACTACAAACTCCCATGATCACCACCACCATCAACACCGCCACACGCCAGACCGCCATCCTTTTATGTATAAGAGCTCCTAGTAGTTTTGGAATCCACAGTGCTCAATGAAATGTTGAAGCTCTGATCCATGTATATATATCGAAGAAGGGCTAATTCTGGGTCTGTTTGAGAGACTTTGCGCCCAAAAATCGGATAACATGCAAGAAGCATGATACTTTCTGGTTGTTTCAATTAATCCTCGTTCGTATATATTAATTGAATTTTTTAATTCTAAAATTTTTATTTTATTATTTTCAAAAAAAAAATTGTAACAAGGAGATTCCAAATCTTATAATTATAAACATGTTATAATTAACCATTATAATTATTAAACTTTGAGTATTATTATTTAAATACTGATTTAAGAAATGTGATAGATGATTAATTGAAAAATCGAGAATCATAAACTAGTGGGCCGGACCCTTTATATTGATTACACAAACGAGTCGATAGGTAATTCGGTTGACCCGATTACAAAACCCTAGATGCAACGCGAAAAGTAAAAAATAAACGGTTGAGATGAATGGGTTTGAAATCCGACGGCCAATATATCTCATTAAACTCCTTTATATTCATCGTTAATCGTAGCCGCCTAAGGTCTGTCGAAACAAAGTTCTAAACTTTTCCCCTGCGCTTCTGGAGTTTTTCGGTGCAACTGATAAAGATGGTAAGCCCTGAAGATCCAATCTTTTGCGGTTTCTTTTTGTGTTGGAAAGAATCTGTTAATGGGTTTATGATAATTTTGCAGGTTCTCCAAAACGATATCGATTTGCTGAATCCTCCTGCGGAGTTGGAGAAGAGGAAACACAAGCTCAAGCGTCTCGTGCAATCTCCCAACTCCTTTTTCATGGTACAGACTCTTAATTCTCATTGTTGTTTGATTGTCTCTGTTTTGTTTATCGCTTTCAAAATTTTGATAAAAATTTACAATTTTGGTTCCAGGATGTGAAGTGCCAGGGATGCTTCAACATGTAAGTTCTTATTCAGTGACATGAGAGATTCGAAAATTTTGAGTTTTTGGTCTGTTGCAATTAAGATTGTCTGATTAAGCTTATATTTTTATATACAAACGGTGTGGATTTGTGCAGAACGACCGTGTTCAGTCATTCACAAACAGTTGTGGTATGTGGGAATTGCCAGACGGTGTTGTGCCAACCAACAGGAGGCCGTGCTAGGCTTACGGAGGGTTGTTCTTTTAGGAGAAAGGGTGATTGAGAAGGAATCATCTTGATTGTTTGGTCTCTGTCGTTTACTGCTGCTCGAGTTTGAAGGGGTTGAGGATGAATATATTCGGATCTTTGCCGTAATATAGTGAAGGCGTTCCTTTTCTTAGCCTTTTCTTAAGTGTTATTTTATATGTTGTTTGCTTTTCCGTTGGGAATTTTGCAAGTGTTTTAAGAACTCCATGACTGCTGTGCCTGATCTTAGGCTGTTTTGTTGCATCCAAGTTGCCTTTGTTTGGCTTTTTTTGAATGCAGTAAAACACATTATAGCATATGTTTCTCTTTTGTGAACAGATTTTTGCTTGCTTGAGGTGATGTTTTGGTTCTCATTTACGAAATTAATCTGGGCTGAAGAGTTGAACATCTGATATGTGAATAACCTTGCCCATCGCGGTCGGTCATTAACGAGTTCTGCAATCTTTCTTAAGCATATAATTGGTAATGGTGCCGCTTAAGATCTAGTTTACCAGCCATGAGGACCTGGATCGTTGGAGATGAACGTATGTCACAAAAGGTCTCGTATCTCTGCCTCTTCAGTTGCCAAAGGTGTAGAATTTTCTTACACTTTGGTGTTGAGTTAAAGAAAATACAAAACTCTCAAAATATGTAGATCTGACTAAACATACTGCTAGATGATAATGAATTTAGTTGACACAAAATGCAGCAATATTAATTCGCAAAATAAAAAAAATACCTTAGATGTGGACAGATATTAATATAGCATGCAGAAAAATAGATAAATGACGATAATTATCCAAAGCAGCAATATTTCATATCGCTTGTACGCTCCAAGATATATCAAAGAACTCTCTAATCTTTTCTCAGCTCACTAATCGATGCCAACGCCTGGCAATTTTCCGGACTGTCAACATCTTCCTAATCCTTCTGCCCCTGATATCTTCTATTGGAAGGACCAACTAGTCTACAAATTATCTAGTGTGCTTATCAAGGACGTGCTTAGAAGAATGACTAAGGAATTCTGTGGTTGACTGGCACAAAGTAATCTGGTGTAAGGTTCTATCACCCAAAATCTCTTTTCTTCTTTGGCTCACCATTAAGAATAGGCTCAATACCACCGATAGAATCAGATATATGGAAGTAGATTGATCCTGCCCTTTATGCTCAATTCAAGATGAATCAAGAGATCACTTATTATTCATATGCCTCCTGCTAATAGCTTTGGGAACACGTGACAAGCAAATGCCTCTGGACTGCTCCTGGTAGCAATCTCTTTAGTTTTATACATTGGTTTTCAACCCAGAGTGCTCTTCCACAGCCAATTAAGCAAATATGCACGATTGCATTGAGAATTTGCATGCAGATTATCAAGAAAGAAAGAAATTCCAGGAGAATCACAACAAAGAATACCTCCATTGAATCCCTCACTGCAGCAGCTATCAAGGAGATCAGAGAAATTGTCCTGCTGAAGTACATTGCACAAAGTTGTTAGTCCAAACTGTTATCTTCTTTAAATATTTAAACTAATTAGTGGCCACTTAAACACCAGATCCTTGGTAGCATATACACAGAGTTCTGAAACAAGTCAAGGGGTATTCCCAAGTACTATTTTTTGGTTGTAACACTTTCCTTATTTAATGATATTTCATTTCTTATTTTTTAAATAATGCTGTGGGTTTAGTCCCATTTTGTAAATATTTGTTCACCTAATAATACTGAATTTGGGCTTTGGAAGTATTATCTGTCTTTATCGATCAAAAGGAATGAAGTTTAGGCAGATTCGAGGTAGAAACTAATGAGTAGGTCGTTTCTAGAGCACACGCTTGTGTATGAGTTGCACATGCCCATATCAGTGGTGGACATGACTGCATGGATGAATGTGTAAGCTTCTGTAACTACGTACGAGTTGAAGGACGATGATTGAGGATAGATACACCTGTGTCAAAGTTTGATAAAATTATGTAAGTGGAGGACACAATCATGTTCGTAGCCCATGTAAGTCACTAAAACTATGTATCAGAGTGATGCCAAGTTTGAGTGACATTATCACCCCCACACAGTCCTGTATGAGACCGCGTTCATTTTAAAAATCTTGTCTTTTCAGATTTTGAAACTTTATCGAGATAAAAGTTGCATATATGATAGAAACACACGATGAAAGAAAAACTCAATCTGGCGGTCCGCGATACCGACTTCGGAGTCTTCGGCTTCCGCCCTCCGGCCTTTGTCGACATTCCGGTTGGCACCTTGCGACGCCGACATCAGATTCCCTCTTACCGGTTGCCTCCCTCTTTGTTACGATTTTGGGTTTTAACTCTGAGACAGACTACAGTTTGCTATAACCAAAAAAACCAAAAATATCTTTTTGACGATTCCTGCTTGACGTTGATCTGTGGATGGCAAGCCCTCTAGGGACCCCTTCTTTGCAGATTCTGGAAGAAGATAGAGCAACTAAGAAGGTTAAACACCGAGACCCAGGTGTTGCCTCTCCTGGCTACCGCGACTGCTTGATGGCTGGGGCAATATTAGAATCGACCATGGAGGATGTTATGGCCTCCAAGAAGGTCACAGTGGAGGTTGGTGATATCCTGATTGATAAAACTGGCAGCATTCCTACGGTTACTGTCTCCATGGCCCTCATTAATAAGCTGAACAGAAATCTGGACAATGCTGTGATTGTTCGTTTGCTTGGCAGGGACATTGGTTACAAGGTGCTTTGTTCTAGGCTTGGTGCAATTTGGAACCTAGGTGAGGCTAAAACTCTTGACATTGGTAGGGGTTTTTTTTTTCGATCCAGTTCAATAATGAGAAAGATTACCACCATGCTATTCTAGGTGGTCCCTGGGTTATTATGGGTAGATATTTACTTGTTCAACCTTGGACTCCTAATTTCAGAGTGCAAAACCCTTATATAGGCAAGACGGTCGTCTGGATTCACCTTCCTGAGCTCCCCTTGCAGTATTATCCTACAGATGTGATCAAAGCTATTTCGGTAGTGGTAGGTCCAGTTTTTAAAATTGACTTCAATACAAGTGATTTTGAAAGAGCTAGGTTTGTAAGGGTAGCAGTGTCAGTTGATCTTATGGAACCTCTTGTATCGAAGTTTGAGATAAATGGTGAAACTCAATTGGTTGAATATGAAAACCTTCCTGAAGTTTGTTTCTTTTATGGGCGATATGGTCATTTCGATACTCATTGCCCCTTTAAGGAATTGCCAGATCATGAGAATCCTTCTCAGGTGTTGACCTCAAAGGCAAGGAAAGATGATTTCGGTCCGTGGATGGTGGTTGAAAAGCGGAAGCGGAAACCGATCTTTCAGGGAGAACATCATGGGTTCAAAAACCAAGATGAGAATCAAGGATCCAGATATTCAGTTTTAGTGGAAAAGGATGTCGAGCCTTTAGGAGGTAATGAGGAAGCTGTTAAGAGTATTCCTCGAAACACTGCTCCGGTGCATGACTCTTCCTGAGAAGGGTCTTCTATTCCCGCCCGTGTGCCAAGGGGTTCATCGAACAGAGGAAGAAGTCTGGGCCGTAAGTATGGAAGCACTAGGGACTCCTCTTACTCCTCTCACAAAGAAAATGTCGGCCCATCCACTGACGAGCGAATCACTAAGCCCACTTTAGGAGACTTCTTTGATTTCAAAAATAGGAATGCCTTGGATAAAGACATTGTTAACCTCCCTTCTACCTTGAACAAGAAAAATCATTCTGTTGTGGGCACGGCTGCCTCCATGTCGTCTAAAGTTTTGGGAGTTGAGCCTGGCACTACCAAGGAAATTGTTGCTATGTCTGCCGATTTGGGCGTTGTCCTTGCTGATGATACTCTGGGTGAACAGCTTCTAGGAAGACCACCGGATGACTCCATGATTGTTGATGCTCCCACCTTGGAAGCAAATACTGGAACTCGAGTGCACAATACCTTGTCTGTAGATGAGGACATTGAGGAATTTATGCCTTGTGAGAATGATGATGTGGATCCCTATTTGCGGGATTAATAAGGTATCCTTTCTATCCTCCCTTCTTTTTAATGACTATTTTTTCTTGGAATTGTCAAGGGGCGGCTAAACCCCAATTTGTGAGAACTCTGAAGTGTTTCATCCGGGAACATAATCTACATGTCGTTATTATTCTTGAGCCGAGAATCAGTAGACTTAAAGCTGATAAATGTATTAGTAGAATTGGTCTCCCCTTTTCTCATCGGGTTGAAGCAACGGGCTTTTCTGGGGGTATCTGGATTATTTGGGATGATTTTTATGAAATTGAGATAGTGCTCAGCAATCAACAATTTGTTCTTATCTCGGTCTCTCAGAACAACAAGTTTCTTTTTTTTCTATCGGCGGTTTATGGGCATCCTACTCCATCTTGTCGGACTAAGTTATGGGAGTCTCTTCTCCATCTTAATGCTACTATGTCCTTTCCTTGGGTACTGATTGGTGATTTTAATGCCATTCTGTATTCTCATGAG
Source organism: Erythroxylum orinocense (assembly GCA_025531955.1). Lineage (NCBI taxonomy): Eukaryota > Viridiplantae > Streptophyta > Magnoliopsida > Malpighiales > Erythroxylaceae > Erythroxylum > Erythroxylum orinocense. Next base: position 7,065,952 of record JANZLX010000003.1, on the reverse strand, counting down.
AAGAAAGGGTGGTCTCCTAATCGAATCGGGGTATGCCGGCAATTCTCCAATTGGTTTCAAGACACTAAGATGATTGATTTGGGCTACAAAGGTTCGGACTACACTTGGCGAAGAGGTTTTATTTGGGAGAGACTGGATAGAGGCATTTGTAACGCTTCCTGGATGTTGGCATTTCCGGAAGCTACTGTGACACACCTCTGTCGTATTCACTCTGATCATTGTCCCTTACTTTTGCAGACTTGCAGTTTTACTCCTTCTGTAGCCAACAGACCTTTCCGGTTTGTTGCGGCTTGGTTAACTCATGCTGATTTTGGTGATTTTGTGAAAAATAGTTGGGAGTCTCACTCTCAACTGTCTTCTTCTCTCTCAAAATTGACAGCCAATCTGAAGGTCTGGAATTCTAAAGTGTTTGGGCATATTTTCAGACTTAAGAACCAGTTGTTACATAGGATTACTCATGTGGAGCGCAAGCTGGATTCACGCCCGTCGATTGATCTGATGAATACTTATAATCAACTTAAAGCAGACCTGGATATCATTCTTCACAGGGAGGAGCTTCTTTGGATGCAAAAGTCTCGCAGTGATTGGATCAAATCAGGAGATCGCAACACAACCTTCTTTCATCTGCAAACTGTCAAAAGGAGGAAGCGGAACCGGATTGAATTGCTCAAGGACGAGGAGGGAAACTGGGTGAGTGACCAGGAGACTCTGCAGAACCTTGCCTTGCAGTTCTTTAGTCTGTTGTACAGAGAGGATGCAGCACTCCAGCCGTCTTATCCTATAAGAGGAAGTTTCCCTGTTTGCGACCCTATTACAGTGGACTTTCTTAACCACCCTATTAGTGATGAGGATATTCGCAGAGCCCTTTTCGATATGAAGCCTTGGAAAGCACCAGGTATTGATGGGTATCAAGCAGGGTTTTATCAGTCCCAATGGCATATTGTAGGCAGGGATGTGTGCACTGAACTCAAAACTATTTTTGCCGGAGGAGACATTGACTTTAATATTAATAAGACCTTGTTATGTCTTATTCCTAAAGTGGAGGTTCCCAAGCAACTTGATCAGTTCAGGCCAATTGCTCTCTGCACAGTAATGTATAAATTAATCACTAAAACCATTGCTCATAAAATCAAGATGATCATGCCTCAAGTGATTGGCCTCGCTCAGACTAGCTTCGTTCCAGGAAGGCACATTACTGATAATATTGTGGTTGCCCAGGAAGTCATTCACTCCATGAGAACCATGAGTTCGAAAAGGGGTTGTATGGCAATAAAAGTTGATCTTGAAAAGGCTTATGATAGAATTCGATGGGACTTTCTACTGGATACCCTTCATGAGGTAGGAATACCTCAGGCTCTGATTAGTACTATCATGAAGTGTGTTTCTGGTAGCTCTATGCAACTTCTATGGAATGGTAGTATCACGGATCACATCCTGCCGACTCGAGGTCTACGACAAGGTTGCCCCCTGTCTCCTTACCTCTTTGTGTTATGCTTGGAACGACTATCCCATGGCATTTGTCAATCTGTTGATAAAGGGAATTGGAAACCTATCAAGCTTAGCCGAGATGGTCCTTTGCTTACTCATCTTTTCTTTGCGGATGACCTCATCCTTTTTGCTAAAGCTGATAATACTCAGGTTGATATCGTTAAAGGGGTCCTCCAAGATTTCTGTGCTTGCTCAGGGCAACGTGTCAATTCTCACAAAACTCGGGTCTTTTTCTCAAAAAATGTTTCTGAGTCTATGAGAAGATCATTAAGGGCTACTTTGGAGTTCCAGGAAACCAAGGATTTAGGGAAATACTTAGGAGTTCCCCTCCTCCACTCTCGGGTCACCAAGAAGAGCTATAGGTATATCCTGGATAAAATGAAGGCAAAAATATTCAGCTGGAATTCTAGTCGGCTTTCCCTTGCCGGTCGTGTTACTTTGGCGAATTCAACTTTGCTTTCAATGCCGTCCTTTGCCATGCAAACTTCGAAAATTCCTGTTACTCTCTGTGATGAGATGGAAAAAATCAGCAGGGGTTTCATCTGGACAAAGAAAGTTGACAAACGGAATCTGTCTCTAGTTGCTTGGGATAAAGTGCAAAACTCTAGAGAAGCTGGAGGCTTGGGTTTGAGGAATCTTCGCTTAGTTAACCAAGCCTATGCTATGAAAGTTGGATGGCATATGTTGACAGATCCTAATAGTCTATGGACTAAGGTCCTTCGTTCCAAATACAAATTCAGTAGTGAGGCCCCAAATAACATTGTTGCTCCTGCTTCTTGTACTCCTTTATGGCGTTTGGTGACTGCAAATTGGGATGCGGTGATTTCCAACACCTTCTGGGCCTTAGGTGATGGTAACACGGTCAAATTTTGGAAACATAGATGGTTGCCGGGTGTCTCAGAGCCTTTGCTGCATGCAGCTAGTAGATCTATTCCGGATACTATGATTGATAAACCTGTCTCTTTTTTTGTTACTATTGATGGAGATTGGAGATGGGAGTATTTTTCTCAGTTGCTACCTACTTCAATCTGCTCTCTTATTGCTGCTACACTGATACCCTCCGATGCTTGTGGTAAGGACTCACTTTTTTGGGGTCTGTCTTCTTCAGGAGTTTTTACTTTGAGATCTGCGTATGATTTTCTTTCTGAAAATTATATTACCTCTCACAATTTTCCTT
>JANZLX010000003.1:7026469-7057093 GCA_025531955.1 Erythroxylum orinocense | reverse complement strand
ATAATAATAATAATAATAATAATAATTTGAATAATAATAAATACAAATAATAATAATAATAATTCGAATAATAATAAATACAGATAATAATAATAATAATAATAATAATAATAATAATAATAATAATAAAGATAATAGTAAACAATAGTGGCTAGAGACAAGGACAACTTGTCCCCTATCCTCCTTTTTCGGGGAGGACAGAAATTTGTGTCCCTGTCTTCCTAAAACAGAGAACGGAGACGCATAGACAAGAAGCAAACACTCACAGAGACAGAGATTTCTCTGTCTTGTCTACTGTCCCCGAAGACGGGGACACTATCCAAACACAACATTAAGAATCCTAATTCTCGTTTAGTTTTGATAATAAAGTTTACTACTATCTACTGGATTTCACATTAGCAGTGGAAGGTCGTGTTAAAGAACTGTTAAAACTCTGATATAGTTCGAGGTTTTGTCAGTTTGAAATTAGACTCAGACATGTCCCGAAAACATTAGATTCCTTTTTAGTCACTTTCAAACCTTAAAGTTCAATTTACATTTTGAGTTGAAACGAGTGTTTTCTCCATAACTAAATTGTAATGATCACCCAGATAAAGTTGGCCTTCATCGATCTGTTTGCGTGGAGAAACGGCTTAAGGTAGCGTTTAGATGGTGTGCTTTCTGAGTGGTCAAGGCTCTTCAGCCGTAATGAAATTGCTTAACCCCTGTAATTCATCTTATTCAGCCGTATTGAAATTGCTTAACCCCTGTAATTCGTCTAATCGTTAGTATGTTATAATTTTTGCAATGCCATTAGAAGGTACAACAATCTATCTATAAAATAGGTTTCTAGACTTATTTTAACAATAATATTAGAATTAATATTTTTTTAATGCAATGACGACAAATATTCATTCATATTCTAGAAAAATGAGACATGATTTTAATATTTTACTATATTAAAAATTAATTTAACGACATATTCGTCAAACATTAGCAATTTTGAGTACTTTTGACGTATCAAACTAGAGATAAAAGTCGTGTGTACTTTCACTGGGGCGTTGGTACCGTTATTAGTTATAGAGTATGTGCTGACGACTAGCAGTAGCACAATTTCTTCTTGATAATCATTTCATGGCCCAATTGGAGGATGTGAAGTTTTATTTGATCTCGTCGTGTTTTTATTATATTAGATTTTTAAGGGACCTGCAACTTTCAAACGTACTTGATTGCGAATAGTGCCATACGATATCTTGCGTAGTTTCAGTCTTGGCATCCAATTCGTGGAACGATAAAGAACAAGTCACTTTGTGGCCATGTGCTGTTTCTATGAAGGATCATCATAGTGAAAAGCGTCGATCCATCCCGACTGTCTATGATTATAATGAAGTTTATCCGTAATTTTATACCTTAGTATAAAAGTTGTTTTACTAGTCAGATAGGAGGACTGGAAACGGCTAATGTGAATTTGTTCTGACAGCAAACGAGTTGCCATTGTTGACCCACTTTTAGCTTTTATAAAACAAAACACAGCAGATGCAATTCCTAACGTATCTCCTGTCCTTCGGTCATCGATGGTGTCAACCCTACCTTTCTTTATTTATAGTCAATCCTAGAAATGCTTCGCAAGGACCATTCTATATCCATTTAAGAGATGCTTCTTAATTCGCAGCTCCCTAGTTTCTGATTTCATTCCTATCCTGTGAGCCTTCTTCTATACTTTCCATAACCACTGAACTAACTAGTGAAGCTTTATCACCATGTCATCTTCATCAGCACGAACAGGAAGACAACGACAACGTTACGACGGTCAGTTCAGGCTTGTAGCAGGGTATGTCTGTTCCTTCATTAAATCCCACTTCTGCTTTCTTTTATTCATTTGAGTTACTGATTGCTAAACTCAAAAGGATAGATGCTAACAACTTTCCAAATGATATAAACTTATTTTGTCATACAAACACAGACACGTGAATTTTAAAAAGGCGGAACCATAATTTAAAATTGTGGGTTGCAGATTATATTGCAGTTATAATGATAATTATGATAATTACGCACAACACAAACATATTGAAAAAAACAACCGTATAGCAGCACTCAAAGGGATACGATGTCTTTAAAGAAACGTAGTTGCAGCTTTTCCAGGAAACATCGACAACTTGGAGGATCAACTTTCCCAATTGTTCTCCAATTGAAAATTACCTAGTACTTTTGTTAAGGTATAAGTCAAAACACTGAGATGTTTCAAAGTCAATTTGCATTTGTTGGGCTTTTTTACGTCATATAATTATACAAGTTTGAAGTTTTCCACACTGATCTTCTTTCCATTGACAACAACGCAAATAATTTCTAAGCACTCTTTCCAAGATAGTTGGCTTGGAATGATATGTTCAAGTCGCACCGGACAAAGAGCAAGTTAACTTGTGTGTTCGGCAGCTGACTTTTGGAAATCTAATTGGCATAATTCAATGGTTGACATTATGTAATAGGAAATATTGGCGGATATGTCGTGCATTGCTATAGTAATTCTAAATGAGAGTGATGGATTCAACTATCTATTATGAACTTCGATCTCATATCTCTGTCTGCATAATTCAGTAGGATGCAATTCATTTTTAGTCAATTGATTAATTGGCACTCCGTCGGTAGTCTTATCCTGTAAAGGAGACTTCTTAAACCATGTTTAAGGTTGTCTAATATGCATAGTACCCTACTTATTAGGTCAAAATATGATGATTGATTGCGTAATCCCTTTTCCATTTTGTCCAAACAAAGAGGATTAATTAACTGAAATTTCTTTTATAATTTTATTTTATAAATGAAATTATTTGAATTTTTCTAAGACATTTTTATATAAAATTTTTATTTGACCAAATTGTAAAAAAAATTAGAACCTTGAAGTAATCAATAAAGTTGGTTCTTATTAACTTAAGGTCAATGGTTTAAGTCACGAAACATTTCTTTATAAGACTACAGTCATTATGACTCTCTTCCAATCCCTGCGAGTCTTGTACATTAAATATGTTGACTTTTTGTGAAAATTCTATGACATATTTAAAGAAAAAGTGATCTATGCCTTATACTAAAAAAGAATAGCATATATCTTATTCAAAATCTCAAGATATTGGATTATATATCTTTTATTATACAATACACTTTTATGTTCCTTTTATTTAGGATGCGAGATGATTCTTGTGCTCTTTCAACATTAAGTTGACCTAGTTGTGATGTTTATTGTTTGAATAAAACCGGTAGGTGTATTCCTTACAAACTTGTGGTTGAGAAGGATAAATATTCCAATGCGGAGAAAGACATTATTGTTCTCATGATTTCAACTCCAAGTCGAGAAGATCTTGTCTTCCCAAAGGTATTAACTTGCTTAGCTCCTAACCTAGTAAGTAATGAAAATATGTTATAAGTAAGAATAACAGTATATTGTTGCCTCTGCTTGTCTCCATTAATTTCGATGTCGATACGTAACCTTATTAGGGTGGATGGGAGGACGATGAGACCCTTGATCAAGCAGCATCCCGTGAGGCCTTGGAGGAAGCTGGAGTGACAGGAATAATTGGTGTAAGTCATCTCTTTATTTGCCCTACGAATACTTTCTCTTTTTTTTTTCTCGATTCACAGACATTATCGTATGCAGGAGAGATAGCAACCATGGCACAATTAGAACCGACTATGAAACATTCAATTGAGTTTTGTTTGATTGATTGAAAACCAAATTAATAATTAACCTACTTATATTTCCATTATGCAGAGTCATCTCTCTAATGATTATTACAAATTAATTAATTAGTAGACAAGACAAACCTTAATTAATGCATTTTTATCTCAAAAATTAGAAAAATAATACTAATCTTGTATAAAAACGACTTTATATAATGTCTCATCCAAGTAATTTTATAAATTTATATTTGTGATGAATTTAATTTCTAAAACAAAATTTAAAATAATTGTGATTAGACTGTGTTGTAGTACTTCTCAATTAATCATTAGCCAAGGATGTTGTTCTCTTGAACCTACAAAGCTTATTATGTTCAACAATTTCTAGCACCTAGCTAGGTTAAGGTACTTGGAATTAATTGTAACTATATGATCATCTAATTAGTTAATCAACAAGACTAAATTGCTTCCCACTTCTCAACAGGAACAATCTCTTGGAGTATGGGAATTTCAAAGTAAGAGTAGCCAGAAAAACAAAAACTCTCATCAAGGAGGTTGTAGAGGCTATATGTTTCCACTGGAGGTAACTCAGGAGCTGGATCAATGGCCAGGACAGGCTACTTACAGCAGGAAATGGGTCAGCACCGCTCTTCCAATGCATATATAGTTTATATGTTTTATTATAAATTATCGTCAGTAAAATTTAAGTAAAAATACCAAATAGAAATATAACAAAAACAATTATAAAATCATTCAATAACATTTATGCACCTTATTAAATTGTAAAACTACATTAAGAAATGATAGTTGTTTTTAAATATTGTAAATAATCCTTTATATTGATTTAAATTAAATTATAAATAATGTAAACATAATCTCTTATATGATACTTACATATAGGATTATAAAATAGCAATGGTGATCAAATTAATTAGTCATAAGTTTGAACCCCATTGATAAGGTATTTTAATAGTCCTGCACAATAATTATATTATATCCATAAAAAATATTAAAGAATTTTAATATCTTTATTTGATTTAATTATAAAATAAAAGAACAATTGATTATAATCCACAGAGAAAAAATTCTTGTTTATAAATATCAACAAGCTATAGTAGTTCCTCATACTACATTTCTTTATGTTATAGTCTCTGAGAAATATAGCTACAAATTCCTTTATAAACATATAATGTTGAGAAAATAATGATTAATGCAGCTAACCATTAAGGAGGCGTATAAAGTGTGCCGGTACGATTGGATGAGGGATGCTCTAAAGAAATTTGAAGCAACTATGTCTCTCAAGGGCAAGGAGGAGTCTGCATAGGGCAGATTTTGTTATCAACAGGGATATCCTCTGAATATTGTAATATGACAATATGTACAGCGTTCCATAATGGTTGTAGTTTATGTCTTGCAGCGAATTAATTGGTTGTAGTTTAACAACAATTAAAGAAATTCTTTATCCTATTCATATTCCGATGTATATAATAAAGTTCACAGGATAAATATAAATGTAAATAATAAATTTATGATGAAATTATAATTATAATTATAATAATCATATTGCATTTATATATTATCCCTATATTGTTAATATTCATTGTTCTTACACATGACACTAATAAAACATAAAAAGACTGGCGCATGTTATATTTCTTTCTTATGAAAGAAATAGTCAATCTCATAGACTAAAGTTTAGAGATACTTAAATAAATGTGTAGGTAATTATTAAAGAATAAGTTCATGGAAATAGTCCCATATGAGAATTTCATTTGGAAAATTACATATAAGTCTATGGAAACTATCATTATAATGATTGTATAAGTGAACCTTTGACTTGAGATTTCTAAAGTCATCTTATATAAGAATTGTTATATTTGAATACTACTTATGACATGTTTTATTCAAGAACGACTTAGTCGATAGTCATTGCGTATATCATAAACTATATAGAGATAGTTGAGTGATCAATATAGGATTCATCACCTTAAAGTGATTAGGGAGAATGTTTCATTGTCCTTTATTAATATTTAATTCAAAAAATCCTTGGTCAAAGAGAATGATACTTTAAAAATAGTTTCCAAATGTTATTAATTGAATCATTACTAATGATAAAAAACTAATATGATTGGACTTAAATAAAGTCGATATTAATTAAATGCTCGATGTCTAGTTGAACTATTGTATGATGAAGTGATTAAATTATATAAAAAATTATGTACAAAAGATTTGTCAAAATTACTTTGATATTTCTAAATATTTGGATAGTCCTAATGCGTTGTTAGACGAACCAATCTTAATCTATGAATATAAATTGTTAAATTAAATAATTAACAATAAATTAAAGGATTTTAATTATCTAAACTTAATTATAATTTAGGGTTGTAATTTATATATTTATTATTAACATATTTGGAAACCTAATCGATTACATACAAAGAATAGGTTAAAGAGAGAAAGTATTTTAATCAAGTTGGGTATTGATTATAAAATTTGAGAAACTTTATGGTTAAATATGAGATATTTAATAAATAAGTATCAATATGAGATATTTGATCTTATTTGGCAATTGGTATTTAATTAGAATTATTAGTAATTTTAATTCAAGTTTACTAAAATTAGAATTTAATTTCTTTTAAATTACTATAATATCTAGAACTTATTATAAATAGGTTTAGATTCTAAGGGAGCTAAACACTCCTTACCTAACCCTCTCTGCAATAGTTCTAGATTTCTCTCAATACATTTTGTAAATATTGTTAGAAGTTAGATACTTGTGCGACTAAGATGGTTGAGATGAGTCAATTTCAAAAACGGTTTGAGGGAAACAAGAAGAAAAAGATCAAGTTTTAGAATAAGATATAAATTAAAACTCATACAATTAAAACAAAAAAGTTTTATTATTATTCTGCTGTGCATGAAATCGAATCTTACCCATAATTTCTCAGTAGTAATATTAGAGTAAAATTAAATTATATAATTTAATTAAAATTGTTTGATTATTATTGCTCTTAAAGTTTGAAATTGAAATTACAAACGTTGTAAACCTAAATTATTGAATATGAAAATTTTATATTTATGCCCTGAAACAAATCTTGATATGAAAAATATTTGGGTTTATGAAACCATAGCTCTTAAAATGGTCACTCCAGTAGTGACTCAAAACTCTTAACCCCAAAAATGACAGAAACCATGTTTTTATGATGATTTATTGAGTTGTGCGATTAAAAATCCTGAAGGTCTAATGAGGTTCAAGATAGAGGATCGTTATAGGTTTCATCTCTTTAGCTAAAAGAATCTTGGGCAATTTGCTCCACTAGGAGGAGAGCAAACAATGAATGAACTTCCTAGCGATTGGGCTTCAATCATAATAAGCACTTGATGGCTTTAGTATTCTATCAAAACAATTTTGTTACTGGCAGTGACTACTGACAATAACGATACAGGCCGGCGACAAGAGGCATTACCAGGGAGTTTGACAAGCAGAGAAGATGAAATATCCATAATATGTAATGATACATTAGTTACGTATCCCGGATCGAATGTAAAAAGGCATCAAATGAAGAAATACGGAAAATACCATATTTCAGTTTAATAACTTTAAACGAGCTTTTGGAAGCTGAAACCAACACGTATTCACCGTCGTCTACACTGGAACTACTCATCGAGGCTCAGTCAACGTCTTTCTACAGTTTTCACAAAACGTAAGCTCTTTTAACGAGCCAGAGAATCTTTATGCTTACAAATGATATGAGCTATTGCAAGAGAGACCTTAACCTTTATATATAGTATCCATATCGGACTTTCCCATCACAGATCTGAACTTTGACCCATTAATTTATATCATTTATTGAACTACTTTATTATCTTTATTTGGATCAAATTTCGTATCTTAACTGATAAGTTATTGATTAAATATTGCCCAACTTTATGGGAAAAGTAAAAAATATCCAACATTCTCCCTCTTGGACAATTTTTAATTGTGGTATTGACTCAAGTTGAAAATAGTTTTAAAAACTCGGTTAAGCTACGCTACTATATTAGTCGACTAAGTTTAAAAACAAAACTAAGATGATACCTGTATGGTCCAAATTACATTATCTTCGCTTATAGGTCTCAATTTCTCGAACTTTATGCTAAATTACATTAAAGAAATCTTGTTTTCTTTCGCCGAATGCTAAACAACATTAGAGAAAACTTGCTTCCTCTCACCAAATGCTAAATTGCATTAGAGAAAACCTTTATGTTCTCCTTTTGGATGCTAAACTACATTAGAGAACCTTTATAGGAATGAAAAGTTATATCCCCCTATATCATATCAAACTTTATGGATATCCGTATAAAACTATACGTGTCAAAATTATATAGGCTCAAAGTCAAATTGTATATATGTCCAATGACCTTTAAATGCTTAAGATTGACACAAATCTTAAAACTTTCATACGTATTATGACAATGTACGATAACATGTATTACTGAGGATAAACGATGATCATCTTTATTAATGAACCATCATATCGTCATAATACATCAAATGTATAAATGTATAAATGTACATGGAGCAAACATAATGATCCGCTAACTAACAGTGTCTAAGGGCTTCAAAAACACCTATACTGTATACTTGTATTTCAAACACAAGTGAGTGAAGTCCCTTAGTTAAAGGATTGATTAACAATTCCTCAGTTTTTAAATGCTCCTAACCTTAATGTCACCTTTTTGTATCAACTCCTTTATGGTCAAATAATTGACCTCCAAATGCTAAGACCCTGTGATATTCAATGTTATTATTAAACAACACAACAACATGATTATCGCAGTACAACTGAATGGGTTTACCCACTGAATCAACCACAGACAACTCAAAAATCAAGTTTTTAAGCCAAACTATTTATGTAGCAGTCCTTTAGGATACACTTTGTACACATGGTCGAGGAAATCACTTGTGTTTACTTGACACTCTTCCACGACATTATACCATCTGCAAACATAAAAATGTAACCTTAAGTGGACTTTTAATCATTCGGACACATAGCTTAAATCTAAATCTGAATTCCTATAAGGTTTAGTCTGTTAACTTTGCTATATATCAACATATGATCCTTGATTCCCTTTAGTATCTCAACACTTGTTTGACTGCATTCCAATGGTCTACACCTGGGTTAACCAAATATTGACCAAATAATCTAACAATAAATGCAATGTCCTGCTTAGTACATAGCCGAGCATACATTAGGCTATCAACCCTACTAGTATACAACACAATCCTCATAACCTCTCTCTTTACTTTATTCTTTAGATGTTGTGCCAACGATTATCTCTCACTATGAGAGATAGATGCTATAACAGATTCACATTCAACTTTATTAAACCTTTGTAGCACATACTCAATGTATACGTCTATAAGAGGCCTGATAAATGTTGAGATCTGTCCCGGTAAATTTGAATACTTAGAACAAAAGATGTTATGCCAAAGTCCTTCATATCAAAGTTCTTGTCCAAAAGTTACTTAACCTTATGCAACATGGTCAAGTAATTTGACATGAGCAATATATCATCCAAATGCAGTAATAAGAAGATAACTTTGCTCCCCCTGACCTCGTGATACAAGCATCTATTTTAACTTTATTTTCCATGAAGCCGAAAGAGGTCACAATCTCACCAAATGTAAGGTATCACTTTCGAGAGGTTTGATATAAACCATATATTGATTTGCTTAACGCACAAATTATGTCAGTTCCATCTAGATCCTGAAATCCTTCAGGTTGTACTATATAGATCTCTTCATAAAGGTCTTTATTCAGGAAAGCGGTTTTGATAGTAATCACTCAAAATGTATCCTACGAGGATATAAAAGAAAAGTAATATTAAAGTCAACCTTTCTCCCTGAGTGAACCATTAGGCAATTGAGTGAGCCCATAAACTGCTGAACTTTATCCTGAAATCCTTTAAGTCTTAAAACTTCATTTACAACTGATGAGTTTGTAATTCCGCTGTAAATCAAGCAGCTCCTAAACCTTACTTTGTTTTATGGCTTGCATCTCATCAGTCATTGCAACCTGCCACAAATTTACATTGGGTCTAAAAATAGCTTTTGTAAAAGTAACTAAATTTGTAACATGTCTAATATCACAGTCCTATTCACCTAATAGACTATATAATTAGATGAGATAATAGGTCATCTCACTCTGGTGAATCTACTTAACTGCATTAGATCTTGTACCTCCAGGAATCTCTGTATGTGCAGGTATGAGTTCTTGTACAAGCATGATATAGAGACCTAGATCCATCGGATCTAACTATATGAGTAACAAGTGTATAATAATTTTAGTATTCGCCCTGTTATCACCTGAAGGGTCAAAGGGCCCACCATCATCATAGACATCATATTCCATAAACTTAGTTATTTGTGATTTCACTATTTTGGTCCCTCCTTCTCTACAGTAAGATATGTAGCTTTAAAGTGGTTGAGATATTTTACTAAATAGAAATGAGCATAATGAGCGTGCAATTTTTCTTTATAAGGATTATACTACCTCAGTAGGACAGCCCCATACATAAATGTGTGTAAGACTAGATGTCCACACTTTTAGATAATTAGATAGATTAGTTATGTTCTGTATTGATTTTTCCAAGTCCTTTAGGATGCAGTTATGCCTGTCAACAACACACCATTTTGCTCAGAACTATTCGGCAAAGTGAATTAAATCACTATTTCATCTAATTTCATATATCTAGAAAACAGGCCTTTTCAAGCCTTGAAACACCATGTTTAACATGATATTCTCCTCCATGGTCAGATCAGACACGTTGGATGGAATTTTCCAATTGGTTCCCAACCTTCAGTCTTTAAGCAAGAATACATAACTGTAATGGGAATAATCATCAACAAATGTCCTAATACATTTGGAATTGCACAATGCAACTGTATAAGGTCTACCAACATCCATATGTATCATATTTAATAAGTCAGAAGCACAAGTTAACCTATTTATCCTTATTAGTCAACTTATCACTACAACAATCAGCATATGTTTCCAGATCATCATAATTTGGAATTGAGAGAATGCTTTCCTTAATCAATCTCTTAACCTTAGCTCTGAAAATATGGCTGAAAATTTTATGCCACACCATATATGACTTTTCATTCATCGGGGTCCTTCATTTCATGACTTGTTTAGCAAGATATGAAAAAGCATATAACTAATTTGGGGTAAGACACATTCTATAGAAAGTTTTGCATTAAACAACAACTGTGCAATAAAAGCATGAAATAAAAACATCAACCTTCTTTCTCCAAAATTGATGTAAAGATCACACATAAAATGTGTCGTGTAAAAACCAAAATGAATCTTGCAACTAGGTTCAGTACATACATCCCCTATAGATATTACATCCACTTTTTCATTGCTGTCAACCATCAGTTCCTCCCTCCCTTTATTTGGTTCTATCATAGATATAAACCCTGCAACGTGGAAGCCCCATGATCAGATGCTTCATTATATAGCCACAAATACTTAATGTGACTATCGCAAATTAGATTCATAAATTAATAAGCCAAGGAGTTACCTGGTGGTCACAATCTTTCTTTCTAGGTCTCATACTATTGGCTTCTTTATGTCATGTAAACCTTTACCAGCACTAGATTGACCAGCATCAGCATATGGATAAGATTTAGACTTTCTACCTTGATCTTAGCAGATTTCATCTTTGCCTTCCCTTTAGTTGCTTTGAGGGCTGTAGAAGTAGCAAGCTTGAGTTTCTCTTCCTCAACAACACAATGGGCAATCAAAGTATTGAAGTCTCATTCCTCATCTAGCAAATAATATGTCATCACTAGATCACTAAACTCTAGAGGGAGTGTATTTAGAGTTTGTTGAATTATAAAGACAACAGAAACAGGAAGGTTTAGCATCTTCAGTCTACTATAAAGATAGATCCTTCTTGATATGTACTCTATTACTCCCCCTTCTCCCGTATACCTCATAGAAAATAATTCTTTCATCAAAGCACTTGTCGCAATATTAGGTGAGACTATTTACCTCTGGGAGACATTGCCAAGAAATTCCTTAGCTATAACTGTGTCCGAAAGTCCACTAAGTAGATGGCCAGGTATGGATCTCTTAATGGTCATAAGATATAATTTGTTAGACCGATTTCAGGCTTCATAAGCTACTTTATAAGCTCTCGATCTCATAGATGTAGGTGGAGATAGCCTATCTGTCCGTATTACCATATCAACCTCAGCTATCTCCATAGCATTCAATACATCCTCTATCTATTTCTTTGTATTGAAACCAGTCAGGATTTCAATAGTGACACTGATATCGTTGACTAAAAAGGTGACTTCAAAATAACAATAATTAGATCAGCACAAATGTAGGATAACAGTGATACTCAAAGCTATTAAACAGTATGCAACTAGACCTCTGCATAGAAGCGATCAGAGTGAAAACTATCAACTCCCATAACACTACCACCTGTGGGCAAATAGATCATTCAAGAAACAACTTTCCTATATCCAATTCCTTTATGCACATCTCAAAATCTCATTTAAGGCCAACACCTGTGAGCAGAATAACCAAACATGAGACCAGAGACATCCACTAACATGTAAGTAGAACAATTCAAAATACTAACTTGAAGGCCACCGTGGTTACTACATTCTCATCAGCACTCAAAAAGTTCACAAACACAAAGGACACATCTTTATGTTATCTTCACATTCTTTATGGGCATATAGTATGTGACAATGTAACATCAATTAATGCAAAAAACCTTAATGTACAGTCTCATTGTCACACACTCGTTCTGAAGACATTATCTGAAAACTTCATTTAAGACTTTCGTAAAGGAAAATTCTCAGTAGAGCAACTATCGTGCCTTACCTAACACTGAACCGATCACCCAAGACACAAGGAGCTCATGTATCTCCCTTATGGCAAGCTCATTGTACGAAAATTCACTTACAAATGGCTTCAGAATGTCTTAATTCTTTTTTCGAGCAACTATCATGTTATCCCAAGCACTGAACATGAGACCCAAGACACGAAAACTTGAAGTATCTTCCTCATGTGATGTCTGAAGCATGAAAATTAACTCAAAATTGAATTCAAAATGTCTTAATTACTTTTCTAGAGTTAAATTTTAATTTATTACTAATGTAATAAATTCAAAAAATGGAAAAATTTTCACTTTATAAATTTCCTGGACTTGAAAACTGACCCAAAATATCCCAAGAAACCCTTACAGGAAATCTGAAATTTTTATGTTATTTTATTTACTATAGAAATTTCATACGGTTGACGTTAGCGCGTGTCTAATACACACCCACATCAGATGCGCGAGTGATGCGTATAGCGCATGTTGCGCACACATCAGTAAGATGCCAGACACACGTCCGGTCACGGCTGCACCACGTGTTAAACGTGTGTGAAACATGCTCCAGACCCACTGCCTCGTGCCCTTTACTGTTTACCAATCGAACGAGTGTACCACACACGCCTGACGATGAGGTGCTTCCTCACCAGAAAAATGCAATTTTTGGGTCCATTTTTCACGCTCCCGGGCTTGTTTTCACCTAGTTTCTCAAGGCTAAATACATATATACTACTTTCATTCAAAGCAAGAAAAAAAACCGAGAAATTGAAGTTAACTCTCTAAAAACCTTATAGAGAAAAACCAAAAAATCTTCGCTATTAACCACCTGATCATGTCACCACTCTAATACCATGTGTAATGTATAACGATACCTTAATTACGTATCTCTGATCAAACGTGAAAGGGAAATAAATGAAGAAATGCAGAAAATACCTAATTTTCGTTCCATAACTTCAAACGAGCTTTCCGAAGTCGAAACGAGTAACGAGTACGAATCCACCGCCGTCTTTACAGAAACTGCTCACCGGGATGCATTCATCATCTTTCTAAGGTTTTCTCAAAACGGGTCAAAGAATCCTTATGCTTACAAATAATATGAGCAACTGCAGAAGACCTTAACTTTTATATATAGCTTATATATTGGGCTTCTCCATCACAAGCCCGACATAGGTCCGATCCATACTAATCATGATCTATGTTTTACTCGAAATTTGACCCATTGATTTAGATCATTTATTGGGCCACTTTATTATCTTTATCTAGATCAAATTACGTAACTTAACTGATAAGTTATTGAAAAAATAAAAAAAAATACAATTAAATGTTACCCAACTTTTTGGGAAAAGTCAAAAATATCCAACAATATTAGTTGGGCAGGTGACACATGCGTAGGAGTGTCAGAGGTTAAGACCCAAGCAAAAGTTGACTAGTGGGACTGCCCTCTAACAACATCTAGTGGTAGTTGTAGAAGAAGCCAATGGCGTCTGAACTTCCAGCAGTGATGGCAACAATAACCTTGGGAGTGGTGTTTATGGGTTTGTGAAGTTAAGTGTCTTTTCAAAAAGAAGAAGAGGTGTGATTGGTATAAGGGCTAAAATATGTTGGAATGTCAATAGGTCAGCTCGGATCGGGTCAGGGGTGGCTTGTGCCCTGACTGGTCATGATAGATCAACCCGTGGTTAAACCAGACTACAGATTGACCGACCCGTAGCTTGACCTGACCATGGGCTGATCGACCCGTGACTCGACCTAGGGTCTCTGACAGGCCACGAACTGGTCAGGTTGTAAAACCATGTTGTTTATGACATTTTTATTATATATATATATATATATATATATAGGTGGGTAGGGTTGTAAAACGACATCATTTCTAAAGTAACAACCAAGCTAAGGGTCGGGTCGATCGGCCCGTGTTCGGCCAGTGGCCTAGTCTGGTCAAGCACTTTTGGCCCATGGCTTAGTCAACTAACCCAAAATCAAGTCGGGTTGGACCGAACCAAAATTAACATCCTTAAAAATAAGGTTATATGGCAACTAAGACAATGTATCCTAGTGTTGGAACAAAGCTTGTTTACAAGAATATACTTATTTTAGTATTTGAATAAGGCTTTTGGCTATGGGATTAAAATAATTCAACCCTTGTTTTGGAAAAGAGTATTCCAAGATATATTTGTAAACAAAATTTTAAAAAGTTTTAAATTTAAAAACAATTCTAAAATTATATTAATTATTTTTAATTTGATCAAGATTAATAATTAACTTGATTCCTAAATAAAACCTAGAAAAGTTGTTTCTAACATTAAAATTAATTATATTTCAATTAGATTGCATTAATTAATTAGATTCCTTAAAATTAAGAGAAACGTTTTCAAGTAATTAACAAAGATATTTCATAATTAAATTTATTTATTTCAATTTAAAAATAATTCCAAAATTATATTAATTATTTTTTTAATTTGATCAAAATAAATAATTAAATTGATTCCTAAATAAAACCTAGAAAAGGTGTTTCTCAAATTAGAATTAATTATATTTCAATTAGATTGAAATTAATTAATTAGATTCTTTATAATTAAGAGAAGCATTTCTTAATTAATTAAGAAAGATACTTCATAATTAAATTAATTTATAAATTAAGCATATTATTTTATTTATAGAAATATTATTCTATTTGTTTAGAAAATATTTCTTTATTTTTGAATAATAATAATTTTCTTGATTTATTAGATATTTCTCTTAATTAAATTTAAAATTTTGTTTTCGTTTATTAATTGAGAAAATGAGCTTTCTTTAATATTTAAAAAAGGTTTTTTAATTTATTAAAAAAATAATTTTGATTGATTAAGTAACTATTCTCTAAATAAATAATTTAAAGGACTTTATTAATTAAATTAAAAGGTAATTAATTTAATTTTGAAAGTAGTTTTCATTAATATTAGAAAATAGTTTTCTAATTGAGGAAAAATAATTTCTGATTAGATTAGAAATATTTTTTAATTGTATTAGAATGTTTTACTTATAAAAATTTTAAAAGGAGTTTTTTTAATTATAATATATAAGAAGTATAATTTATTAAAAATTATTTTCAGTTGATTTTGCAAATGGAGTCAAGATAACTAGAAATAGTTTCCAATTGAATTTAAAATTTATCTTCAATTCAAATTTAATTTCTATTCATAATAGGAATTTAATTTATTTAGGAATAAATGTCTTTAATTTAATATTTTTTTCCAAAGAGTTAGAAATATTATTTTAGATTATAGAGGTCAATAACTAAAATCAAATGAAGCTTGATATTTTATGCATTTAATTTGGTTATGTGTGGATAAGTTGCATACTTTATTTATATGTTTGATAAATATCTGTATATAACTCTTGCCAAAATATATATATAATATTAGGTGATAACTCTTGCCAAAATATATAATATATTATTTATAACCTTGTCTCTAAAATCATACAATCAGGAGTCACTCATCCAAATTATACAAATTTAATTAAGTAGGACTCATTAATTTAAGATAAAACATATTCTGATTAAAAGATCCTTGACTCACTCAATATGTTTTACAATAAACAGAACTCTAGTTTTGTTCTTAAATTCTAGAAGGCAATAATCACGTTCTCAACGTGTTATATTTCAATGAGGGATTTAATTTTGTTCGTCTCATCAAATACAAAATTGCATAAATTTATTGTCAAATATTCATAAGTATAAATTAGAAATATATATGATCTCTATCATATTATTTATGGGTAAGAAAAGTCATGCAATCATTTTTCTTCTAATGACAACTATTATCATTCTATAACAAATGCATTCTTTTGTAGCCAATGTTTATAGTTTTAGTAGGCTAAATTAAATGGAACAATTCCATCAAGGTGTTATAGATTATAGCTTTACTTCATGCAACCTTTTGCATCTTTTTGTTATGACGTTGACATTCATCTTATATGAGGTCATCAAAGTTTATAAGACGTTAATAAACTTAAAATGTCATCACATTTTGTCATTTATATGATATTGACATATCTTTAAAGCTTGACATTCAAGGCATGATAAGAAATAAAATGTTGAGCAAAACAAGTTAATCTAAATTTATGCAAATAGTTTGTATGTGTTAGATTAAAGGAGGCTTATGGTTAACATAAGTGGTAAGAACATAAAGTTGGATAGTCAAGACTATCCTTTATGCCTTATTAGTTAAATTAATATAATGAGAATCGTAAAGTTACATACAAGTATATATGTTTCCTTTAATTATGAGTTATATGAAACAAAACTTGTTAAGTTGAAGAATAACCTAAGTCAACATTTAGTAAAAGGATGATGATGGTACTGAATTTCTAATTTTATATTTGTGATGTACTGAATAGAATAACAATTCATAAAAAGATGATTCTTATATTTAGTTAGAATTAATAATAAATATAAGTAATATAGTTATACGTATTAAATGAAATATTGATTTAAATTTTAAAGAGTTCAAATTATTTAAATATAGGTAAAAATTAAGAATTGAGAATGCTGAAGCACTTCGAAGAGGTGATGAGATATAATTTTTTCGTTTATCTATAAGGAATAAGATTTTTTTTGTGAATACCTTCACATTAAAATTCAATAAGAGTATGGCTTTATGTAAGGAAGAAAATATAATAGAATATATTATATAATAGAATATTTATTTCTTCTATAGCTATGTCTGATACTAGAATTTTGCCTTTGAAAGTTCCAATTAAATTAATTAGAATGATTTCATATTATATATGAAACACTAACACTTTGATAATGTCTAAGTAAATGAGTTTAGGATGTGATGCTTAGTTGAAGCATATATTATCTACTAAGTTTTAAACTAAATTGGGTAATAAAAAGGTTATAGGTTATCACAAGGTTAGATATAATCTTACAAATCAATTGAACAACTTGTTTGTTTTAATGATCACTTATTGGAGAATGATTTTTAAGATAAGTAGTGGGAGTAAGATAAAATTTGAAAGATTAAAATCTCATAATAATAGATCAAATTGGAACTAGTGCCTTTGTTAATACACTTGATGTACAATTGAAAAGTTATGAGACGTCGAAAGATTCACTTTTAAGATAAATTTAAAGAATTTGCTTTATAAATTATTGTAAATTATTATGTCTATAACAAGGTTAATGGAGTATCATTGTCCTCTTTAGTGGGAGTATATAAAGGCATATTACTCATAGAGAGAATAATAATATGTATTTTCAATTGTTGAAAATATAATTTTCCAAAAACAATTCATATTGGATATAAAAGGGTAAAAACGTAATTATGAAAATTAGATTTATAGAGATAGATTGGAAGTTGTTTACCTATTCTACTCTAAGTACATAGATAATGTACTAAAGATGTTTAATATTTGAGATATCTAATACTTGTAAAGTATTGAAGATATACATTAATCTATGTATGCATTGATATTTAAGTTCAAGGTTATATGGATATTAGCTTTAAAAGTAAATCCTGATCAAAGTACATTTTACTTAGAACGTTATTAATTTGATATTGGAAAGGTTCCAATGTAGCAACATTTGCTAATTAAGTTATAATACATATTTCATTTAATGGAAATGATTATTTGGATCAATAAGTTCTTTAATGAACTTGATATAGTTCTCTGCATTGTTCAAGACAATAATACACTATAAAACATTAGAGCCATTAGGCATATAAAGGGGCTAACATCTCATCAAAGATCCAAGGATGTATTTAGCTAGTTTCTCTTAATTATGATGATAATTAAGACGAAAGTAGTCAGATTTAAGCACTATTTACTATATTGAATATTGTAGAATTCTCTTATTCAATCAATATCCCAGTAGTAACATGCTCATCATATGGTGATATAGTATAAGATACTTAAACATTTAGCTTACTACTAGTGGAAGATTATTAGTTTATACCATATAACCAATCAATTGGTTGTAGTTTAGGGACAAAATAATTTAAAGGCATGCTTTATCTTATACATATTCATATGTATGTAAATAGATTCCATAAGATGAATATAGATTGCAAATGAATTTATGATGAAATTATAATTATGAGATTCATATTGTATGTAGGTATTATTCATAAATTATTTCTAGTCATTGTTCGATTAGGCCACGACGTTAATAGAGCCTAAAAAAAGATTAGTGAATGTTTTATTTCTTTCTTATCAAGGAAGTAATTGATTTCATAAAATAAAGTATAGATATATTTAAACAAATGTATGAGTGCATATTAGAGACCAAGATCACTAAACTAGCCCCATATAAGAATCTTATTTAGAACATTACTTGTACGTCTATGGAAATTCTCATTATAATGATTGTATAAGTAATTTTTTGACCTGAGATCTTCAAATTTATCTTGTATAGGGATTGCTATGATTTAATACTACTTATGACATGTTCTAGTCAAAGATAATTTATTGCATATAGTATAAACTATATTGAGGCAGTTAAGTTATCAATATAAGATTCATTCCCTAAAGTGATTAGGAAGAATGTTCTGTTGT
Organism: Erythroxylum orinocense; assembly: GCA_025531955.1. NCBI lineage: Eukaryota > Viridiplantae > Streptophyta > Magnoliopsida > Malpighiales > Erythroxylaceae > Erythroxylum > Erythroxylum orinocense. The sequence goes on along the minus strand of JANZLX010000003.1, from coordinate 7,038,031 downwards.
TTTCAATTAGTATTTGATTCGAAAAATCCTTAGTCAAGGTGAAATAACAGTTTGAAAATAGTTTTTTAATGCCATTAATTGAATCAATTATTAATGATAGAAAACTAATATGATTAGACTTAAATATAATTAACATTAATTTTATAATTTATGTCTAATCAAAAGATTGGAGATAAAAGGATTGAATTATACAAAAAATTTATGCATAGAATGATTAGTCAAAACTACGTGGGCATTCATTTAGGTGGTTAAAATACATTACTAGATGCTAATATTAATTTATGAATATAAATTGTTTAATTATATAATCAAAGATAAATTGAAGAAATTTAATTTATCTAAACCTAAATATGATTTAGAGTTATAATTTATATTTATTGTCATCATATTTAGGAACCTAATGGGTCACACACAAAGAAATTAAATATGGATCAATATGAGATATTGGATTTTATTTGGCATAATTGATATTTAACTACAATTATTTACAATTTTAATTAAAGTTTAATTGAAACTAGAATTTAATTTCAATTAAATTATCATAATATATAGAACCTATAATAAACAGGCTTAGACTTCAAAGGAGCACACACTCATTGCCTAACTCTCTTTGCAATTGTTGTGAAGTTTTTTCAACATGTTCTATGATTACTATTAGAGGAGAGACACTTGTGCAACTATGGTGGTTAAGATAAGTCAGTTTTAAATACGATTCAAGGGAAACAACAAGAAAAAGATCAAGTTTCGAAATAAGATACGAATCTTACTTATTTTATAAAATTTAAAATGATCTTGATTTTTGGAAAATTAAAACAAAAAGGTTTATTAATTATTCTACTGCATATAAGATCAGATCGCATCCCGATTTTTGAACAAGTAATACTTCGTGAAGTTAAACTAGCCATCTAAATTTTTTCTCCATTTGTTTCATTGAACATGTTAGCATATATGTATATCGTTATATTTTTATAAAATTTATTATTTTTAGAAGTTTAAGAAGGTGATGTATTTTAACTAAGAGACTTATTCTAGAAGATTTCTTCTTTTCCTTTTCTAGCCTTATTTTCAGGTCTATTACTTATATATATTGATCTTTTAAGAATCAATTTGGAGAGTGAACAATCATTCTAATATCATGTTATCTAAGCTCATGATGAGTAACAGATAAATAAATCAATATATCAACTAAACGCTTATACCGATTCGCATCATCAAATAGTTTTCCAGTTAAAAAGTTAGTGTGTGATTTTGCTCAACCGGAATGCTAGCATGTTTGAAACCCGACATCCTTGCTTTAAAGATAATATCTAACACATATTTGCATTGACATAAGAAAACTCCTTCAAGACTACGAGCAACCTCAGTTCCTAAAACGGATTTCAACACTCCAACATTATTTGGAAACACTCATTCAAATACTTCTTACATTTCTAAATTCATCATTATCATTGTCAAAAATAATTAAATCATCAACATAGGACAAGAAATTTATCTGAATTTACCCTTTTTCATACTAAACAATAAATAATATGAATAAGACTAAACAAATCTATACCTCCTTAGAGCAATAACCAACTTGGTAAACCAACTCTACGGTGTTTGTTTGCAACAGACCATCCTTAGTTTTTGTGGATGAAACTTTAGAGGCAACTTCACGTATACATCCACTTTTAGGACACCACCAAAGAAGCAGTATGAATGTCCATTTGATGAAACTCTCAATTTTTCCTAGCTGCCACTGCTAGAAAAGGTGCAAATAATTCCTATCTTCACCACTGAAGGAAAGGTCTTATTGTAGTTGATTCCTTCAACCTGGTTATTTCCCGTAACCACCAGTCTTGTCTTGTGTCACTCAATCACTCTATCTAAATTATATTTTATCTTATACACCCACTTGCTTCCAAGTTCCTTTTTTTTTCGATAGTAACTCCTCCATTGTCCATATCATTGTTCTTCAAAGCTTGTGTATTTTTGCGCATAACATCTCTCCAACATTCATGGTTAACAGCCTCAACAAAAGTACTAGGTTATGTTCCTGGAATTATAGTTGTCAAAAAATTTCAATATCATAAAGAATCTTTTTCATGTTTAAATAAACTGGAAAATTCCTTTTCTGAAAAGAAAGTAGAAACAATGTATTTATTTATGTTTTAATTAGTTAAGAATTAATTAATACTTTTCATACTTTTATAAAGACTTTTATCTCATCTCTTTTGATTTATTTAAAACTCATCTTTGATATGAGATATTACAATTTTCCCTATTTAAATCTATAATATCTTCGACATAACTCCATATGCAATTCAAAATCTCCTAATTAGAAGTTTTTTAAGGCCACTCATTGTTCATGATCCTACTTTCGATGCCACTTTCCACTTAATCCAATATTATATTAGCAAAAAATATTTTGATATTGTTTATAACATCCCAAATCTAAATAATTTAATTTTAAATTTCAGAGAATTGTAAATAAAAATTAATTATTTAAATTTTGATTATTAATTAACTTCTCTTATAGACTTCTATCTCACCTCTCTTTTCTTTTCTTTTTTTTGTTAATATGGTATGTCATGAAATATAGTAGCATACTTTGTAAGGTAAATTCATATTCTGAGAAATTCGACCAGTAATTAATTGAAGTTATTGATTCTCATGCTCCAGGTGTGAAACATATGAAACGTACACACATGAGTACGTGCAAGTTACGAAAGAACCGATCTCTTTAAAGAAAAATATGGAAAAAAAAAAAGTGGGAGCATAGGTCTTTCCCCTCGATATAGTGTAGGTATATTGAGTCAGTCTTCAGGTACCAAATCTTAGTCAAATGATTCCTTAAGAAATCTTATCGAGGATAATTTTATAAACTTTTTGTCCTCTATCTTTAAAGGAAAAAAGATAGGAGAAGCTAAAGCTAGTTTTGCTAATTTCCATACACCTCATACTACCTGGAAAGGTTAGGTATCACAAAGCTGCAGATGTTCTATTGATATTCTTTCTACTTTCTTAATAGGTTAGTATATAGTAGTTGGGTTTTAGTCGTCGTCCTCCACCTCTTCTTCGTCGTAACACAAGTCGTTTTGTGTCTTATGGGAATTTTTTCTGTTTGCATGCACATCGAGTAACTCCACGGAAGTTGAATGGAAAATAACAGTCTTTTGTTGGTCAAATACTATGGCAATGATCGATTTAAACGTTAATGCAACATTGTTAGACACAAAATTACATCGTAATGTTGACAAAGGCATACAAAACGATCCTCTTCTATGAAGAACTTTGATGATTTATTTTAACATTCCAGGTCAACCTAATTAAGTGCTTCTCTATACTGGACATGCTTGCGTGATAAAATTTGGCTTTAACTTCACTTCAAAAGGTATCTTTTAAGACGAAGTTAAGTGAAGTTTGTCATATATTTATAAACTACTCTAACATTCTTGACTTGCTTAATATAGGATTCTTGACACACACCCCTCAACTCAGAATAAGACTGGACATTTGATAAATATATTGGGCAAAGGCTACAACAAATCGAGCACTGTCTCAAATCACTAAGATAAGTTTATGCTCTGATATCATGATAAATTTGGGCCTAACTTCACTTCATAAAGTACCTTTTAAGGAGGGATTTGTCATATATTTATAAACTATTTTAAAATTCTTTACTTGCTTAATGTGAGATTCCGGAAAGTGGGTTATATATTAGAGTATTGCACAAAAATAAGTTTATTAAAATAGGAAAATATAGAAGCAAAAAAGGCACTAAAAATATGTAAAAAAAATTTATAAAAGCATAAGATATAATAGGAATAAAATAAGCATAATGTTTTTATATTTTGAATCCAATTGAATAACTCTAACAAGTGATATAAATTAATTATACACAATAAACATAAACTTAAGAAGAAAATAAAAAAAATTAGACAACTGAATTCAAAATAAAATGAAATAGAGAATTAGTCACGGTATTTTTAAAGTATAAAAATTATTTTTTGTAATATTTATGTTCTCAAATGTGTATAAACAAAAGAACTGTCGGGAGTAGGAGGATATCTAATTTGTGTTCTTAATTAATTGCATTGTTTTATTTTATTTACTAGATGTAATTAGGAATTTGTATCCACTTTTCAATATATAAATCACTCGGCAAGATTCTCTGAATTCTCATGTAAATATTGACTCAAAGTCTACACATATCGACAGGAAGACAAAATCACAATGATTTATGAATGTTAGTAGCATTTACCTATCAAAACGTGCCCATCTGGTCATTTTCTCCATAACCCAAATCCCAATGCTGTGGTCAAAACAACTTTCCCTCAAATTTGGGGCCAGTTCTGATATAAAAACTACATGTCTATCCTCCAAGTCATCACACATTTTTGACCTATACTGACTTTGGCCACAACTACATGACAAGTGGGGCGATGAAGCTTAAAGTAACTTAGCATTCTTGGTCAACAAGCACATTAAAAGTATCGAAACTTGGAACTTTAGATCACTTACTCCCTAATCCCTATATCCAGCGTATAAGTCCTTGAATTATCAATATGGAATATAATAAGATTTTAAATTGTGAGTTATAAATTATATTTCTCGTGATTTTAATTAAGACAAGTCATAGGAACGAACCCAAATGTAATTACAATATGTTAGGTGCACAATTACAATTTCACTTTATAATGAAATGATGTTTATGTTTAGTTGAAACACAGCTCTTGAAAAATGAAATCTCTCCAAGTCAAGAAAATAGTAGATATATATGAAAATAACAGGACCACACGACACATGTATAAAGATGCACCCCAGAGACAAGCTATATATAGTTGAATGCATGCTCACGGAGGTATTAAAGGTGTTGTTTTGTATATTATGGGTATTTAAAGGTAGTAGGTTAGGTGTTTGTAGTGATTGTTTCGTTCGAAAAAGTGTGCCTACTGTGTTCATATCACATGCACCCCAACATGCCTTTCTTTCATCATGTTCATACATGGACGCTGGTCTCTGCTCATATACCAATGTGGAGGTACCGAAGAATGCCCCAAGCTCCACAAAAGTTGATGATAATAATTTGGAAAAGTCGCTTCCATTTGGAATTTAATCAAAAGCTGTAAGAAAGTAACCATTGGATGTGAAAAGCTGATGAATGGATTGTGGAACGTATCATTATATATACAATTTTATCACAAATTGGATGCACATGGATGAGATAATTATCTATTCTTTTTGTGTTCCAACCTACATAAAATTAAAGCCTCCCATTGTGTTAATATAGGGTAACATGACCCTTTTTACGTGTGTATTTCTTTCTACATTTGTCTTAATGAACAAGTAAAGAGCATGTTAATATAAACGAAGAAATTAAGACTCAATTATCTTTTATGAACATTTTAAATCATTTTTATGTTAAACGATAAAAGGTAAGATTCATAATGTTCTAACTATAATTTATTGTAATTACTATTTTATAATTTGTAATTAATGAAATTTTTTGGAGATTTAGTAATCAAATTTTACAAAAAATTTATGTGGAGATGAAAACAAAATAATAAATTAAGAAACAAAACAACCTCATTGTAGCCGAATCATCAAGTCGAAGGGATCGTGGGAACGATAATTGGGCTCTAGAGGGTTCATGTATTGAGCAATCATGTAAAGGTCGGAGTATGGAAAGCTTTTTGGGTATGGATAAAGTTGTTATAAAACATGCATGCTCATAATAATACTTGTGATCTCGTTGGTACAATCTATCATTAGTCTCTGATTTCAGCAACACCTTACACCTCTCCTTCTCAGAAGGCTACATGTGATAGCTTTGAGTGTATCTCATTGATTGCTTTAGCCAACTTAATTTGATTAACAATCATAAGAGCAAATTAATGCCACATGATTGCTAGTAAGCTACGCTCATCATTACAAAGTAATAAATTATCAAATGTACTACCAATTCTATAACAATCATGATCCAATTAACTATATTCTTTTGTAGTTGTTTGAGTACTTAGGATAGAAAGGAGATTAAACAGCATCGAGTACAAGCGATTATGTTATTTCTAAAACACAAGAAGATACGTATAAGGGCAATGGATATCGCCCGATTGAATTAGCGGTGGATTCGTTAATAGTGATTAATATTTTTTCATCTTCATCTATACGCTCAATGTCTCTTGATCCTTTCATCCTAGATATCAATGAGCTTTTCACTTGGAATTGGGTAGTTTTATCTCGACACATTTACAGAGAAGGCCAGCTGGTGTATCGATTGACTTGCTAACTTTGCAGAACTATTTGAGTTAGGGATCACTTTTTTTGAAAATACACTTATTGTCTTTCAATCCTCTTAGAGGATATATTGAGGATTTGTTTCCTACGACTAGTCATATAACTTGTTTCGGGTTTTCTTTCCTTTTTATATAAAAAATAAAATAAATTAAATTAACTTATGTTGCTTCAAATTAAGCCTTGTCTTATTTAGTAAATTAAAGAAAATTAAAATAAAACAAGAAAGCCAAGCTCCATTTTGACCCGATTAGCAATTCAGCATGATAACGAGTGATTTCTACGAACGTTCTAAATTGAGAAATGTACTTTTGAGTTTGGATCCTTTGTCCAATATTACCTTGTCTTATTTTATCTATTTGAATTTTAACCATTCATTTATGCGGAACCCATATAAATAAATAGAGAGGAGTTAAAAACAAATATGTATAAGAAATACTTTTACACACGTACCATGTGAAAAGACTTAGGATTACATATATACCCGAGTGCCTCTCTTTCTCGAAAGTGGAAATATATATAAATGCAAAACTATGTGCCATGCGAAGACTACTAGTCTTCCCATTTTAATAATACCAGTCGTCTCGTCAATAATAGAAAGCAAAACGATACGTGTGTGCGTGTAGGTGTATATATATATATATATAGATATATCATGACTTAACTAATTAAATGACCTTGATAGGATCAATGGTATATTAGATTAAGAAATTGATTAAAGGGGTAATTACAAAAGATTAAGAACGTTGTTGTACGGTGAAACAATCTTCAAAACCCCTATATAAACCCTACCATGCCAGGCCATATAATTATTTCTTTGTTCTTACAAAAAAGAGGAAGTGTCCCTTCCCTCTACCCTCTGCCTAGCTTCCTTTGCCTTCTATCATCACAGCCTTAAACATGGATATTAACAATGTCAAGACCAACTCAGCTTCGCCATCAAAGACCAAAAGGAAGCAACAACAACTAAACCAATCACAGCAACAAGAGCAAGGACAAGAAGTAAGGTTCTTGGGAGTGAGGAGAAGGCCATGGGGCAGATATGCAGCAGAAATAAGAGACCCTTCGACGAAAGAGAGGCATTGGCTCGGCACTTTCGACACGGCCGAGGAGGCAGCTTTAGCCTACGACCGTGCTGCTCGCTCCATGCGAGGCTCAAAGGCTCGCACCAACTTTGTCTATTCTGATATGCCTCACGGCTCTTCCGTCACCTCCATTATCTCCCCAGACGAATCTTCCAAAATGGATGACCATCATATCTCAACCCTCACGCCTCCTCCTCAGCCTCCTCGGAACGACATCAACCAACAGTTGTTGTTCAACCTCCATGACCCCAATCTGCACCATAACTTCAGTTCTTATCCTTACGAGTATTGCTATTACAGCAATGAGAGCAACAACTCCGGGTTAGAGGTTGGAGTTGCTGGTGGGTTTGAACAGCCCGTAGCTGGTGGCGCACTTGAGAATGGAACTATTGGCCTTTACAAAGATGAAGTCGAACTGCCTCCTTTGCCTCCTGATGTATCTTCTTCAAGCTGTTATGGAATGGACGTTGGTTTTGGGTTTTGGAGTGAAGCTAATAATCATCAAGCTTTTGGTCTGTCGGGAGAGACCACAAACGGGGCTGAGACCATGTCATCTTTAAGCTTCGAATCTAGTGAGTTTAACCAACATAGCACACTCTTTGGTGGGCTTGATGTGGGTCCAACATCTTCCTATTTCTTCTAGGCTTTTAGCTACCATTGAAGGTGGCCGTATTACTAATATACTACTACTACTATGCATATTAAATAATCATCAAACAAGGTGTCGGTTTTCCAAATTAAGTGGTTGTGGGAGGACCATTTTGTACTTTCAATTCGTTTCCCAGTCTCAACTATGTTTGGATGTTGGAGAAGAGTGTTGGATTTGTTATATAATACATAATCATATGCATTGCTCTTTCAAAATGTATAACTGTTGAGTGCATGGCTTTTACGTGTATAAACAAAGCATCAATTCTCTTTTTTCTTTGTGGTTCAAATTTGGACACCAAACCCTTCTTATGACAACTTGAATGTGTGCCAATGTATTTGGTTCTTAGGGATAATTTTGATCAATTTGGAAATTGAAGACTAACAACAGTTATATGAAGATAATATCTCTGATCTAATTACATAATAACTATCATGTGATAGTGCTTATGATGAGTGGTTTCCGATTTTTATGTCCAATGTTATGCCTTGCAATTGTAACCCATTAACTAAGAATTCTTCTTATTTAAAGTATAAAAATTTTTTTTGCTTTGAATTTTTTTCTTAATTAGTTTAGATGTATTCTATAGTGGCCAATTGACTAATTGGATCGAACCTATTATACAACAATATCCAGTAAAAATCTCGCTGAGGCGTAGAGTCTAAAGAGGTCTAATAGTCCGCAATCTTAGCCCCGGTTGATAGAAAAGTTTTTTTCAAATGAATTGAATGTGTAATAAACGATTGCATATTTTCAAAGATTTATAACTTTCCTTATAACTCTTCCTATTTTCTCGGATCATGGATTGAAGAGAGGCCGGTCCTTCATCGACCTATTCGGCACAGAAGCATTCAAAGCCTTGCAACAAACTTGGAGACAATAAATAAACAGATAATCGGAAATGTAGTTTTAATCAAACAAAATCCCCTCCTACAAGAAGTGAATGAATGCCATTTGCCTTCTCTCCCCACCATTTCCTAATGTTGAAATTCACCCAGGACTTGTTCTTTGCATGTATATATCCATGAAAATCGAGACCTCTTGTTCATATGCACACATAAATTTAACACTGTTTAACCCAGTGATTCCTTCTTTTCTCAATTCCCTTTTTTTCGTGATTAATAAGGTCACATCCATTAATGGCGTTCAGGGCAACTGTAATTTCTTTCCTTGTGTTGTCATTGTTACACGTATGCATGTGTCTAAGCTCTCCCGTGCATAACATATGTACTAATATCAACAAGAATGCCATTGCAGAGTAAACGGTGGACTTCGGCAATGCTCAGCCGATCTTTTGCATCAGCAACTGCTCCAAAGTTTGGACCAAGCATCGGTGCTACTCCCTCAAACCCTCGCCCTCACAACAAGTCTCACTCTTTACCCTAATGTAGTTATATCATCTCCTTGAGTTTTTTTCCCTAATAAGTATTTACGACGCTCTTTACATGAACTTGAAAGGTATTCCATAAGTGGAGAGTTTGCACCAGTGTATATAGTGGCGGGGTTTGTGACGGTAGCAGTGGGAATGGCACTGCACAGCATGAAGCAGCAGTTGATTCATTCGCCTTCAGTGAACCTAAGCAAGAAGAGGAGAGGAACAATGGCGGAGGTGGAGTTTCCTGATACAGTGGTTGCAAATTCTGACAAGTTCATAAACAAGTCATTCCTGAGGAAGGTTGCTCACATTCAGGATCCTTCTCAACGCACCCTTCAGGATCCTTCCCGCCCCAATCCGTTTACCAAGTTCGTTTTCTATCTATATCCTTCTTCATCTTCGTTCGTAATCTTAGTGTTAGCTATCATAGCATTCACCATTGAGTTAAGCAAGTCGGAGTTAATATATATAAAAAAAGTTTATTTGTCCGCTTCTCTTGTAATATGAATGTTAATAATAAAATCAATAGCGCAAGATATATAGTAAGTGAAACCGATTGATTAAGTATATGTTCTTTCGCCTATCCCAAGGGGTAGAGAAGTGATGTAAGGAGCCATTTTAACTCATAATCATTTATAGCAAGGTCTTGAGTTTGAGTATCTTCAATGATCAACTTATCCCTTTGCTTGTCACTTTCATTTGCTAAATGGCGATTTAAAAATAATAATTATAATTCCTACTTTTTAATTTATATGTCCTTATATAAAAAGATAAATAAAGTATCAATGCACCTATTGTTCGTTGATCAAGATCTTGATAGAGCCTTCAAATGGTGGGACAATATTGATTTATATTGTTTTATTCATTATAAAAAATGGAAATGGCGAGTGAGGATTAATGCTTTGTTGTGTTTGTAAACTTTGTGCAGGGATAGACAAGCAGAAACTCTTAAATCTGTTGGGGTGAATCCACGCAGTAGTTGATTCCACAACACAAATCTGTTTCTTTTAGTTATAAGTGTTTGTTTCTGACTCCAGTGTAAAAAAGGTTTCCTTATAAACGTTTTGTACTTGAACTAATTTTGGATTTGTTCTCATATCTTTTATATGTTATTAGGTTTCAGATTAAAGTATTATATGTATGAAACATGATGACTACATAAACTTTGATACATCTAAACGTCTGTATCTCTGATTCCTGTAAAGTAGCGGAAAAAATGTGACTGGTTAATTAGGAATATTAATTTAATAATAATTTTAATAATGCAACTACGTCATCAATTTGGATGTCCTTACAAATTTGGAATAGCCATTCAACACGCTGTGACGAATCTTTAACTTTTGCTGGTGATAACTTTTGTGAGTAAATCATCCTTACTTGGTTATCATTGAGACATCAGGTGTCTTTTGCGGAAAGATTGGGTTTGCTGTATTAGTCATACCTTCAGAGAGACGAATCAATGTGCTGACTTCTTGACAAAACAGGGTTCTTATTCTTTGCATCGATGGCTTGTGCAGGAGAGTCCTATGTCAAGGATTCGCCAACTTTTACAAAATGATGCATGTTCTGTTTCTTTTCCGAGGCCTTAGGCCTTTTGTTTTCTGTTTCCAATTCACCAGAAAAAGAAAAAAAAAACACTACAAGAAAAGTAAGAATTAACGACAAAAAATTACCGATGGAAAATAAAACGTAGCCAATTAGCGACAGAAATATGATTTCCGTCGCTACTGTCGACGTAAAAAATTTATTTAGCGGCGGAAAATAAAACGTAGCAAATTAGCAACGGAAAACTTATTTTCGTAGCTAAAATCGACGTGAAAAAATTTTGTTTTGCGACTGTTTTAATTTTCCGTAGCTAAAAATGGAGGAAAATCATCCCGCTAATATTAGCGACGGACTTTAGGGACGGTAACAGTTTCCGTCGGTAATTACTACAAGTTAGCGATGGAAAAAAGGAGCCGTCGGTAATAAATTTGGAGGGAAATTTTCATTCCGTCGGTAAAAAAACGCAAATTATTGGCGGAATAAAAAAATTTTGAATTTACCTACGGAAATTTCCGTCGGTAAATTCTTTTTAAATATCAGCTCACCCGACATCTCCCCCCCTCCCCTCTACGTTTTCTTCTCCCTTCTTCCTTCTTCCTGTGTCTCCTTTTCAGTTTTCTTCTCTCCGGTTT
>JANZLX010000003.1:7013020-7023181 GCA_025531955.1 Erythroxylum orinocense | reverse complement strand
TTACTATGATTTATTAAGAAACCCTAATGAAATGAATCTTTGACCCATTCAATTCCAATGGCCCTAATTATAATCCCGAAATCATGTACCCACTATTTTAGTGCCATTGGACAGAAATTTTCGACACCGAAAACCAACCAGTTCGCCACTTGGCGATTTTTCCGATCTGGGAATTTTTCCCGAAAAATTCCAGAAAAATTTCTAAAATTTCCTTAAAATATAAAACACACAAAAATCACTCTAATTAATTTTTTAAAATACCAATACCACGTTATCTACAACAAAATTTCATTTAGGCACAAATACCGAAAAATGGCATGAATGCATGTACAGTTATTTTCCATGTGCACATTTCACTATTTACAAATAAAAGTATGCATGAAAATTTTCCAATCAGTCCTAATCACACTCACCCCTTTCCAAATTAATATTCTACCCTTCCCGTCAGGAGTAGAATGTTACATTTCCAATATGAAACCGATAACAACTCCCGATCCGGATGGTATCAGTCCCATTTTCTTCCAAAAATGTTGAAGTATGATTGGCTCCTCTATCTGTGACTATATGCAGGAGATCTTCAGAACGCATACCATACCGTCAGACTTGAACGACACTTTCCTGATGCTCATCCAGAAGAAGTCATTCGCCGATTCCCTCCCATTGTATCGCCCTATCAGCCTTTGTAATGTTATGTATAAGACCATCTTTAAGGTGATAGTCAATCGGCTCAAAGGCGTTCTTCCATTCATTATAGGGCCCGCGCAAACAAGTTTTATCCTAGGCCGTCAGATTACTGACAATATTATCCTTGCACAAGAAGTTATTCACTCTATGCGGCGTCAAACTGGGTGAAAGGGGTATATGGCGATCAAAGTAAATCTTGAAAAAGCTTACGACATGATCTCTTGAGTTTTTTTACACAATACTTTAACCAAAGCGAGACTTCCCGAGGATTTAATTAAACAGATTATAGAGTGTGTGACTTCGGTGCTTCAGAGAATCCTAATCAATGACGAAAGGTCTTTGACAAACCCTCTCTCAACATATCTTTTTGTTTTATGCATTGAGTGATTAGCACGTGATATCACTCAGGCAGTGGCTCAAGAGAGGTGGCTTCCCTTTCGGTTTAACTAGACTAGCTTGCCCCTCTCATATTTTTTCTTTGTGGGCGATCTGTTGCTGTTGACTAAAGCCTCAAAAGTGTAAGTACGGGTGGTCAAACAGGTGGTGGCAGAATTCTGCACTCAATTAGGGCAGCGCATCAACAGTACTAAAACTGTCTTTTTTTTCTCATGTGATGTGAACAAACAAACTAAGGTAATGATGTCGCACAGACTCGATTTTTAGGTCACTAAGGATTTAAACCAGTATTTGGGCGTGTCGATTCTACATGGTTAGATCACTAGGCGCATGTATGCAGGGCTCCTGGAGCGCGTGACTAAATGACTCTTGAGGTGGACTACTTTGAGCCCTTCGTTGACACGGCGTGTCACACTAGCCAAGATAGTGTTACAGAGCCTTCCTTTTTTTGCTATGCAAATGACCAAGCTATCGTATTACATTTGTGACAAGATTGAGCAACACGTTAGACTATTCATTTGGGGTTCTTGTAATAATAAGCGTAAAATAAGCTTGGTGGCCTAGGAGGAGATTTGTCGCCGCAAAGAAAATGGGGGATTAGGTGTCAGAAACCTTTGAGTGATAAATGTAGCGTTTCTAATGAAGGCTGGAGTGCAGCTAATTCAATTCCTAAAGAAACTCTGGTTCAAGGCACCCCGAGCCAAATATGGGGTGCCAAGCCCAGTCCCGCCTTCGATACAGAAAAAAGGCTCACCTTTTTGAAGAGCGATCAGCTCGTTGTGGGGCAACCTTTATGATGGATTAGCCTGGACCGTCAGGAATGGGCATTGTGTTAATTCTGGACCGACAGATGGCCTTTAACTGAGAAACCCTTGGCAGACTATATGCAAGGCGCTATTTTAGAATCCAGCTTGAGTGCCTTTGTCAGTGCTTTTGATCTTCCTTATGGGGTTGGGATTGACAACAGTTTGCAAAGCGACTTCCTGCCAATATTCTTATGAAGCTGTCTGCTGGCCTTAGGTCGCAATGTGGGGTAAGAGGTGACAATTTCTATTGGTGACATTCCGTCACTGACTTATTCTCCATTAATTTAGCTTACGTCATCTTAATGGAGTATGAAGAGCATACTAGGACTAATTTGTGGACGTGTATTTGGAAGTGGAAAGGCCCAAAGCGAATTAAAATTTTTCTTTGGTTGATCCCAAAGGATAGGCTCCTAACCAGATTGGAACTAGCTAGGCGGCATGTAATTCAGGATTCTCAACGCCCAATATGTGAGGAGTCTGGGAAAACGTTACTCTATGTCCTCCAGGATTGTCATTGGGCCTGACTAGTGTGGAATCAATTGATGCCAATGTCTTTCTGTTCTAACTTTTTTTCTCTGGCTCTCCCTATTTGGCTCAAGGTAAATTTAACTCAATATTAGGGTTTCGATGGGAATGGAGAATGTACTACTTGTTTTGTAGTTGTTGTATGGAGCTTATAGTAATGGCAAAACATGCAGATTTTTCAACAATAGGGTCCAAATCTGACGATCCAATTGAAAAAAATCCGATACAGGGTTTATGAAATTAAGATGGTCCATGAAAGATACTTAAGTAGTCAACCTAGTACGCAGTCAAGGCAAGAGAGGCTTTGGCAACCTCCGGTGTATGGTTGTGTGAAATTGAATGTTGATGGGGACTGGATCTAGGTAGAGGGTCTACTTTAAAAGCTGAACTTTTGGAAATTTCACATGGCTTGCTTTTTGCCTAGAATCAACGTATAAGATCTATCGTAGTGGGGACTGATTGTGAGATGGCCATATCTAAACTTTTGCATGGGAACATCAATAATGAACATGAGCAGTTATTGACGCCCATCAAGACCCTGCTTTGTCGGGACTGGCATGTCCATATCTAGTTAGTGCCTAGGGAAGCCAATGGGTGTGCAAATTTTCTAGCAAAGTATGGTCGTTTCCTTATGCCGAGAGTGTAGGGTTTGATTGTTCCTCCGCTAGGGTAAAGGGAGTTTTTGATGTTGGAGAGTAGATTTCATTCACTGATGAATAGGAATTAGGTTGTTATACCTCTGCCTTAAAAAAAGCAATAAAAAACAAAAATTACTTTTGCAATTTTTCATAAAATTTTGAATACAGGAAGAAACAAAAATCAAAAGTAAAAACCTAAAAATTCAAATAAATAAAATTTTAACATAAAAACTAAAAACTTAAAATATAAATAAGAACAAACATGCCTTTATTAATTAACATTCGTTTAACTTTTTACCAACAACAACAGATTCATTTAACTTTGCTGAAATTTGACTGGCTTTACTAGCAAAAAAAAGTAGTATATATGACTTTTTTTAAAATTGACAGGGACATGTATAATTTAGAAGAACTTATCAAACTAAAATATGATAATAGACAATAACAAGAACAATTTTTGGTTATAGTAATAACTGATGATGACGATTGGCCTAAAATAATAGTGAAAAAGTAACAATAGCCAATATTAGAAATGGTAATAATTGATGAGGACGATAGGCTGTAGTCTACAATAATGCAGGCAACCAAAAAAGTCTAAAGTTGACTTTAATTGGATAATTGCAATTAAAAAAAAACACCGACTTTCCAAACGGGAAAAATAATTAAAATTACAAAATAGGACAAATACGTGACACGTCTCATGCGCATGAAGAGTTGAAAAGTGAGTATTTCATGTACAATACTATAAGAGGAAGAAGAAGAAGAAACGTAAGTGTGCAAGTACAAATGACCAACAAGTACAATTAGTGCTGACTTTTCAAGCGTCTGACGTAGATGGATAGGCATATAAACAACAAACGGCGGATTAACTGAAAAGTCTCATTCGAAGAAAACAACATGGCAACAGAGAAGGTAGTGACAGTGGTGGAAGAGAGCAACGAGCTCGATGATCCAAACCCACCATGGCCAAACCTTGGTCGTATAGACTCGCTGAACTTGGAGGCTGGAAGAGTTTCTACACCTCATGGACATCACCCCTTCAATAAGGTCTTTGTTTCTTCATTTATGAGTTATTAATGTTGTCCTTGGTAATTTGCTGAAACGTGTGAAATGAGTGCAGTCTGGGTGGAAGATGACTCTGAGCTTGGCATTTCAGAGCTTAGGAGTTGTGTATGGGGATATTGGGACTTCTCCACTCTATGTCTTCTCAAGTGTTTTCTCCGACGGAAGTATTGACAACAAAGACGACATTCTTGGGGTCTTGTCTCTTATTATCTATACCATACTCTTACTTGCCTTCTTCAAGTATGTCTTCATTGTCTTGTGGGCCAACGACAACGGTGATGGTGAGTATATATGAAATTTACTTTACTTTGCAAAAAATTTTTCACAAGGGTTGATCAAGTTTGTGTGCATTAATTAGGTGGAACATTTGCTCTGTATTCGTTGCTATGCCGATATGCCAAGGTGAGCTTGATTCCTAATGAGCAACCAGAAGACAGACAACTATCCAACTACAACCTTAAGACCCCATCAAATCAATTGAGACGGGGAGAGAAAATTAAAGAGCTTATGGAGAAGAGTAAGCAAATCAAAGTCATTCTTTTTCTAGTTACCATCCTTGGAACTTCCATGGTTATTGGAGATGGGGTTCTCACTCCATCCATTTCAGGTTTGTTAATCAATTCCTGTTGAATTATGTTTGATTTCAGTACAGAGATATTGTTCCATTGTCAAACACAGTTCCTTTTTTTTTTTTTAACAGTTCTCTCAGCAGTCAGCGGAATCACTTCTCTTGGAAAAAGTATCTTTTCATACCTTGCTATTTACTCTGATACTTTGTGCGTTTCTCTGCACATTAAGGTTTAGATAATTTTCAAATAGTTTTTGGAATATGTATTAATTAATATTATGGTAATGTGATCAACTGTGCAGATGCTGTTCTGGGAATATCCATCGCAGTTTTGGTTTTTCTTTTCTCGGTTCAACGATTCGGTACAGATAAAGTTGGCTTCTCATTCGCTCCAATCATCTGCTTATGGTTTTCTTTAATCAGCGGTATTGGTCTCTACAACTTGTTCAAGTATGATCTAGGTGTGTTACGGGCATTCTACCCAAAATATGCTGTAGACTACTTCGTAAGAAATGGCAAGCAAGCATGGATTTCCCTTGGTGGGGTTATTCTGTGCATTACAGGTGAGTGTCATAGCGTTATTGCCTGGCACAGAAATATAGTTGCGTCTGAAATTACTAACTGGTTTGGTTTTAACAGGTACGGAAGCTATGTTCGCTGATGTTGGACACTTCAATGTCAGAGCAATCCAAGTGAGATGATATCATATATAACCACTTCATTGCATGCATTGGATTCCATTTTTTTTCCAGGTAAATATGTGGGGTCTTAACGAATTTCCCCTTCTTCAAATGGCAGATAAGTTTCTCTGGAATCGTGATGCCAGCAATACTAGCTGCATATGCTGGCCAAGCGGCGTACCTTACGAAATTTCCAAATGACGTCTCAAAAGTTTTTTACAATTCCATACCAGGTAATAATTACATAAGATTCTCTCGTTTTGTGTCATTGGTAGACGATCTTATGTTAATCAATTTGAAACAACAGTAACTGATAATTCTCTTTGTAGATCCGCTATATTGGCCAAGTTTTGTTGTGGCTGTAGCTGCAGCGATTATTGCAAGTCAAGCTATGATATCAGGAACATTTGCAATCATCTCTCAATCCCAGAATCTGGGATGTTTTCCAAGGGTCAAGGTTGTTCACACTTCTACAAAGTATGAAGGTCAAGTTTACATACCCGAGATCAACTACACGCTAATGATTGCTTGTGTAATAGTATGTTTGGTATTCAAGACCACTGAGAAGATCGGCCATGCCTATGGTAAACCTCATTACCCCTCAGCTTCTTTCTCTTATTTTACGATGCCTATGGTAAACCTCATTACTCCTCAGCTTCTTTCTCTTCTACGTTATAAACTCAAAGCTAGAGAATAACAAACATTGTTCGGCATGCAGGAATTGCCGTGGTCGCTGTGATGGTGATCACAACTTGCATGGTGGCTCTTATCATGCTTGTTATATGGAATACACGGATAGGCTGGATAGCTCTCTTCTTCGTTATATTTGTTTCCATAGAAGGCGTGTATCTATCAGCTGTTCTCTACAAATTCAAGCAAGGTGGCTATCTTCCATTAGTTTTCTCATTTGCGCTAATGACCATTATGGCAATATGGCTTTATGCTCACCACAACAGATACATCTATGAGCTTAACAACAAGGTATCTACTGAAGTAGTTAAAGCATTGGCCACAAATCCGAATATAAGCAGACTTCCAGGAATAGGACTTTTCTGTTCTGAGCTGGTACAGGGAATTCCTCCTATATTCTCACACTTCATTGACAACATACCTTGTATCCATTCAGTTCTAGTTTTTGTTTCGATCAAATCCATTCCAATAAGCAAAGTGGCACCTGAGGAGCGATTCCTGTTCAGACAAGTTGAGCCAAGAGACGGCAGGATTTTCCGATGTGTTGTGAGATTCGGATATAAAGAGTACGTTGAGGACCTCCAGGAGTTCGAGCAAAACTTGGTAGAACAACTAAAGGAATTCATTCGCCACCAACACTTCATTCGTGAAGGAGGAAACCTGGAGTTAGCGGCAGAAACTGAGAGCCTACCACAATCCACACAACTGGTGAAAGATGGAAAAGTAAGAGGATCAGCAGTCCACGTAGAGGAAACATTACAGCAACCTATTACACCTCGTATTTCTTCAGGCTCTATTCAGTCAATAAAAGGGATCAAGTCATCGAGAAGTTCATCAAATGGGATAACGGTGAGCTCTCCAATGCATGGAGGTGCTGAAGAAGAGATTCAGTTTATACAGAAAGCAAAAGACAAAGGGGTTGTTTATCTGGTGGGAGAAGCTGATGTAGTGGCACAACCAGAATCATCAGTATTCAAGAAGTTCATCGTTGACTATGCATATGATTTCCTGAGGAAAAATGTGAGCACAGGCAAAATTTTCATGGAAATTCCACGATCTAAACTCCTCAGAGTCGGGATGACATATGAGATTTGATGTCTAGTAAGGCAGGCGTATACCATATTATTTTCTAATAGTGCAAATAATTATAAAAAGGGGAAAAGATGTATAAATAAAAGAAAGTGAAGAAAAGATTACCAAGTTTGGAGCACATCTTGTAAATTTAGTTTAGTTTCTTTGCTTTGATGATTGATAAGCCAGTTTGCCAAAGTCATGTATATCTAGTTTAAAAATTAATAGTACAATTTTATATGAGTAATTTAGAAACAGTGGCTTCGTTAATTAGAAGTAAAGTTGCGTATAATTAGAAGTAAAGTTGCGTATTATTAGACTTTCTTATGTAAGATTTATGTTGAATTTTGATGTTATTTTTGTTTTAACTTTTAAATATATGAAAAATGTATATGACCATTTCTCTTAAAAATTGCTTATTGATCTCTAATGTACCAAAAATGAGTTTGTATTCATTAATATTGATATTGCTTTGACTTTTTCTTCCATTGAATGTAACTTTAAGAAACGACTCAACACTTTATATACATTCAGTACCAAAAATTAAATATGACATTAAAATCCATTTGATAGCACTTATGATACTACATTTTATGATACTATGCAAAGTTAAAAAAGTCCAATTAAAAATTTTTAATTTATTGTAAGCATAGAGATTAATTTCATTAACTCTTGTTTTTAGTTTCATTGACTGAGAATCATATAGGCTGATCAAAATTTTTAATAAATCAATTGCTATGCTAAAAATTAATGGTTAAAAATAAAAAATCAACTAACCGTATATTTATTATTGTCGAGCAAATTTTAAATTTTTAATAAATCAATTATCATGCTAAAAATTAATTATTAAAATATGAAATAAAAAATCAACTAACCGTATATTTATTATTGTCGAGAATAATTTTAAAATTTTAATTTATTAATATTTAGATATCTATGTCAATAAAATTAAAGACAAGGGTTGACAATCAAACATAAATTAAGAATTTTATGATAATTAATTAATATATTTACATAATCTTATAAAATTGAATAAGACTTATAGGACTTAAAATATAATTTATGTGAAACTGCATTATTTGAGTTAAAAATGTCGGCTTGATTTCAATTCATGAGTTTAGTGAATGATTTAATCAAAATAAGTGATCCGATCCGCAAATTACTATCTCAATCTAAAATAATAATTATTTAATTAGTTGGAATTTTATTAAAAAAAATTGTGACAATCAGAATTACTTGGGCCAACGCGAGTCCATAATAGTTCAAGAAATCCAGAACCTTCATAGCCCGTTGAAGCTTGTAAGATACCATAGAAATCAAGCTATGAATTTATAATTAAAAAAAATAACACTTAACAGCATTATTATTTGGTTTTTGTCTACCTTAGACATGACAATGAGATTAGCTGATACATGAGTTGAGATTTAGGTATTTTTAATTGATCGATTTATAATTTTATAGGTTAAGCATAGGTTCAGATTTATCTAAGTCTTAATTCTTTAAACAAAATGATCGGACGTAGTTTAAAAAAAGACGTTATTTTATATTTTTAATTTTTTAAAATTATTTTTAAAAAATTGACGGGACTAACCTATAGACTGGTCAATCTTGATACTTTTAATCAAATTTCAAAATTTTTTAATTTTGTTTAATTTTTAACTGACATTCTAATTAATACTAATTGAACCTTTTAAACTTTACACTTCTTATCTTAACGGTTTAACTTCTAATACGGTTTTTTAAAAATTGAAAAAAAAAACATATAAAAGATTTTGTTGGATACAAAACAACATTTTCAAGAGAAATCTTTTTTTTATTCACAAGAAATGAAACAAATTACATGATACTCCGAGTCTGTAAAGATAGTGGCACACCTAGAGGAGGCTCTATCAAAAATGGTGAGACCGAGTCCCAAGGTAAAAGTATGAGTGGCGAGCTAGTCAGCACATCGGTTTCCCTCTCTGTAAGTGTGTCGAGGGAGAACAACCCAGTTTCGAATGAGTAGTTCATTGATACCCGGGACTAAAAGATTGAGATGCGGGGCGTCCAAGAGGAGAACTTTAACCACGAGAAAATCCAATTTGAGAACCACACGTCGAAAACTAAGGGTCCAAGTCAGGTGGAGACCTGAGCACACATCCCAGAGTTCAGCCGACACTGGAGAACACCGGCCTAAATTCTGGTCAAAACTACCAAGCTAATCACCCGCGCTATTACGAGTAATACCACCTGCAATGGCCAAGGAGGTTTCGTTGTCACAGGCCTCATTGGTATTTACTTTTAACCCACTCTGAGATAGGCGGGCACCACTCAATAAATTACTCGTAACGCAGTCGAGGGGCCAGACGAGCACGACAGAGCAAGGCTGAGGCTTGGGAACTCAAGCGAACATAGCTAAAGACGATAGTTACAGGAGAAATAAGCCAGGAAAAGAGAAATCTTTTTAACAGGGAAATTTAGAAGACGAGTAACCAAGAAAATTTGGTTACTAAATATGGAGTGAGCAAACAGTAAGCGTTATTAAATGAAAAATGATATGTAAATACTTAATTATCATTAAACAATTTGCAGAACTATCAAAACTTGAGTTCATAGACTAAATTAATTTTTAATTAATTGATTTATTTTATATGTCAAGTTGATTTATAGAGATTCTACTGTATATAATTAATATATAATAGTATGAACACAGTATGTAAAGTACTCATTCGGGTGCAAGTGGAATGAGTCTAACTGGAGTACGTTCAGATAAAGACAAAAAAGAGTAGTCAACGTCCCAATCTCAGATATTTTAATCTTCTGAACTTAATGATTTATGGATACATCATTGTCTGCTGTATCTGAAATCAAAAGAGTTTGATTCGAATGTATTTCATTGCCGAAAAATTCATAGATTCTTAGTTACTAGAGCTGCAATTACAAAACTTCCATAATCAACAGAGATCAAAGCAAGAAAATACAAGAGGGTCATCACCATTTTTAAGTAAAAACACCAGTAAGCTTAATGATCATTAATGGTTCCAAATAATGAGCCCTTC
>JANZLX010000003.1:6978501-6988615 GCA_025531955.1 Erythroxylum orinocense | reverse complement strand
CTTTTATGACTTGAGTTTGATCATGGGATAAGTGTGTGTTCTGTTGTTAATTGACCAAGTATGATTAGGATACATGCTTGATGTGGAGTCTAATCAGTTTCTAAGGCACTAATCGTATCATGCCTTCACCTTTAAGGTTTGGTGTTTCACATACACCAGGCTATTTGTGCATATTTGCTTAAAATCTGTTGATGTAGGTTATGAGTGTCTGTATGGAAAACGAATCTGTTTTGATACATAAAAAAATGAAGATTAAGTTGTCAAGGGAATACTGCTTAGTGCTGCTTTTTAGTCACTGGGATTCTTAAGCTGGATAACGATAGGTCAATTCTCTTAATATATCACTATGAAAAAAGATATATATGTCTTGCTGCTTTTCCATTTTCACTGTTTTTGTTTTAGTTTCATTATCTTCCCTCCCTGTTGCTTCGCAGCCTGGAATGGTCACAACTGATCTTCTAATGTCAGGAGCCACTACTAAGCAGGTCAATATGATTATCACCTAGTTGTTGGATTCTCTGTTCCGTAGGCTTTTGGTTGACAGTTAACATTTGATCTTTTACAGGCCAAGTTTTTTATTAATGTGTTAGCAGAACCAGCTGAAGTGGTAAGATTTATTCATAAACCTGAAGCAGCAAGATGTTAAGTTTTAGCTTTCGTTATTGAAAGGTTTTCAGTGGAAACAAACATTACACTTTATGCTTAGGATTTTATTTTGTTGGCGACATCTGCATAGCATATTGTCACACTGTGAAATCTGTTTTGAAAAGCTGGGGTCTTCCTGTCCGTTTACAAGAAAGCTCCTGGCATCTTAACAATGTGAACAACTTTTCCTGTGACAGGTTGCAGAGTACCTTGTTCCAAGCATTAGATCAGTCCCCTCTAATGGATCAATGAAGCCAACTTATATTCGTTTCCTTACTGGGATGAAGGCCTACTCACAGATATTCTCAGTTAAGTGAAAAGCTTAGAATTTTATACAATGTTAAAGACTTGAACTATCAATTCAGTGGTATCGTGATGATCTGGGCATGAGTGGCTTCTCACTAATTCATTTACCTGCCGTGTTCCACATTGACAGAGGATTGCTTTTGGGGCTAGAAGAAACAGGTATATCCTGGAAGATTGAAATGCATAAAGTGATTAACGAGCTCAGAATCCACTGATACAAATCCCCCTTCCTGAACCCCCAAGGAGTCCTGTTTACTCGCCACTGGTACAAACCCCCATTCCTGAGCCCCCAAGGAGTCTTGTTTACTTTCTCCTACAAGACCAGAAGCAAGACAGCATAGTGCCCATTTTTTTTTTCTTCTTTTTGTAAATTCAATTACTTATTTTGAAGCTAAAATGTCCCCTAATCCTGTAAGTTCAATCCGGTTATGTTTTGAGGGCCTGTCCAATTCTCTAATTTATCCCTCCCTTTTGTTTTGGCGGTAAATCTGGAAGCATCACTTAAAAAGTATAAAAAGCAAAGACAATCATCAACTGTGTAAACTATGAAATTGTTTCGGCTTGTGTGGCAAATGAGCTTGAGACCTATATCCCCTCGGCCTCGTGGAACTCGAGAAAAAGAAAATGGAAAAGAAGCCTCCAAGTTTCAACAAGGAGGCCACCCGGGGACTTCGTGTGTTGCAGCAGCAGGCAATTACAATTAAATGATTCGCCCATCACGAAATACTATTAACTTTTGCGAAAGTGGGAACGGTTTAACTGTAAGAATAGACCAGGAATCTAATGATAATTCTTTAATGATAGAGGCGTTGGGCTAAGATTATATAAAGAATGTAATAGTAACTTTTTAGGAATAAATTAGATGAACAATAGAATAGAATATGAATTATTTAATTTGATTTAATCATAATAATTAAAAATGTAAATTTACATTAAAAAAAGAATAATTAACAAAAAGATTAAAATATTTATTCTTTACTAATTATATTATTATTATTATTATTATCAATTTTCTTCTTTTTATTCTTCTCTTTATTATTATCAATTTTATATTTTATAGCTAAGTAATTATGTAAATTTCTTAAGGATATTTTTATACAACAAGTCTTCGTTTTTATTCCTAACTCACTTGGAATAGATAAAAGATAGGAGTATGGATTTACTTATTTTCTAAATTCAAGGAACAAGTAAACCTTTGAATTATATACTCTGTATGTTTTCTTCAACTAAATAAAAAAACCTATTACTAAAAATAAATCACGAATAAAATTATTCAACCAAACACCTCATTAGAGATACAGAAAGAGAACCGAGAAGAAAGAAATAGAGGGAGTCGATCATTGGAATTTCGTTAGAACTTTGTTATTTCGTTCAACGACTAATAATGGCCTATTAACAAACATGAGAATTCTAATAGAAATATAACATGCATCTTTATTCACAATTGTATATTAAACACACTTAATACACTGCTGTTTAACTAACAATCTTTTCCTTCACGCATCATTCCTTACCTCTCTGGCAAACCTTGAAGAGTATCTATGAAGTACTCTCTCCTTCTGGACTTGACCAACGAACCAACACTTGAGTTGACGCTTCGATCAACAATCTCCCTTAGCATCTTATAACAAATTCAGAAAAGAACAATCGAAGTGGATCTTGAATTTGGGGCATTCCTTTTCAACTGATATACGTAAAAAGTAGGATGAATTTGAGTTGACGCAAGGCGCTCCTGCCTCTAACGCAGTGTTTGGTTGTTATCCCCGATAGTGAGGGATAGAAAACAAAATATAAAAATCCTATTCCTCCCCCACGTTTGGTTGCTGTCTCCGGAATCTTGTTCTCTGTCCCTGGATGACAGGGATCGGAGTACAAAAACGTTTGTCCCTGTCTCCGAAAACAAAACACAGTTGTTTTGTCCTTTTTACCCCACTCATCTCTCTGTTCATCTGGATCTCCACCCTTCTCCCTCACGAAATCAGTCCTCTCTCTCGACCGTCAAGTCTCGCAGCTTCTCTCTCGCACGCTGCCCTTCTTCCCCAACACGTTTGTCTCGTCTCGACATTCAAGTAAGTATTTTATTTTATGCTGGAAAAATGTTGCTCTTCCTTGCTTGACGTTTCTCTGGTTGTGCAAATACTGTTGTACATTGTCTTCTTCTTCTAACCCAGAACTGGTTGCTCTACTCTCTGTCCCTCTTCATTCGATTGATTCATTTTCTAGTTAACCCGGAGACCCACTTTTTGTTCATGCATGCCCACTGGGTTTTTGAGTTTCCTTCATTTCTGGGTTTTCAAATTTTTTGCTTTTGCTTTCGGGAAGAAGGATCTTGTTGGGAGATTTATTTACTTCTCTGTGTTTTCATGGTTCACAAATTTTAGAGGGGATGATATGAACTGGTTTGTAGCCTGATCTGTTTTGGGGATTTGGTTGTATGCTAAATAAGTGAGAAATTTGTTAGTTGCTAGCATCTGTTGTAGTTTTTGGTTCCATAATGTGTATGCATTGTCTCATTGTGGTTGGATCTAAATTAGCTGTTCAAATTCCCTAACCAGAGAAGAAGGAAGTGTTGAAGAGGGTTAAATTGATATGAAATTTGAACATGTTTGCATATAAATGACTCAGAAAATGATGCATGAGAATGAGATTTGGTTTTAAGGTTGGTGAAGTTCATGTTATAATTCGAGTACTCATGTTATTTTCCAAACTTCTGAGTAATATACGATTCATTTATAAATTCATTAATTCTACAAAAATTGTTATTGAGTAATATCAGTTTAGTTTATGGAATTGAATTCTATCCATTCATTCCATATGGTGTTTCAAACATATGGCAAATTCATTCTTCAAAATTAAAATGCAGAATCACTTTTCATAGTTTGTAATGCTTGATGCTTGCAAATCCACAAAAATTTCCTGGGTAATTTGGATCATCCTCTGATTTCCTTTCGAAGTTTTTAACCTATTTCTTTGTTTTTGTTTAGGAATCCTTAGTTGTTGTTGATCGATGAGAGGTTGCATATATCTCCAAAGATTTTCTTCTGTTTCTTTTGACAGGTATTTCATATTTTCTGAATTTAATCTCCATTATGGTATCATGTATCGGATTGTTAGGAGTAACTTTGGATTATGCCTTATGTTGTCAAAAGTATATCTTGGCACTAAGTGTTTGTTGTAATTAATTTTGATAGCAACCAATTATGTATGACATATGTAATGTGATGTTCTTTTGCTTGGTGTTTTTTCAAATCATTGCTCTTTACCATTATAGACAACTTAGAAATAGATTCCATTTAAATAACTTGAACACTTTAAAATCATCAAACACTGCAATTAAAGTACATAACATCAACATAACTAAACCAAAACACTAGCATCCCCTACAAAAGAAGTAATTAATTGCAATAAAAAGAATGGGTACTTTTCTTCTTGAGTACTTTTCTAAACTATTCTTATATACATATACCTTGTTATTACAGTTTCATACGAGTCTTAAGCAGGGAAAACATTGCCATAATGATAATTAGGGGTGTAGATTGTTCTTGTTGCTCGATTTTACAATAATTGATGTGGGTTTTAGTTGAAGATTTTGAGTCAGAGCAAAGTCAACTGGTTGCACATTTAACTAGTAAGGTCATTTATGACATTAATGTAGGAAGTTCTTAGAAGAAGCATCTTTAACACTGGGCCTTTGTAGGTCTGAGTTAGGTTTAAATGTATGATCTCAGTCGAAGGGGGAAGAAGAAAGTGTTAGTTGTACTAACAATCAACAATCACCTTTTCAATAACTTGTGGATGTTTTCTGGTTGTTACTCTTTTTGATTTTGCATAGATTATCAGCTATTGGTAATATGTAGGTATGTTTGGAGTTCTATTGATTACAGTTTCTCTGTTGGTCGAGCAACTTGTTACACCATGGATATTTTAAATAGTCTTCAGGTCAGAACTATGTAAGACTATTCAGATAGACGACTATTTAGTATTTTTTGGAATCGCATCAGGCCACTCTTTGTCTATCCTTCCTTTGCCTACTTGGCCATCACTGTTTCTTAGGCAGTGGTTAATATGTGTATTGAATAAGTGCATCTAACACCCTTTAAAACTGCTATTTTGATTACTGTTTGGCATTAATGTTTGAAACATGATTTTTTTCTTGTAAATTTGAACACCCACTCCCCTATGCTAACACATGTTAATGTATAGTTGCAGAACTATGTTTTGCTAATTGGCATACTAATCTCTTAACATTGGCCTAATTGGATCAGTATGTACATATTAGGTGTATCATTCTAATACATATTTCTTTAATTATTCCTCTAACTTAATCAAAATTTGTATATGGATAAGATCAAACATAGCTCATTTAGCCCAACCAATCTTTTATGTTGTCTCTGCTTATCTGTAGCTGAATCTATAAATCATCTTCTATTTCATTACCCTTACACTGATCATTTATGAAGCGAAATACTAGCTAAATGCAACTTATCCTATCACCTATCTGATCAAAAACAAACTTGATAGTCATACATTGTTTGGTTACTACACACTCGATTAGAAAAAAGATTCCTATGATGATTGAACAACTCTATTTTAATTTTCCTTTCTCTTGCTGATTTGATCTTCTAATTCTTTAGATATTATACTTTGGTTCCCTTTAAAGCTTAGGTATCTTGGTTGGAATGCCAACTTGAATGTCATATGATCAATACCTCCATATATTTCTTTTGTTGGTCCATATGGAGCTACCAAGCTAATTAACTATAATATTTGAAATTCTTTTGTTAATTTCATTTACTTGGCTGGATCATATAAACAATACATTGTCAATTTAATTGTATTCATGAGCTAGAGTAAACAATGCATGTAAGAACATATAAGGGTGTTGATGTTGTTGAAGCATGTGCACACACGCATACATACATATATGCACCCCCCAAACGCACGCGCACACACACACACACACACACACATAGACAACACACACAAACCTACCTTTTGCATGTCAAAAATTAATGTTATACATCTACATCATTCAATTGTAACTCCAATGCTAATATAATCAAAGACTAATAGCACATAATATTTAATATATTCCTCCATATTTATCTCACCCAATTGTACTAATGAGTTACCCGTGAAACTCAATACTAAGAAAGTAACCATCCATCCTAAATATTGATCTCAAATGTCTCTAACGCCCTTTTCATAGCTCTAAAATATACGTACAATCCTTTAAATTAGAGTATTAATAGCTTATGATTTCTTGACAATTAAGCACCACAATTAAACTAGGATTGCTATTTTTCAACTCTTGTTAAGATAAGTGCTAAGCTATTTTATTGAATGATTTTGGGCATTATTTGTAATTGGAAAAAGTTGCAAATCTTTGGAGTTTTACTATGCTAAGTTATTTTTCTTATGTAAGACTCTTATGTGAAGATTAAAATCCTAATGAGGATATGATTTAATAGGAATCAAATCACCATATCTTAACTAATATAAAATGTAGTTGTTTGGTGATTTTTGGACTCTTATTTTTATAACCTATTTTAGGATAATGACTATCTAAGGAGGCATTAATTTTAGAGATTTAGTTTGACTATTTGAAGCTATAGTGTGGCTGGGATTTACGTGTGTTGTGGGCTAAAGTGTTGTCATTTTTGGTGTGAAAAATGACAGGTAACTTGTGACTTGACAGCTGTAACTTTTGGGGCAATCTTGAATCATTTTTGTAGTTGATTTTGTGGGATACGATTCTAATTTGGTGTTGCAACTTTTTGTTAAGATTTCACGACCTTGTTGCTGGGTTCATTGTGGATCATGTGTGTTTTCTACAGTTGCACGTTTTTTTTCTCAAATAACCATTGAGGGTTGTATTGTGTTGTTGATTGCATTGATTTTGGCAGCTGCGTATTCTTCATCTTTGCACGACAATAGAGCGTTGTGTGATTGTTGATTTTGTGTGACTTTGACAATTGCAATTTTTTTTTATGTTTTTAAACGACCATTGAGAGCAATTGGACAACTAGTTTTTCTGGGGTTTACGTGAATCTTTGGTGGTTGTTAGTTGTTTTTATGAAGTGTTAATTTGTGGCTATTGATTATGATTTGTAGGGTGCGAAAATTTTACAAGCTTTCGTGATTGTTGCAGCTGTCACTTATGATTGATGGTGTAATTGTTATTGGGCTGATTGAGTGTTAATCGTGGGTGTTTTTGGTAGTTGTCAATAGTGGTAGTGGTGTGTGTAAAATTCCAATAAGCATTGTGGATGTTTGTAACGTTTCAGTGAAGAAATGTTTATGTTTGTTGGTGATTTTTTTGTCGTTGTATGTGGGGTGTTTCGGTGATAATATCGAAATACTATGGCAACATTCTTGGTGGACAATTTCCCGTTCTTTCGTTGATGAAGCGGTAAATTTAAAGGAGTTGCTTTCTATATTAAGTGTTGTCTTTGTTTATGTCCTTTATTGTTTGATCCATTTGAGTTATTTTATTATCATCTTTATTATCTAACATTGTTGAAAAATTCTTTGTTGAGGTTAGCACGAGGTGGTCGTGTTATTAGGTGTGAATTACTTTCGCGAGTAGTGAGGGCGAGGGATAGTGTCAAGGGTAAAGTGAGTCAACTCTGTAACGCATTGAGTAAAACATTGTTGTATCATAGGTGAAAGTAATTA
This sequence comes from Erythroxylum orinocense, assembly GCA_025531955.1. Classification (NCBI taxonomy): domain Eukaryota; kingdom Viridiplantae; phylum Streptophyta; class Magnoliopsida; order Malpighiales; family Erythroxylaceae; genus Erythroxylum; species Erythroxylum orinocense. The sequence continues at coordinate 6,980,986 of JANZLX010000003.1, read as the reverse complement.
AGCTAAGTGAGGGCTCCACAGATGTAGGCAAGATGTGCTAAGCTACGTTACCAAATCTCAGATGTTGATTTGTTTATTTTGCATTTAATTTTTTGTTTTTGTTTTTGTTAAAGACAACTGCATCTGAACTAGAATTTTTGCAAAACTATATCCTTCGAGAATTTTTCAATTGGTATCATAGTAGGTTCACCAATTCAAAACTTGGTGCATCAAGTTAGTGCAGATCTGAATTTCGTAAGTATGGCTACAAGAGAAGGGGGAATCGATCACTAGGCTACCGTTGCCAGATGATTCAAATTATCCTACGTGGAAATCACAGATAAGAGGATTCATTCAAGCATAAGGATCCAAAGTATGAAATTCGGTTTTGAATGGCTGGACACATCCAATTACGATTAATGAAAAGAATGAAGCAGTACCTAAAGATCCATCTAAATAGACAAGGGCTGAAGAAGAGGAAACACTTGATAACTCTCTAGCAATACATGCAATTTTCAGTGTTGTAGATGATGGATGTTTCAGTATGATATCAACTTATGAATCAGTAAAATAAGCATGAGATACATTACAAACAATACATGAGGGATCAAAATCAGTGATAGCTTCAAAACTTCAAATGTTGGCTACCAGATTTGAAAAGCTTAAGATAGAGGAAAGTGAAATTATTAGCGACTTTCCTGAGCGGCTACGTCATATTGCCAACCAAGCACATCAACTTAGGAAGAAGTATTCAAATCTGAAACTTACCAAGAAAACATTGAGATCATTGCCTTAGAGATTTATATCGAAAATTACAGCCATCGAAGAAGCTCATGATATCAATGAATTATCTTTGGATATGATAATTAGGGTTCTTACAAACTTTGAGATGAATTTGTTGAGGGATAAGTGTGAGAAGAACAAAGGATTGACATTGTAAGTTGAGGTCGGTAAAGTCGTGAATGATTTAAGAGATGAATCCGATGAGAATGAAGATATGAAGTTATTAATAAGAAATTTCAGCAAGTGGCTAAAGAAGGTGAAGAAAGATAAACTTGAGTTTAGATAGAATGATGGTAGTTCTTTCAACAATAACTTCAAACACCAAACAAAAATAAAGAAGATATAATGTCATGAGTATCAAGGTTTCGTACATGTGGAGGTGAAATGTGCTAACACTTTGAAGAAGAGAAAATGGAAGTCTTATACGAGCACTTGAAGTGAGAATGAATCTAAAAATGAGTATGGTAGTAAAAAATGAATATGAAAATGAGTATGGAGTGAAAATGAATATGAAAATGATAACGATTCGGAATACAAAAGGGATGATATTTGCAAAGCTTATAAGTTAATGTATGCTAAATGGGTGCAAACATGCAAAAACAATGAGAAGCTAAAGAAGGAAAACTCTACCATAAAGACCATTAGTCAAGATCTAGGAAAGAAGTTGTTATCTAAAATAGATGAGCTTGATGAAACAAAGTTGAAGTTGGTGAGTACAGAAAAAGGCATATGGATGTTAAATGGAGGTATTAAAAAGTTAGAAAAGTTGCTAGAAATTGCTAAGATTAAAGGAGACCTTCAAGTCATTGGCTATAAAGGTGAATGTTTTAAGTCGAATGATAAAAAAAATAGTACGACTCGATTTGTCTAAGAAGAAACTCCAAGGAGGAAACAAAAATTTATACCTACTTTGTAACACTCCACTCTCACAGGATGCATACCCGACATCCTGAAGGATATCCGAGTACATACCTTGCAAGGGTGGCATGCTAGAACAGTCACGTCACTAACTTAATCATGACATCTGTAACAGCCCAGACTACCCACCTACAAATATTGTCCGCTTTAGGTTGCCCCTAAAGCCAAACTCCTCACGGTTTTGCTCTTCCCACCCTTGGGAAAACACGTCTTAGGGGGAGAGGTATCTATACTGTTATATGACATACTTCATTCTCCTCTCCAACCGATGTGGGATCTCACAACATCACATTCAAAGCGTAAATATCACAATATTTAAAAACTCAAAATTCCTCGTTTCATTTCATAAAAACCGAATATACATTATAGCTTTACAAAACATCCATATATGTACATTATCAAATTAGAGTGTACATCTCTGTATTCAAAACATGCTACATACATGAGGAATTATACAAAAGTTTTAAACTAGATCCTTCAATCTTAGCTGACAGACCTTTAAGCCATATCTTCTATCTAAAAATCAGTGCTAGCTCTCTTCTAATTTAACTTAGAAGCTATATCGTCTCTCTCGAACCTAAAATGTCAACGTTGCAGTTTTGATGAGTTTTGCGAACTTAGTGAGTTAACCATCCTCGATGGTTCACTCAAATCATATAACATGTCAACATATATAATCATATAATTCACATCATTTCATTTATCATGATGTAGCATCACATAACACATTGTTCACAATTTTCACATTCTCATTCAACACAATTCAACAATACATTTCAATCATTCAAACATACATATTAAATGT
>JANZLX010000003.1:6957833-6969837 GCA_025531955.1 Erythroxylum orinocense | reverse complement strand
TATAAATTAATTAAATAATTTTAATAAATTATTCAATTTTTACAATTTAAAATTTTATCTTAAGAATTTTATTAAAAATTAAAATTAAAATAATAAAAAGGAAAATTGCGTGACAAATGTGACTTAAGTGTCCGTGATACAAACCATTTTATTTTTTATCAATTTAATTTTAATTTTTATAAAATTAATAGTGGCATAATTAAAATTATTTTTTGTTAAACTAATATTAGTAAAATTAAAATTAAAATGATAAAAATAAAAAATAAAAAAGACTTACAGACTTGACTTAAGTGTCACGCCTATAAGTTGGTGTCACAATTGTGACACTTATATCACGAGTATGACAGTTATATTTAAGTTACTAGTCGCTTAAAATTTAAGTATAAATAATGACGTTTTATTAATTGAATAGAGTAAAATTAGATAGACGATCCATCGCCTGTTTATTGTAATGAAAGAACATTATTTACATCTTTTTATAATAATTATTAGCAATCTCACGGATATGACAGATTGACAGTTATATTTAAGTTACTGGTGCTTAAAATTTAAGTAGAAACGATAACGTTTTGTTAATAGGGCAAAATTAGAAACTTAAATTTAAGTAGAAACGACAACGTTTTATTAATTGGACAAAATTAGAAAGAAGATAAGACAGACTCCTCTCTCCTGTCTACCGTAACGAAAGAACATTACTTAAATATTTGTATAATAATTATAAGCAATTGGGATCTTGATGGACAAATTGGGCCGAAGAGTAAATCATGATATTGTAGTGTGGGCCTATGATCCACTAAGACTAAGTTTCACTGCTTTACGCAAACGCATTTAGAAGGAGCAGGAGGATTTCAAGTGGATTACGTTAAGTTGTTTTACTGATATATATACTCTTTTTCTTCAACTACATTTCTCTGTGCCTAATTTCCGTCATCTTTGCTTTGGTGCTTTGGCTATTGGGACCTTATTTCACTTTAGTATTATATTGTAAAGAACAAACACGTATATACACACACAGGTTCCTCTTTTCTCTAACTAAAATTCCTCTGCAGATTTTGTCTGTTTCTTGTCTGTTTATTCACTGATCTATTTTTTTAGTGACTTCTCTTTGTCTTCATAATCTCCTTTTCTATGTTATTCTTGTTATTACTTAGTCTTTGGCTGTGATCAGAACCAGTCTAGGTTTCCTCTGTTCGTTTAAATAATCACTTTTTGTTCTATGGTTAATTGCTTTCTTTTCTTCTCCTTCCTTCCTTCCTTCTTGGTCTGGTCTGGTTTGGTTTGGTTTGGTTCGTTTTCACTTGTACCCTTTTGTTTTTGTCTAAGTTGATACCGCAAAAGTTCTTCCTTTTTCCATTTTATTAGGATCGGTTGTTTATTTAACGATTCTTTTAGTTTAGTTTAGTGTTAGTATCAAAATTTCATTTCTGTTCAGTTCTCAAGATATCTTTATGCCGATTGTAGGTTTTGTAAGAGACAGAAGTTGGTTTGTGCTGTTTTATTCCAACATCCTAGAATTGGTTTTGCTAATCCATGCAATTTTGAGTCTGAATATGTATGCACTTTGATTCCACATGTGATGTGTTATGTCTGACGTTGTTGGTCTTTCATGGTGTAGTTCACGATGGCGGATGGCCGTGAGACTGACAGAAACATTGAGATATGGAAGATCAAAAAGCTCATAAAAGCACTGGAGGCAGCTCGTGGCAATGGGACAAGCATGATTTCTCTTATCATGCCTCCTCGTGATCAGATTTCCCGTGTCACTAAGATGCTTAGCGACGAGTATGGAACAGCTTCGAACATCAAGAGCAGAGTCAATCGGCAATCTGTACTGGGTGCAATTACCTCTGCTCAGCAGAGGCTCAAACTCTACAGCCGAGTTCCTCCAAAAGGCCTGGTGCTTTATACTGGAACCATTATAACCGAAGATGGCAAGGAGAAGAAGGTTACCATTGATTTGGAACCTTTTAGGCCCATCAATGCGTCTCTTTACCTCTGTGACAACAAGTTCCACACTGAGGCATTGAGTGAGCTTCTGGAATCGGATGACAAGTTTGGTTTCATTGTCATGGATGGTAATGGGACCCTATTTGGGACACTGAGTGGTAACACCCGGGAGGTTTTGCATAAATTTAGTGTTGACCTGCCAAAGAAACACGGGAGAGGAGGTCAGTCAGCTCTCCGATTTGCTCGTCTTCGAATGGAAAAGCGCCACAACTATGTGAGGAAGACGGCCGAGCTTGCCACACAGTTTTTCGTTAATTCCTCCACCAGTCAGCCAAATGTTTCAGGATTAATACTTGCTGGATCTGCTGACTTCAAGACCGAGCTAAGTCAGTCAGATATGTTTGATCCTCGACTTCAGGCTAAAATTCTGAATGTTGCTGATGTTTCATACGGAGGAGAGAATGGTTTTAATCAGGCAATTGAGCTGTCTTCTGAAATTTTGTCCAATGTTAAGTTTATACAGGAGAAACGCTTGATAGGCAAGTACTTTGAGGAGATTAGCCAAGATACTGGGAAATACGTTTTTGGTGTGGATGACACAATGCAGGCTTTGGAGATGGGTGCTGTTGATATTCTTATAGTATGGGAAAATTTGGACATACAGAGGTATGAGTTGAAGAACAGCCTTACTGGCGAGGTTGTAATAAAATATTTGAACAAGGAGCAAGAGGCCAACCAGAGCAGTTTTAGGGATGGATCCAGCTCTACTGAATTGGAACTCCTTGAGAAGATGCCTCTGCTTGAATGGTTTGCTAATGAGTACAAGAGGTTTGGTTGTAGTCTTGAGTTTGTTACCAACAAATCACAGGAAGGTTCCCAGTTTTGCAGAGGGTTTGGAGGACTTGGAGGGATCCTACGTTACCAAATTGATATGAGAACATTTGATGATTTTTCTGACGATGGAGAAGTCTATGATGATTCTGAATGACTATCAACCAACTCGACCCTATTGCTGGTGCAGGAGATAGGGTACAAGAGCCTGCACCAGAGCGCGAACAATCGCGCATGCCGATCGGAGAACTTGTACGAAGGATTCAGTCTAAGGTTTTCATCTCTAAACTCATTTACTTGTCATTTTTCTTGATGTCCATGACATGCAAACTCATCCTAAACTTTGTACTTGTCATTTGTCTGTTCTTTTTGTTTTGTTTAAGGAGAATATTGGTTGGAACAAGCTTATGCAGTTAGGAGTCCTTTGGATCTTAGTCATGGAGCAGTTTCATACTAGGAAGAAAGAAAAGTACTCTTCTACTTATATGGTGATAAAGCTCTCCCTATAGTAGTAAAAGAAATGGCTGAATTCTTGACGAAGAATACCAGTGTTCATGTTGAAGAACGCCAGTTGTTTACATTACATCAGAATCTACAGAACCTGGATATATACGTCTGCTTGCTTATAGCCGCATACTTAAATAAGAATCTTCCAGTTCAGACATTATTATGTTTTATGTTGAAGCTTACGGTTAGGTGACTTAAGTGGAAGTTTGTGGTTCATGGAGATTGGTCAATGACTTTGGTGTCAGTACTGTTAATAAAATCTGTTATATATATATATATGCATCTCATATGCCTATCCAATGCTTGTTACATAGCGATATGAAGTTTATACGAGCACTTTTTTTTTATATAAGAAGTAAAATTAATATCTACAAGTAATCAACTAATGTTGTGAGGAATTCTTTTAGCTTTTTTATTATTTTGTTTTGTTTAGTTGCACCAAAAAAAATATTTTGTAAAATATTATCATAATTATAAGTGTAAGAGATGTGAAAGAGAAAATTTGCAAAATAATTTATATACAAAAATCAACAAATGTAGGAATTTCTTTAACATTTTTCTTTTACTTTGTTTTATTTAGTTGCATCAAGAAATTGTATAAATATTTTATAAGAATTATAAAGTAATTTATAGGCCTAGTAAAAAAAGTGTCCTTTATTTTGGAAGTTTTAATTTCATATGAAATAACATTAAAAATAAGATTTATTAAATTATTTATAATAGAATTCTAAACTACTAAGATACTTTTTTGTTATTAATGAAATTTTAAAAAATAAAATAAAAGGAATAGGGGCTTTATCATATAGGAATTTCAAAATGAAATTAAAATATTAGGATAAAAGTATGAATAAGAAAAATTAACAAACAAAAAAGCAAAATTTGAATTTTAACACAGTTGTGAAAAAAGCAGCAAAAAATAAAATAGAAATACTCAAAATAATTATAATCAAGTGAGGATTTGATAAAAGTACATTCAAAATTTTATGAAGAAAACATCTTTTGAACTGATGAATATGTATTAATACTTACCATTATATCTGTTAATAAATATTATTCCTTTTTAATATATATCTTTAATTTTTCATTTTTATACCAATAACAAAGTCGTAGTTGGATAAACAAATTATTCGCAGATTCATCTTTAACTCAAGGACAACTTCATCTAAACATATTTGATTTGCACAACTTCAAAGCCTTTGTCCAATGTATACATATATAATGGTCTAGTTTTTTCAAGGTGTATATCTCATGGAAATGGAGTATTTTATGCATGACAAACCACACACCATGATCTGATATTTGTACGAAAACAACAAACCAGTGATCCTTCACATTCTCATGTCCATATCTCAACATTTTTTGCCATATAGCCATAAAATCAAACTCGTTTATCTCCAGAACATTAGTCGAAAGCGGGAATTTAATCTATCCATCAAATAAATGTGCCTAAACAGATTCCTTCTCCAGTCAAAATACAATTGTGAGCCTACATACACCTTAACAAAGTAGAAAAACTACATGGGCAAGAAGAACTGATCAATGGAGGTAGGTTATAATGATACAGCCAAAGATTCCAGGCAGAAGTGACATGTATGGTACCTGACTTCCATTCTGGAGCTAATGATTCCGAAAAGTGCTGGACGGTTTGGATAAACAAAAACCTACTACTCCTGAAGACGAAAAGGAAATTTTGATTAACAGAAAGAAGGGAGTATATTCATGTCATACTTTTCAACCTAAGGTGATTATCAAAGCAAAAACTAACAGGAAAAATCATCAAAATATTAGAGAGCGGGAGCGACGAGAAATTGTTAGGAGATCATTCCTAAATCATCCACTTAGGATGACCATGTTTCACAGGATATTGGCTTGTTACTTGGTGATCTAATCTTCGACCAAAGAACTATCTGGCACTTACCAAATCAGAGTATCTTATAGAATGGTTTTTAGAGAAATCTAACCCTGAGATTTATTTGCTAAATTCAACCATTAACACATCCATGAGATTTATTTGCTAAATTCAACAGCAAAGACATAAATTACAAGGCACACATAATTCATAGTTGGCATTGCAATCTAGACAATCTTATTTTCAAGTTTCCTATTCAATGCAAACTACTGAGACTCAAAGACCAGCATACGTACAATGACTGCTACAGATGCATTAATCATCAATATCATATCTCCTAATTCATGTTTGCAGGTGCCCATGTACATTATATCAAGAGGCAATGCTCATATTATGATCATAATTCACAATTTTGCTAGTAATCTGAACACAAAAGAAATTCACTCAAGCAAACACCAAGAAAGAAACAAATATTTCAACGGACAGGAAAAAAGAAAAAAAGCAAGATGACAGGGTTAAGTTTGTTCTGCACAAAAATAAAAGATAAACGGTACCTGTTCCATGGGTGTAGCTTCATTATCCCCTTGTTCTTCATCTTTATTTGGTTCAACCTCAGCCCCATCACTGACCTTTTTTTCATCTTTTTCAACTGTGTTTGAACCACTGGTATTGTCCAATGAAAATTCTGCAGGAAGCTGACCAGAGTTCAATGCCTGCCACATTGTATCATTGAGGGTGCATTATTATTAGGCCTTATCATGAAACAAAATTGTGACAGAAAAATATGGCAATCCTCCAACCAAGCAAGAATCGATAACCTTTTCCAGTCTTGCAACCTCTTCAAGGGTCTGGGAATTCACAATGGCAGCCTGCATAGTAGAAAGACAACAAAAAATGAAACCCATGCTTCTATACAAATAATAAATACTGTTTATGTAAATTGTTAAAACAAAAGAGGCAGTATCCATTACAAGCGCTCTGCAATCTCTGAAGATATTCAGACTGTTGATGTAAACAACTACTACTAAGGCTGGGAAAGTTTACAAAATTCTATTAAGGCTGTTAATGTGCTTGTCTTTCTGAACAACACACACAAGCAATTGTTTAAAGCTAATTGCAAGAATAAATTTCAACAATTCATTTTGCATAAAATTCACCACCTCATTGTGTGTACTTTCAGAGGACTTATTATATACGCATCCTCGTCTGCCAATTATGAGCACAGCAGTAACTTAAGTTTTACATAAGATGATAAGATGAAAGCAAAATAAAGAAAAGGCAATAAGAAGCCATTGACAACTGCATTACTTTCCATAATCATAACCGCTAAATCATCAAGTTCTTTATGATAATGAACTCAGTACCTTGATTGCTATAATTTGCTCGGGTGTGGGCGCCACCTTTTGATTCTGTTTATCCTCTGCAACTTCTGTAACATTTTTAACCTCACCAGGTGTGAAAGTCTTTACAGGTTCCTTTTTAGCCTCCTCTTCAGCTTCTTTAGATGCAAACAATCTTTTTGCTTCATCTCTCTCCTACATGGAAGCCATTGAAAATTAAATCACTATGTGAGAGAATGCTCTTTAAAAGCTATTGAGATGATTGATGCAACTTGACCCAAAAACCATTTAATGTCCCAGGAATATGAGGCCATGAAGGAGTACATTCAAATTACAGAAATAGAGCACAAAGGATACAGAAGTTACATTCTTACAAAACTTTCACATTCCAACTACTTTGATAACTCAAGGAAAAAATCTTGATTGTCCTCAGGAGGGTTCTTATAACGATTAATTGATTTTACAGGATAGTCTTTTTGAACGTAACTTGAAATTATAGGCCACAATATTCTAACTTTATCAATACAAAATCTTATCCAATGAATGACAATTTACAACAAGCTCCATTAAGACCTAACTCACGCTTTGCGTGACTTATACCACTTCAATCTCATCACACAACTTTATCAAGAAAGAAGCACCCTCACCTTGCTTTTAACTTTCTTGAAATCAAGGACCCTTAGTGATTTTAGCTTGTGTATCACATACAACCTATAATTTGGCTTCTTGGTGATGTTGTTATCCAAAAGACTAAGAAACTGAAGCTTGGGAAACGAGGCAAGAGGATCAATCTCCACCAGATTGACAAGCCTATTATTTGTTAGAACCAAAGTGTGCAATTTGGGCAGGAACTCTGACAAGAAAGAAAAAGAAATAAGACAGACAAGAACGCAAAACCACATTCCTTAAAGTATGTCTTCTAGTAACACCACTTTGCTTACCTCCAATATTGGAATTGATACGAGTAATTCTATTGTTATTAATAAGCAAAGTCCCCAACCGATTAAGAAAGGGCAAATTTTCAAGCTTGACTATCTCATTGTCGGACAAATCAATGGTATCAAATTGATCCTGTAAAAAAAAAAGAAAATAATAATAAAAATGCACTCTTTGTGCGAAAGAAAGCAGAAAAATAGTATAGAGAAAAGTACCTCAGTAGCGCCCAAATTTTCGATAACAGGAATCTTATTACCTGAAAAAAAAGAGTGAGAGAGAGGCATAAATTCGTTGCTCTTGAAGCAATGGAGAAGTAAACAGAGAGTGAGGGGTTTGAGTTGAGCAGACCTCGAAGATCAAGTTCCCGCTCCTTGAGGGCGTTGAAGAAGTGAGGGCTTTTCCATATCAAGTCTGCAGTAAGCCTCACCATGCCTCCTTCTTCTTAATCTTTATCGCACTATTCTTCTCTTCTCTTCTTCAACTTCTATGTATGTCTTATCAATTCTATTATGCTACTACTAAAGACTATAAAAACTGTCTTGTCTGTGCATCTAATTGCGAAAAAGAGTACAGCACCAGAGCTTCTTCGTTAACCTAAAAAGCGTGCCACTGTCAATTCTTTTTGTTCCTTATTGGGCCTTCCTTTCCATTTACATTTCACAAGGCCCATCTTTATCTAATTTTATTTATGACATCAATTTATTAATTTTTATAATAAAAAATAACCTCTACACTAATTAGAAAAGAATTAGATTTTCTGTTTCGATTATGATATTCTTATTATGTTTTATTAAATTTTATCTATATATTTATATAAAGCTTATATAAATATATAGATAATATCTAATAGAACAGAATTAAAATATAATAACTAAAACAAAAAATTTGATATAAATTAATGATGGTATCTATTCTTAATTAATAATTTTATATCATAAAACTTAAAAGTCTTAAAAAATAAATTAATATCACTATCATTATCATTATTATTATCAACGTCTAGTTGAAATTTGGTTAAGTCGTAAAATTTAAGGTGGTTCGGTAATATTCAACTTTACTTTTATATAATAAAGAGATTATTTTCTATAAAATTATATTAGAAAACAAATTAATATATTTAGCCTCAAACTAGGTTAGGACCAGGGGTGAGCATTCGGGTAATTCGGGCCAAAATTTCACTGTTCGGGTCCAGCCCGAATTACCCGAAATTTTTTTCATCTTACCCGGCCCGAACCCGAACTTTTTCTAACCCGAGCTTACCCGACCCAAATTACCCGAATTATCGAATTACCCGGCCCGAATTACCCTAATTATCTGAATTATCCGAAATTTTATAACGTAATTTGGGTAATTGGGCCGGCTCGAAATTTTTTAAAGTTACCCGACCTCGGCCCGAAAATAATTTAGGTAAAACCCGAATTACCCGAAATTCGAAAATTTGTTACCCGAATTAATTCGAGCCGGGCCGGCCCAAATAATGCTCACCCCTAGTTAGGACACCTTTAGGCTTTTCTAGATAATCACTTCATTTTATACTTTTTGTTATAATTAGAAAAAGAATAGGCGACGTCGTTTGGGAATAGCATTCAGCCGAAATATGAGTAATCAAACCCTCTTTCAGCCGTTAGATCCAAGATGAACGGCGTAGATTCAAGGACATGACGTGTAGTGTGATTATTTATATCTATAAATAAATATTACACCCTCGAACGAAGTCTTACATAACTTGGAATGAGTGTCTGTCTTTGCTTTCAGTGTTCTAGTCTCCAACTAAGAGTGGATTAAACTTTCTGTGTTGCTCTGACCATGAGGCGTCTCTCTGTGTTAGCCGCTGTTTTAACGGTGTTATTAACGTTGACGGTCACTAGAACCGCCAACGGCGAGTCAATTAACAAGAGTAAATCATCCGGTGGGGTGCTTTGGTCGACCGCGAAGGAGGAGACTGATCTCATGCGCCCCAGTAACGACGATGACTCCTCCGTCGCCGACCATGAAGGTCTTGACGGTGGCTTCTCTTCTCTCGACGGGATGCTACAGTGGGCCATTGGTAATTATTAATCTTATTATGACCGAACAAAGTTTGCAGTGTTCTTCTCTAACAGTGGTTAATGAATCAGGCCATTCTGATCCTGCAAAGCTGAAAGAAACCGCCCAAGATATGCAGCGTTTGTCTTCCGATGACCTAAAGAAACGCCAAATTGAGATTAAGGTTGGTAATTCTTAAGTGTTATGTTTTAGGGTGGTTTAGAAACTTAATGTTTTGGTGGTGACGATTGTCATGTGTTCACATAGGAACTGATGGATCGTATGAAAATGCCTTCAGATGCTCAGTTCATGCAAATTGCAATAGATGATTTGAACAATTCGTCTTTGTCTTTGGAAGATCGACACCGCGCTTTGCAGGAGCTCCTTATCCTCGTGGAACCAATTGACAATGCAAATGGTAGGTTTGAACTGATTGGTCACTTTTTCCCGATTGGAAGTGATTTTGCTCCTATATCTCTTCTTTGTTTGAACAAATTTAAACCATGAATGATAAAAAGGATGTAAAACTTAGCGAAGACTTAACTTTATTGTTGACGGCGATGCTGACTGTTGTAAAGTTCTTGGTTTCCTAAAACTTGCACCAGTCTTTATATGTTGAAAAAAATTTGTGCCTATGCTATGGGAACTTTTGATTTTTAGTTTCACCAATTCCACATATACCATGCACTAGGCATAGTGCAATGCGTTTTTTAGTGTTTTGCCATAAGATTCCTTTTACCATTCAACATCAAAATTGTGAAACTTCGTAGAACATTATTGAGTGTGAAGAAACATTTGCAAATTTTGAGAGTTAGATAAGATTTTAAGTCAGAGGACGTTAGTGAGAGGAGTTGGTATTTATGTAACCAACAAATAGAATGACTTACCGTTTAATATTCTTCTTGCCTCGTAAAAGGAGAGGATACATGAAGGCTTACCTCAATTAACTAACTAGTATCACAGAATTGCTTTTTCTATCATTGTAGTCATCCAATTTGTAAAGCTGTTATTCCTGCTATTGTAGGTACCTCACATTATACTACCCTGCTTTATTGTAGATTTAAGCAAACTTGGTGGCTTTAGTCCGTTGATTCGAGAACTTAATCACTCTGATTCTGACGTGAGAAGAGTTGCTGCATGGGTACTGGGGAAAGCCAGTCAAAATCATGCAATTATTCAGAAACAGGTGCTTACTGTAATCTCGAGAATTGATGAATGCACTTAACTATCACCATCACTCTTTTGTCTCATCTTCCCTGTTTAATTTATCTGTGAAATCTGTAATGTTTTCTTGTGGATTTTCTTAATGTTTATAAAAAATCCTAACTTTTTACTTTTGAAACCACTCAGATCTTGGAACTTGGGGCTCTGCCAAAACTGATGAAGATGACAAGATCTGCTTCTGTAGAAGAAGCTATCAAAGCATTATATGCTGTTTCAGCCTTAATACGAAACAATTTAGGTGGTCAAGAATTGTTCTTTTCAGAAGTTGGAGATGTGATGCTTCAGGTAATATTGAATTAGAAAGCTTGAGATTTCAAAGGCTTTTTGAGAACTGCAAATCATTCTTCTTTCATCAATTCAATATCAGTTACTTTTTTCAGCATTTGTGTCCTTAGGATATTTTTTCAGGTTCTAAAATATGGGAACTGCAAATCATTCTTTTTTCAGCTTGCTGCAGGCTAAGTATTTGGCAGAAGCAGTTGGTGCTGGGATGGGGGCTCCCTGCAAGAATTTGTAAGAAGAGTTTTTTTAGGGTGAACCATGTTTCTGTGGTGATCAACTGAGCTTATGCTCTAGGATTTTATGCCACTTAGTTATTGACTCCAGGATCAATGCTGGGAGATGCTGTATCACTCTTACTTGCCATAAAAGAACTCTTAAAAGCTTGAGGTTGTAGTTCTGGAAAGTTGTTGATATTAGTATTTTCACCATTGGACACATTAACTTGTGCACAATGGCCATGTTATTTGTTGTCATCGATTGTACTTGAACAATAAGTGGATGGAAATCAAAATAAGCGTCCAGAAAAATATTGTGCCTTGATCTGGTTTTCCAATACTTACCATCAGCTGCAAATTTTGTATTAGTTATTGTTACTGTATTATAAAATTTGTATTTTTTTTTTATTATTATTATTAGTAACAATAATATTGTATTAATTATTTTTATTATTAATTAAATTATTTTGTTATCATACATTTTGTTTTTTGTTATTATCAATTTTTATTATTATTAGTAATAGTAGTAGTAGTAGTAGTAGTAGATGTATTATTATTATTAGTACAGCATCCATTTTGTCTTTATTATTATAATTATGCTAATAAAAATTATTATTATTATCATATATTTGGGGTTTATTATAATCAAAATGTATTATTATTATACATTTTCAGCGTATTTATTATTGTTATTCATTTTGATGTCATACATTTTGTTTTTTTATTATTATAAATTTCTTGTTCTTGTTGTTTTTGTTGTTGTTGTTGTTGTTATTGTTGTTGTTGTTGTTATTATTATTATTATTATTATTATTATTATTATTATTATTATTATTATTATTATTATT
>JANZLX010000003.1:6946274-6957167 GCA_025531955.1 Erythroxylum orinocense | reverse complement strand
GGGTAGTAAATCGTAAAAATCGATGGATATGGATATGGATATGGGTTGAGTCATAAAAAATGGATATGGATATGGGTTGAGTAAAACCCGAACCGAACCCTACCCATTGCCATCCCTAACCGCAACCAACTTGAAGGATTTGGCTGGGATTCCTTTCGGGTAAAGTTCGTCGCGGCCAACTTGTGAGGGCTTTGTGAGAGCGGGGAACTTCTGGCTTCACCACGATGAACTTTCTCTACACTAAACATGTTTCGGTATTTTAGGCATAACTTTCTCTGTAGTTATCGAATATAGTGATTTTTGATTTAGATTAAACTAGAAACATAAGGATACAAATTGTCTTAAGAGATTAAATTCTAATTCAGCCTCTAAGAACTTCAGAATCTAATTGGAAGTTGAGATAAGAATTTTACTGAAGCTTAAGAACAATCTAAACTTTTGAGCATAATTTTCAATATACTAAACCAAATTGGATGAACTTGGTATCATTGGAAACCTAAGACAATGAGGGAAAACTTTCTAGAATAATTGAGCAAAGTGGACCTGAAAGTTGAATGTGAAATAAATTTGGATTGAGGAAATTGAGTATGGTTTCACATGATTGATGATGTAACAAGATTAAGGATAAGAAACCCATATTTTTGACATGAACATGCATCATACATATTCAGTATACATGAATATGCATAATTGAATTCATAATTGTATACAATAGTAATATATACTTGTATTGAACGTTTTAGAGGAACCCTTAGAGTGACCAATTCCAAATATTGCCGAGACTTCGAGGCAATAAAGTATTAGGGAGCTTTTGTAAGTAATTTAGTTGGTCAATTGTGTTAGTAATTCAGTAAGCAAATTTTGATAGTTTTGCTTTAATTGTTTTATTGCTATTGATTTAGATCATTAAATCATTAAAGTAGTCTGATTTTTGTATTACTCAAAATGTATTTTGAGTTTGTTTTGGGCTTGTATATGACTTTGGATTTTTGTTTGAAGGTTTGTAAAAACCTTAATTCAAAATGGTTTCTAAAATTATGATATGTATTGTATCTTTGTTGAGATTCTAGAAATGCATGTGTGAAATGTTTCGCATGTTTTGAAAATGTTTATTTTTGAATGCTATACTTCCACGAAGTTTTCTAGTTTGTTTGTTTTGTATTACGTGGCACTCGCAATATCCTCCCAGGGGGCATTAGGCGCCACAAATCATATTCATTCTTGCTAATTAGTAATTGATTTATAATTTATATTTTAAAATACTTTTTCAAATGTCAATTTATTCTTACTAGAGATTTCCTTAAATCACAATTAATCAAGAACATTAAAACATTCTTTGTAATTACTATAGAGTGACAAATCTTTTGTAGACTTATTTAACTATTTCCATATCGTTGCTAATATATCCAAGTATTACTGAATGAGTTTTCCTAAATAGGGCAGGTCATGAATAGTGTCAAAACACAGTAATTCTCACATGAGATGCTTTGGTAATCTCATGTCTAATGATCAATTATACGACCATCATAATGAGAAAATTCATAGACATAACTTGCTCTCTGATAAACACCCACATATTTGATTAAGTGTCTTCATACTTTAATTTATAAGATTAGTAATTTTCTTCATAAGAAAGAAACATAACATGTAGTAGTTTTACCATTTTATCAATATCCTGTCTTGATAAAATTACAACCAAGAATAATTTGGGAATAATGTATAAATGTAAATTGAATCTCATAATTATTATCTTATCATAATTTCACTTGCATGGTAATTATTTTAGAGATTTTACCTTTAATATTAAAATATCAAATGTAATTAATATTATACATAAAGATTAAGAATGCCTTTATTAATTAAAATAATAATTTCATACATAAAATTACAACTAACTAATTGATCGTAAGGATATAAATTAACAATAGGAAATTGAGCTCAGTATTGAAAAATGAAAATTAGACCTCTAACTCAGTGCTGCAGTTATTTAATATGGGACAGAACAATTTTGTCAATGTATTTCTCACCTAAGAAAGTTGTGAGAAAACAAACACTAACTTGAGATTTAAGTCAGTTGAAACAAATTAATAGAAGCAATCATCTTTCTAGATCATTTGCCTGCGTTAATGAAAATGAAAATGTCTGCTCGGCTATAACCATTCGAGAAGAAGGGCAACAAACTTCAAGAGATTATTACTATGGACATGTAGTCCATATGGACCAGAAAGAAAATCTGTTGAACGAGGCACTGTGCTAGAGAATTAGATCCCATGAAGCGTTACCAAGTTACTGAAGCTACCAAAGATAAGTGAAACAAGAGAACTTTGATCTCAGTTTTCAAAGACGCAATGATAAAGAAATAAAGCGCCTATTTATTTCATATCAGAAGCTGTAGTGAACTCACTGAAAGGATACAGTAACATATCTCTATGGAAATGCATGCTATGCTAGTACTACAATCTACAGAAGTAATAGTGGCAGTCAACAATATCAATACCTAGCACGTATGTCCTCCCCATTTTTCTAGGTTACAAAAATTTGGCTATTTGGATTTGCTTGTTTCTACTTAGTTGCGTGATCTTATATGGCATTGTTTGGTGCTCGCAGACTGTGACATAAAGCCCTATTGAGTATTAATGCCAGTATGGCATTATACATAGTTCTTTTAACCGATAGAAGGTTGAGTGTATTTTAAAATCAAAGCGAAGGGTGACTGTAGCTAAACTGGCAAAGAAAATAAAGTAGTTGAGGTACACATCAGAAGAATCCAAACTAAACCTGTCCTCTTTTTTGGTTTTCTATATAGTTTTAACTTTATATCTTTTGCCTATGTTTGCAGTTTAACTGCAGTATCATTGAATGGTGGAAAATAGAGAACTTGAGAAGCAGGGCAAACAATTACCCCAAATGTGTTTTATATGGCATTTGAAAGTGGTTTGGGCCGGGTCTCTCACCGGTCAGATATTGTCTTTGAGGTTTGCCATAGTCATCTCTGTTCCGGATTTTATCCTGGAGTGGCAAGGATTCGAACCCCTGATCTCAGGATATTATTGCGTTGAGACGTACGTCTCTTACCACTGAGCTACCCCTGATCTCAGGGTTTTATTGCGTTGAGACGCACACCTCTTATCACTGAACAAAATCCTGAGGTCTCGAGTTCGAGCCCCACACCCACCAGAAGTTGTACGTAGCTCAACTCGCTGCACCAAAGAGGACAAAATCTAAATGGTGCGGCCCACCCAAACTAGAAAGGTTGTTGCATTTTCATGTATGTAAAGTACTTCAAAACTACAATTGTTTGTAAATTCTTCTGAGAATTGGGAATATATAAAATGAGATAAAAATGAAAAAATAGCAAACACCAAATTTCTTCTCGAGGACAGGATGCCTTTTAAAATTAACTGTAAGACAAGGGGTTCCACATCTTGAACCTTTCGTTTCGTTCTAGGAATTACTGCTTTGCAAAGCTTGGAAAATCATCACCTTACACGAGCCCTTCTGCTTCACAATCTTATCATTTCACAAACGATTAAAAAGAACCCTACTTAAAATTTCTATCAGGTTAAAAAAAAAACAATTGATATTATTTATTAATTTTTAAAAAAATGAATATGGGTCCCATTCCCATTTGACCTCTCTCTCCGTGCTTCCTTTCTGCTGGTTGATCTCCATATAATTTCACGTAAGGATGATCACCTAAAAACTTAAGCTTGTTAACGACACGATTTTCACCGATTTTCCCTCTTTTGCATTGTTTGAAGTCATTAAGGATGAAAACTATGTGTCGATGGCATTTCTAACATTAACTTACTAGGGACTAACTTCTTCCTTCTGCAAAAGAAAGAGAAACATCAACTGAGGCATTTGAGCAATTATTTAAATTAAGGAAGCTTAAATTTTCTATTTTCTTATTGTATTTCACCTTAAGAGCATAAAATCTTAAAGACGCCAAAACATGGAAAGCAAAAAATTTGTCTTTCATCTGTTGATAGAGAGGAGACTTATGCAGTGCCCACATCCCACATTCATTATCTTGGAAAAACTATCGTATGGGACGCAAATCTAGGTTAAGAGACAAAAGGATAAGTCAAGAAACCATAGGACTTGAGGCTTTAAAAATATTACATGCCAACGTTGTTGAGGATGTGGAGCCCAAGTATGAAGAACCTGGAAAATAGCTTAGAAAGGAACCTAAGTACAAAATTTGGTCTGCTTTGTTTAGGCTCAATTATTTACGCCCTTTACATTTTCTTTTTAACGTCTCCTAGTTTTGTGGGACTTGTTGTTAGGTAAGGATTATTATTAGATAGCAACACAAAAACAAAACTATTACGTGAGACTCTTGTACTTCCATTACAACAAGGAAATAAACCTAGTGCACCATCCTGTAGATGTAGCCTCATTGGTGGACCACGTAAAATCCCTATTTCTCTTTTCTTTTCTTGCTCTTGTTTCTCGCGATTATTATGTGTGTGTGATCCCACGATCCTAACAATTGGTATCAAAGCTAGGTTGGTTAGGAGATCACAATCAAACAATGGAAGATGAAAAGGCTAAGATTCAGAGGTTTGATGGGAAGGACTTTGCTTGTTGGAATATGTAGATTCAGGATCTGTTGTATCAAAAAGATCTCTATCTACCTTTGAAAGGCAAAACTGCAGACATGACGAAGGAGGATTAGGAAGTTCTGGACTATCAAGCATTGGGTACAGTGAAATTGACGTTGGATAGGAATGTTGTTTTCAACGTCATGGATCAAACAACAACGAAGGGGTTGATTGCAACCCTATCAAATATATATGAGAAACCCTCGGATATGAATAAAGTATATTTGATCCGTCGATTATTTGTTCTTAAGATGATTGATTCCACTAGTGTTGCTGATTATATTAACGAATTTAATATGATAATTACAAAACTTGCTTCTGTAAAGATTAACTTTGAAAATGAAATTAGGGCTTTCATTTTGTTATCGTCTTTGCCTGAGTCTTGGGACACTATAGTATCTACTGTTAGTAGTGCTAGAGGTTCGAATGCACTTCAGTATGATGAGACCCGTAATGTAATCTTGAGTGAAAGTATTCGCAACAAAGATTCTGGTGAGTCTTTTGGGAGTGCTTTGAATGTTAGAAGAAGGGGAAAACAAAGGAGTCAAAGCAAGAATAGAGGTCGCTCAAAATCAAAGGGAAAGGGTAGGCCTCAAAACCCTAAATAAGTAGTTTGTTGGGACTGTGGTGATAAGGGGCACTTTAAAAGAAATTTTCCCAAATCTAAGAACAAGGGAAGGGGCAATAACCACAATGATGATAATGACTTTGTGAATTCTACTAAAGATGTGGGTGATGCTCACATTCTTAGTGTAGCTAGTCCCATTGAGTCATGGATAGTTAACTCAGGTGCATCGTTTCATTCCTTAACTAGTAAAGACCTGTTTCACAATTTTATTGGTGGAAAGTTTGGCAAAGTGTATAATAAGAGTTTGGAGATTCTAGGAAGAGGGGATGTGAATGTAAAGACCTTGAATGGGGGTCTGTGCAAACTGTAGGATGTTAGGTATATCTCAGGTTTAACCAAGAACTTGATATCTATTGGTCAATTTAATAGTACTGGCTACAAAACTGAGTTTGGCAATGGGTCCTAGAATATGGTGAAAGGTGCAATGGTTGTGGCTAGAGGTATGAAATTTGGGACATTGTACACTACTGTAAGGTGTATAAATTTTGTTCGTTATGTTGCTGGGAGTTCTTGAAGTACAAGTATGTGGCATAACAGGCTTGGTCACATTAGCGAGAAAGGGTTGGAGATAATGGTTGCTAGGGGTTCTTTGCCTGGTTTGAAATCTGTTGACAAAGGTTTGTGTGAAAGTTGTGTTTTAGGCACACAAAAATGAGTTAACTTCGCCAAAGTTAGCAGGGAACCAAAAGTAAAGAATCTAGAGCTAGTTCATACTGATGTATGGGCTCCTTCACATGTTCGCTCTTTTAGTGGCGCATACTACTATGTCACTTTTGTTGATGATCACAGCAGAAAGGTATGGCTTTATTTTTTGAAAAATAAATATGATGTTTTTAGTACGTTTTTAAAATGGAAAGTAGAGGTTGAGAATCAGACAGGTCTGAAGATCAAGTTTCTGAGATCAAACAATGGTGGCGAATATGAGAAAGATGAGTTCAAGAAGTATTGTGTTCAACAGGGAATCAGGTTGGCCAGGACTATTCCTGGAAAAGCAAAGCAGAATGGCATTGTTAAGAAGATGAACAGGACTCTCAATGATAGACCTCAGAGCATGCGCATTCATGCTATTTTGCCCAAGACATTATGGGCAGATGCAGTCAACACAGTAGCATACCTGATCAACAGGGGAACATTAATTCCTTTGGGTGATAAGGTACCAGAAGAGGCATGGAGAGGTAAGAAAGTTGATCTGTCTTTTCTACGCATTTTTGGTTGTGTTGCATATGTTATGATTGATCCTGAGAAGAGAGGCAAACTTGACCCAAAATCCAAAAAGTCTTATTTTCTTGGTTATGGTATAATTTATTTGGCTACAGGGAGTGGGATGGTAAGAAGGTGTTTAGACATTGTGACGTTGTCTTTGATGAATCTGTCTTATACAAAGATAGGTTGGAAAAGGGTTCTAATGATAAAGAAATAGTGGGAGCTGGAAACAATGATAGACAGTTGGCTGAGATTCCTATAAATACTAGTTCTGTTAGATTTGAGAGAAGGTCTGAGGCATAGGATGAAAATGCAGCTGCATCACAGGTTGCTCCACAAGTTGATACTCCAAAATTAGACACAATTTCAGAATCTTCTTCTGATGATATCCCTGAGACACTGCCTGGGGTGCGAAGGTCAGTTAGGTCAACAAAAGATAAAGCTCCAGAAAAATATTCTCCTTCATTACATTATCTTTTGTTGACGGATGCTGGTGAGCCAAAGTAGTACCATGAGGCTATGTAGGTAGATGATTGGTCCAAGTGGGAGCATGCAATGGATAATGAGATTGCCTTCTTAGACAAGAATAGAATCTGGGAACTAACTGAATTACCTGCAGGTAAGAAAGCCTTATTGAATAAGTGGGTGTATGGGATCAAGAATGAGCCTGATGGTAACACCTGGTATAAGGCTCGGTTGGTAGTTAAGGGATTTTCATGAAAGGAGGGTCTAGACTAAAATGAAATATTTTCTCCTGTTGTGAAACTAACTACTATTATAATAGTTTTGAGTTTGGTTGCAGCTGAGAATTTGCATTTGGAGTAAATAGATATAAAAACTGCGTTTTTACATGGTGATTTGGAGGACTTATATATGAGGCAACTAGAAGGGTATGTGGTTCCAAGTGAGGAACACTTGAAGCAGGCTCCGAGACAGTAATACATAAAATTTGACACTTTTATGTGCAATAGTGGATTTCACAAGAGTGATAAGGATCAGTGTAGCTATTTCAAGAAATTTTTTGATTCTTATGTTGTGTTACTCTTGTATGTGGATGATATGTTGATTGCAGGGTCTAGTTTGAAGGAAATCAACAAATTGAAGAAAGAGTTGTCAAAGAAATTTGAGATGAAGGACTTGGGTCTTACGAAGCAGATTTTTAGGATGAGGATTTCTAAGGATAGGTCTAAAGGCACTTTGAGACTATCCCAGGAAGATTATGTGCGTAAGGTTTTGGATTGTTTCAGAATTGGTGATGCTAAGCCCAGGAACACTCCATTGGCAAATCATCTTAAATTCTCAAAGGAATAGTCACCCAGGACAATGGAGGAATAGGATTACATGTCCAAGGTACCTTACGCTTCTGTAGTTGGGAGTTTGATGTATTCTATAGTCTACACTAGACCAGTCATAGCGTTTGCAGTTGGAGCAGTGGCTAGATTTATGGCTAATCCTAGTAAGGCACATTAGGAAGTTGTGAAATGGCTTCTAAGATACTTAAAGGGCACTGCAAGTACTTCGCTTATGTTTGATAAGAACAAGGTTGAACTAGAAGGGTTTGTTGATGCTGATTTGAGTGGGGATTTTGACACTAGTAAGAGTACAACTGGGTATGTCTTCATACTTAGTAGTTCAACTGTGAGCTGGAGGCCTAGACTTCAAAAGTGTATTGCAATGTCTACCACAGAGTCAGAATATGTTGCTATGTATGCAGTTGGGAAAGAAATGGTTTGGTTACAAGACTTCTTGGAAGTTATAGGCAAGAAGCATCATGAGAGTGTTCTCTACAGTGACAGTTAGAGTACCTTACAGTTGAGCAAGAATCCAGTATTGCATTCAAGAACCAAGCATATCAGGAATAAGTTCCTTCATTCGCGGTTTGGTTAAGAATGATAATATGCGGCTTGAGAAAATCTTGAGTAGTAAGAACTCGGTTGATATGTTAACTAAAGGGATTGATGTTGGGAAACTGAGGTTATGCAAGAGCTCAGTTGGCCTCTATGATTGATGGTGAGGCGATGATGGTGTACTAGGTGGATGTGTTGATGATGTGAAGTAGAGTTAGTGATGAGGAAGTTGGATCCTTAGTCTTCAAGTGGGAGATTGATGAGGATGTGGAGCATGAGGATGAAGAACTTGGAAAATAACTTGGAAAGGAACCTAAGTACAAAATTTGGTCAGCTTTATTTAGGATAAATTATTTATGCTCTTTACGTTTTCTTTTTAACGTCTCATAGTTTTGCGGGACTTGTTGTTAGGCAAGAATTATTATTATATAGCAACACACACACAAAACTGTTACGTAAGACTCTTGTACTTCTATTACAACAAAGAAATAAACCTAGTGCATCATCCCGTGGGCGTAGCCGCATTAGTGAACCACGTAAAATCCTTGTCTCTTTTTTCCTTTCTTGCTTTTGTTTCTTGCGATTGTTGTGTGTGTGTGATCCCACGATCCTAAAAAATGCTTTTGCATAGTTGAAGAGGTAAGATTATTTACTAGTAAAATGGTTATAAAAAAAGCCACGCTGTATATAGCATATTTGCTTTGAAAGATCAAAAAGATGGCTCAGTATTCACATTATGGATGGTTCTACGTGAGTGAGAAAATGTGAAGATGAAGTAATGAAGGGTCTGTACAGAGAAAGACAATTAATTTCTAGTTTGTAACACGTAGCATAGGCCTTATTACGTGTCCCAGATCATTCATGAAAGGTTTAAAAATGAAGGAAATGCGGAATACTTGATTTCGGTTCCATCTTGAGTTCTAAAGTGGTTTTTGTAGTCAAAACAAGCTCCAGTCTCCTAGGACCTTCACGAAAAATGTTCATCGATACGTGATTAACGTCTTTCTACAGTTTTCTCAATACATAAGCACTCTTAACAGGTCAGAGGATCCATATGCTTATGAACGATATGAGCAATTGCAGGAGACCTTAACATTCTCTCCATTGGACAATCATTAATTGCAGTTTTGACTCAAGTTTAAAAATAGTTTGAAAACTCGGTTAAGTCACGCTTTTGTATTGGTACCAAATTTAAAAATTAAAAACATTTGATTCAAAGGTAATAAATGTCCAATATTCTATCCTGCAAGGTTTTCAATACCCAAAAAATATCAAGCACATATGTCATGTGTGACACAAGTTCAATATAATCACAAATATCTAATACCTTACTAACATGAATGGGAAAATAGAGTCTAACAAACTAGGATGATAACTGTATAATCTAATACGTATTAACTTCGTTTGTAGGTCTCAATTTCTACAATTTTATGCTAAATTACATATGCCAAACTACAGCATAGAAATCTTATTTTTTCTTGCCAAATGCTAAACAACATTAGAGAAACCTGTGTTTTCTCTCACCAGATGCTAAATAGCATTAGAAAAAAAACCTTTATGCTCTTTAACTGAATACTAAACTACATTAGAGAACTTTTATGGGATTATACCTTATATCTCTTTATGTCATGTCAAATTTATGGATATCCGTACTAAACTGTATGTGTCTAAATAACATAGGCTCCAAGTCAATCTTTATATATGCCTAATGACCTTTAAAATGCTTAAGATCAACACAAATCTTAAGGCTTTCATATATATTATGACTATACACAAGAACAATTATTACTGAGGATAAAAAGATGATCATCTATATTAATAAACAATTAAATATCATAATACATTAAAATGTACAAACATTTAAGGAGCAAATACAATGATCCCAAACTACTGTTGTCTAAGGACCTTAACACACCTATACCGGATACATGTTTAACAAGCACTAATGGGCGCAGTCCTTTAGTCAATGGATCAACTAACATCTCCTCAGTCCTGATATGCTCCACTTCAACATCACCTTTCTGAATCAACTCCTTTATGGTCAAGTATTTGTCCTCTAAATGCTTGGACCCTGTAATATTATTGTTGTTGATACTGAACAACACTGCAGCAAGATTATCACAATATAACCAAATGGGTCTAGCTATTGAATTCAACTCAAAAATTAAGTTTCTAAGCCAAATTATCTGTGTAGCAGCTCTATAACATTCAACAAACTTTACATATATGGTCGAGGAATTTACCAGTGCCTGCTTGACACTCTTCCATAATACTGCACCATCTACCAACACAAAAATGTAATCTAAAGTGGATTTGCAATCATCCGGACACTTAGAAAAATCAGAGTCTGTATACCCTGTGAGGTTTAAATTGTTGACTTTTCTATATGCCAACATATATCCTTGGTATCCTTTAGATATCTCATACTTTCTTAACTTCATTCCAATAGTCTACACTGGGTTAACTAGATATCGACCCAACAGTCCAACAATAAATGCAATGTTCGATTTAGTGCACATCTAGGCATAGATCTGTTAAGTTGAAATTGACTTAACTTATTGATTAAGTTTTGATGATAAACAAAAAGGAAGATAACAATGAAAAGCAG
>JANZLX010000003.1:6916980-6936823 GCA_025531955.1 Erythroxylum orinocense | reverse complement strand
TTTAATATATTAGTATTATGATTTAGTCAGAGTTGATATTAAGAAGAATTATTGAGGATAAATTAGGTAGTGTGTATTTATTAATTTACGTTATATCCTAAATCTCTCGAATGAGAGGTTTCTTATTTTCACTGTTTAGGACGAAATAGAACGTAACATGAAATCTTTCGTTTCCATCCTATTCCATTATAAAATCCTTAAACAAATGATAAAAATATGTTACATTCCATCTTCTTCTATCCCAAACCATCAAACCAAACAGGACCTTTGGGTTAATAGTATATGGGTTTTTGTTCTTTTTGCAATTCGGTCTTGCAAATTTTTAATTTTACAAATTCGTCCGAAACTATGCTGGTATTATGAATACAGGTTGATACCGATCTAGACGTCGGCATTGATTCGGTACCTTCGACTGGTAGGGTACTGAAAGTTACTTTACTGTTTCCCAGCTTAGTAAAATAATATGGTACCTCATGTCAGCAGAATTTATACTTAGCGTTGATATTTTATCATGGACAATAAAAAAGCTGAAAGGTGATGATACACACGAAAAAAAACTCTATTTCCTCAAGTTCAATCTTTTTCTAAGATTGAAAAGAAATCTTTCCAATCGCATCTATAAATTAACATATAACTTCCACCTCCAAGTTGTACTGAATCAGTATTTCATTTCTAGCAGATACTGCTTCATGAAATACACACCTGGACAATAGGGAACCACAAACCTCTTTGTTTGAAGTGCCCTATAGTATCCTGAGCTTGAGAGCATATCTGAATTTCTTGAAAGAGCACAATTGATACACCATAATATGAATCAAATACTTTTAAAGGCAATGAAAATGGCTATCGTGGCTATCGGAAATGTCATCGAAGGTGCTCTTCCTAACATTCAGCTTACATGTCATGCAGTGTTCTCAATGCAATGTTCCCCACTGCTATAGACCTTCAGCTTCTGACCCCGCAGACCATTCCAAAAGGCTGCAGCAGTTACCACTTTCTTGCCAGCAAGCTGAACTTCTAATACCTGATTGTTTTACCAAACCATCAGAATTAGCAATGCAAAATAGCTCGTGATTTGGATTCAGTTTCACAAATTACTGAAACGAGCATAACGGATCATCATCCGTATTCAAACTTTTCTGAACAGGTCTGCTCTTCAATATCAGAACTAGAACATTTTACTTTATTTATAGACACTTCTCATTTTTCTGGCAACGCAACAAAGACTATCCTGAATGTCAATATTCTGGAAATATAACATATGGTGCAGGATGGTTGAACAGACCTCCAGTGCCGTGGACCTTCCACATGGGAACACCAAAGCACCCCTGTAAAAAGTGATCTCATCCACTTCATTGTCTTGAGGAACTCCCAGGAGGAGAACTCTTGTGGTAATGATCTTGAGTTCTAACTCACTCTGATTACCTTTGCTGTCTATAAGTAATACTTTAGCTCTCGTTCCTGGCCATCCTGCAAATGCACGAACCTAAAAGGATTGGATGTATTCAGTGGAAGGTCACTTTAGGTGGAAAAACGAGAGCTTACTTTATTATGTAGTACCACAGCTTCCTGATCAAAGGACAACCAAGATTCCTCGGGAGTTATCTGCATGAAGCAGAAATATTAAGCAAGTCTTGATCCAATAGATGCACTGTGGAAAAGGACTAATTAGAAACCTATTTTGGGATCAAACAATTTAATCACAATAAAACAATAGCTTTCTTATTAGCGACCTAATTATTCAACGTCCTCAAAACCTTTGACCAACAGGGAAAAGAAACAAGTGAAACGAACAAGGAGAAGAAATTAAAACAACTTCATTAGTGACTTTGTGACCCTTTTCCATCAGATATCGAATTAGTCATTTTATCATCTCATTAAGCTTCAAATTCTTTTCATACAAAGTAGATCTTCTGTTTTCTTTGTAAGCCATTATGACACCATGATTAACCACAACTACGGATGAAAACCCAATGAGAGGCTGGCTCATGCTTTTCACTTCAAAAACTTCTAGTATGTAGAACTTTTATTACAAATCTACCAAACCTCATTGAGAACAGTTATGATGTCGACCTACAAACAACATTTAAGATAACAAAATAACAAAAAATCCATGCTGGAAACATTCAAATACAGAGCAGATAAGGAGACCATGATTGGAAAAGATAAATTCTAACATTGACAGGATACACCAAACAGGATCTATTAACCTTATAAGCCTGTATTCTAAAATACACAAACAAATACAGAAGCACCTTTGGAGCCAAGGTGGCTTTAGAATCATCTTGAGGTTGAGCTTTCAGCTTGGCAGATCCATCAAAGATAGCGGGCAATTCATGAACAAGAAGTTTAGATCCTGCAAATAAAAGAGCATTGATTAGTAAAACAGACGTAACAGTAACAGGAACCGCATTGATGAGAAAATAGAGCTGGTATATCATAGATCAGTATCTTAATAAAAAAATAGCTTTATGTTAAAGGAAAAGGATGATTATAATTGATTGAGGTGAAGGAGCAGCAATAAGTTCAGGGTGAAATTCCTAAGCAAGCAATATGAGAAAGGGGACCACCATGATTGATGTCATTATAATCATTATCCATCGTACATCATATGTATAACAAAATAGTAAAGACATGCATCTAGTTTGCTACCTATAAACTTGATTGTTAGAACAAAGTTGAGGATTATCGGTTTATTCAAACTACGTATTAGATTCCAGATCAAAAACAGAAATAACTACAGAGAAGTATAAGAAAAATACCAATTAATGTATAAGAATTTAGCCGCATTAATGATAACATGGAAATAAGTATAGAAGAGACATGCCTTCTGAGAATAGCAATGCAAGCAAATCAGGAGCCTGCATGAACAGAAGTGTAAGACATCAAATGATTTAAAAGCAACAATGCTTTATTAAGAAATGTAAATAAACAAAACAAGTATAGCTATGTCTCCAAAGATATTCATGGATATTACAAACTAATGATGCAATTTACAATCTGTAACTAGAATCACTACTCTGTAGGGCTAAGGTCTTATGTGCACTGAATAGTGAAAGAGATTATAAATGTAACAAGAATGTAAAACTACAATTCTGATGGTGATTGTCTTTCACAAATATGACTTCCAGAGTTCACAAGCACAAGTATGAAACACAAGTATATACTTCTAATTGGTCAATTATTAAAATATGACGAATATTTGCCTCGAATAGAGTCTAGAATGCTAGTTCGTGGAACCTGTTTAAAAGATTTCACTAAACTAAACAGATCTCCAACTATAGCATGCTACAGTGATTGGTTATCGATACAGTATAACTAGTTGAAGAACTGGATCCTAAGTTTCGCAGCTGCTATAAATAACATAGAATAGTAGTATCCCTACCTTAATTTGATCATCAACTTCCAGCCTTTCACAGGAAATGATAGGGCCAGCATCTAGAGCACGAACAGTGAATGCCAATGATACTCCAGTTTCTTTAGCACCATCCTAATGCAGAGATTTTAGTACAAATTTAAGATAAGATGTAGTACAAGGGCCTCTAAAAGTGTAAGGGAACCTGCAAAGCTCTTTGAACAGGAGCAGCACCACGGTAAAGCGGCAGTAGACTTGGATGTATATTCACTGTCCCTGGGACAAGTATATTGCACGTGAGAAAAATTCTAGGACAAGAATTCAGGTTACATTAAACAGAGAGTACATATATAGCTAATTGTTTTCCTCTTATACTTTGTCTAAGCATGTGTTTGTACCAACTACTTTTGTGCTAAGAGTCAAAGAAAAGAAAAGGAGGCCCAAGAAAGTTGAACAAAAGCATACAAGACAAGCACTAAGAGACAAAAACATAGAAGGACATTTACAGCTCCAGACGTGTCTGAGTGACAAACTAACGAGTTTTCATAACAGTATAGAAGGGATAGCCATGTTTTCTTTTTGAAAAGTAAATGAATAATATTAATATATAAAGGTTTGTACATAAATGATCAAGCCCCGTTTAAAAGGTTCAATATTGAAACTAAAACAGCAGTCTCTCATGAGTTCACACGTACATATCAGCCATAGGAATGGATAGCCATGTTAACAAGATCTTTACATGACCAAATTTGGCTATTGTCTTAAAGTTGGGCACAAAAACAGCAATTTAGTTTCATTAAGTCACGTCCAACAAGCATTTAGTTCCCATCTAATCAATAACCCAAACCAAAAAAGAATATTTAGAAAACAGAAAAAAGAACAACCAAATCCATCATATGCTGTTGTCCCACATAAGAACATCGCCAGGATTTGGAATTTGGAGACACAAATCTTTCACAATTCTGAAATTTTTTCCCTTGGCATCCAAATTGCAAACCCAAGACTCCCATCATTAGGCGGCCAGACAATGGCCACTAACAACGAAATATTTTGAACCATTAAATTGCAACAAACTTAACACAAGTATTGATCATAAACTTCAACAGTCCATTGTAGAACAACAACAGTGCAGTAAAATATTTCATGTATTAAAACATTAACTAAAGAGAACATTGTATTTACACCACAGAATGATTACAACTCAAAGCTTAGAATTACATTACGTTAAAGCAGAAGTAGCAAATATGAAGGGAACATTAGACTAGACTGAATGGAACAAGATTGCAAACCAGGAACATTATTTTTGTATACTAAACCTTTTGTATTATTCTAGATCTTTTGGGCACTTTAGATTGTATATAATATTTTATCAATGAAATCCGTTAGCTTTCGAAAAAAAAAAGCAGAAGTAGCAGATGGATGAAAGTTTGCAATTCATTAGCGCAAGAAAAATTCACTAACCTCGTGGTGGAACATTAAGAAACTTGGTAGGTAAAATATTCCCATATGCTGCTGTAACACAAAGTTCTGGCTGTAATGCTCTGAGACTGGACAAGAAGGAGTCCTGTGTTCAAGAAGAAGGTTCAGGTGTTACCTTCACAACTCACTATCTTCAAAACAGAGTGAAACAGTTTTCACAGGTCATGAAAAAAAGTCCTCAAAATTCATAACCTTCTTCAAGACTACTTCAGTGCCTAAAAAATTGCTAAGTTGTGGAGAGGTATGGCATATGTAGAGAGTAGGAGCATGATCAGAAAAATGAAAATTCTCCAAGGGACAACAATGAACATATTGCAAAGGTTCAGGTGTTACCTCTCCAGCTCGTTCAGGCGTGAAAATGAGGTCGGAAGGGAAGCCTTTGTCAAGAGCATACCGAGCAACAGGGGAAGGCATAAGCTTTTTACCTCGACCACTTCGAGCAGGTGGCTGAGTAATAATTGCTGCTACCTGAAGAAAACAAATCAATAAATGCATCACTTCTACGTCAACCAACAATGCTCTTATCATTTCTCCACAAATTTTAGATTGAACTCGCATGGTCATTACGGAGAACTACCCACATCAAATTGCACATAACATTATTGGATTCCAAGGCCAGAGGACTAGCAAAAGGAAACAAAAAAGACAAAACACTGTTAGCATAACTAACTTTTAACAGTTCCTTTTTTTTAGTCTCCTCCAATTCCCAGTGTGAGTCAACGTGTGATTGCTGGGAAATGAAATTAAAGAAAAACAAACAAAATGAAGTTGTCTTCACGGATAACAAATGAAAAGGCATCATAAATTCAACTAAGCTACTCGATTTGAGATTTACTTCCTATTACGAGCATTTGCATCTCTCACAAAACTCAATGATCCAAAAGCTTACATCTTGAGCTTATCGTAAGAATTTAGTTTTGTTCTTCATACTTCCAAAATCCAAATCACGAACTTTTACCTCGAACTCCGAATTGGGGGCCGAAGAAGCATTGAAAAGAGCGTCAAGAACAGTTGTAGAAACCTAGAACACGAAACCCACTTCCATAAAAACGTAAACCAGCACACGTACTAATGTAGTACATTCATGCAAGCAGACTGTTATATAGAGTTAAATGGAAGATACCTGGGGAGACCCTAAGAAGACAAGTCGTTTCTTGTTAGAAGAAGAAGGAGAGGAAAAAGAAACCGGCGTTGCCCTTGAAACCTGTGAATTGCAGCAAAAGAGACGACGCAGCGCGAGCGAACAGTTCATAGCTATCTATGAACTGAGAACTGTGACTGCTTGGCTGGCTTGTGGAAGAGACAGCCTATCCAGTCTACTTATTAACTGTAGTCCTCATCAAAGCTTCACAAAGAAAGGGTATATGACAGCAATTAACTGAAAATCTCTTCGTAATATACAAGCTTCTCGAGATTATTTTAAATAAAAAATATTAAAATAAAATACAAATAAATATATGTAAATAAAAATAAAATAGATAATATAATAAATATATAAATAAAACAATAAATATATAAAAAATAAAGTAATAACATTAGGGTGAAATCTAGCTAAGGTATCAAAATTTTTATAGGCTTATTTTTAATTAGTAAAAAATAAATAAAAATGTTAAAAATTAAAATATTTTTATTTATTTTTGTATATTTTAGGTTGAATTAGATTTAATAAAAATTAATTAATTAATTTTGTTACAATTTTTTTAAATTTGCAATAATTTCTCAATTCAAAAACTAAATAATTTAAATGTTTTAAATTAATTAATTTTTAATTATTAAATAAAATAATATTATTTTAAATAAAATATTTTTAAGTAAATTGCGACACTTCTATTTTACCTTTTATTTTAATATAAATGTATAAATTTTTAAATACCTATAATATAAAATAATTAATCAATAAATAATCTTATTTTATTCAAACAGATTTACTCTGAAAAAAACAGAAAAATATAATTAAAAAATTGAACAAATCAAAAGTAAAAAAATTATTATTATTAATATTGTCTTTAAGAAGTGAAATAGAAGTAGTGTAATACTGCTGTAAGGAGGAAGCACAGATTATCAGATCCGACGCTTCAACACCTCAGCTTTCGGATTTTGATTGAAACCTGATAACAATGTCTTCGGCCTTTGTCAATCTCGAGGATTCTCCTATGTTCGAGAAGCAGGTGAACCCTTTTGCTCTTGTCACTGTCACACCACCTCTGTTTCTTTCTTCATTTGTTGCAGCTGACGTTTTCAGTTCACTTAAATGTTGAAAATGATTGGTATTCCAGATTTTTATAATGTGATTATGATTTTTCAAGCCATTCATTGTCTTGATGAGACTTGTCCGTTAGAGTTTTGGATCCTGGTCTTGTGTAACGTCTCAATTCGATCCCTTTTCAGGGTTTGTTCATCTATAAAGAAAGATGAATTGAGAGATCTTAAGAATTTGTGGAGGCATTTGAAGGTTGTTGCATTTTTACTGTTGTGGGCTGGGACAAAGTTAGAAATTTTTGAAATTTTATAGGCTTATGAAGAAGTTCTTCTATTCCTATTCCTTGTGTAACTAACTAACCTGAAAGTTTTGAATTTTGGCTCCGATTTCTTGTGCTCTCTTATCACCGGTTTTTTACACTCTTTATAGCATTCTCTCTCGGGTTTACTTGCTGAAGGTGGAAGCTTTCTCTAGATATTATTCTTTGAGTGTGGATTAACTGGCGCTTACCTGTTTCTTATGAGAAGAATGAGACTTGGTGTAGAAGTGATGTTTGCTCCTTTATGCATCACAGATTTGGGAAAATGCATTGCAAAAGGGGCTATTTTGGGTTTATCAGTATAGTGAGCTGAATATTTAAATAGTATTTGTTATTCTACCATGTATTTCCGTATGGTATATACAAGCCCAATAAGAACTTCTAACTAGTCATTGCCTAAGTAAGCAACTGATTCGGAACAAGAAGACTGGTTTTGGATAGCGAATTGAGTGATCATCAGGGGTAGGAAAATTATTTTTTGTTTTCAAGACGAACGTATACAGGAAAAAGACATAAAGAAAATAATAAATTGAAAATTATTTAGAATCTATCTGTTCCTGAAATTTAAGTTTTCCGTATCAGACTTTTGTGTACTTCAACAAATACAGGCCTTGTTTTGTTTTTGGATACAATGGGACTCAAAAGTGAGCATAAAACTTTAGGGGCAGGGGGCAGCTTCAATCTTACCCGAGCTCCAGCTTGTCAACAAAACTGTATAAACCTATATGCCTTCAAAGTTTGATAATTTTGACCTTCTTGAAACTAGATTCTTTTTGGAAACCTGTTTATTCACCGTGGATATTGACATAATTGTTGATTGACACACACATGCATGGTTTTTGACCATAATTCGGAGAAGAATAATTGTTCTTATTATTCTTGGGTTTTGTTGTTTTTACAGATATGTTGTCTAGAACAGATAACTGATGAGTTGAAAAATCGTTGCCAAAACTTGTACAAAGGATGTAAGAGGTTCCTGTAAGTGTTTTCATCTTTCCTTACAAGCTCTTCACTGCCTCTTGATTCTCATATCACTTCTAGTTCATGTTCTTTGATTTGTCCATACAAGCATTTTTGGACTCATAATTGACTTTGATGAATGTAGTATTGATATCCATAGGCCCTAAAAGTTGGTAGAAAAGTCCTTATAAATTAATTGATGCATTCATCCATGTTCCTTTCTACATTTTTTTTCCATTTCTAACCTCCTTGTTGACGAAGCTTCTCCAGTGCATGATGTGGTACTGGGATGGATCTTTAGTGATATTGTCTACAAGTTGATTGATGTGCAAATTAGACATTTTCCAGCTTAACTTTTATTGTTTTTATAGGTTATTCTATTTATGTCCTATTTCTCTTGTACAATGTTTCTATCTACCTGTTTGGGTCACACTGTCGGCAAGGTGATTATTTTGTATGAACTTTGTGGACAGATGGTAGGTATACGGAAAAATGAGGAATATGAAAGTTCTTCTCGACAGGACTTTCATCTAAATTAGCAGCTAGAGTTAAATAAATTGAGGATCTCAAACTTAAGCACCACAAAGTTTTAAAATTATAGGGGCAATCTGGAATGAAATCTCAGCTTTAAGGACCATTATTGCCTCTGCTGGAAAAACGGTTTTTATAAATTTAAAATCTCTTATTGGAAATGAATTATTGTGAAAAAGTGAAGAAAGATAAGTACTTGCTAGCAATATAATTGGTGTGTTTGCAAACAAAATTAGAACTTTATAAGAACAAACAGCCAAAACAGAAGGGATGTTTAGGTTTAGGGACTAAAATTGTGTTTGAACAAGGATTAATCATTCTTAATGAGTATTATTGAGTTTCTGTTTTGCTAAAAATATTTGGTAAGCGAGAAAAGATCACAACTTGATTTGTTTGTACATGAAAAGTTGAGATTTTTGTGTGATCAGAACTATCTTGTCCTTTGCGGTTTGGTAGGTGGAAATTTGAGTTGAAGGGCTTGTGAGAGAAGTTTGGGTTCATGGTGCTTAATTGAAAAGATAGTGAAAAATCTATTTATGGTCTAAAGAAATCTTGTCCTGGTGTGAACTTCTCGTTATGTCTTATTGTCGAATGATCTTCTTATTTATGTGGATTTCTCATACCCTCTTGATGCCTTTTGACATTTACTTTTATTGATAGAAGTGAGTTAGACACCAAAACGGTCATTCTCCTTTCCTTTTCTTTTTGTCACTGCAGCATTTTTTTTCCCCCAGACTTTTGATTTGTAAAGTATTAATTTTACAAAAAGTTACTTATATCTTAATCATTTCCACAGGGCAGTTCTTGGAGAAGCATGTAATGCTGATACTGCCTTCGCAGACTCTTTAGAATTATTTGGTGGTGGGCAAGATGATCCTGTCAGTGTTTCAATAGGAGGTTGTTTAACATTTTATTTTTAAATGCACTTGCTATTGGAATTGCCTACGATCTCTCTCTCTCTCTCTCTCTCTCTCCTAGACACACACACACACACACACGTTCACATACACACACACATGCAGACAAATAAACAAACACTCAGAAACACACTTACACTCACACATGCACATACACTGATGGATAGACACATAAGCATGCAAAGGATGCTTTTTTGAGGGATGAGGAAGGGAAGGTAAGCAGGGATGTAGGTTTTGCTATCTAGAAGGGATAAAATAATTTTAAGTCTTGGATCCTGGGTTCCCATGATCTGTTACAAAAGGGACTTAAAATCACCATTTGGAGTCTATCTAGACTTACAAACAAACGATTAATTTATTCTGTATCTTCAAGACATGAGAGGCATAACTATTGTTGCAGTTCCTTTTCACAAACCTTTATCCTTACATAACTTAGAGGTGCAGTTCCTAACTAATATATCCGCATGCTTTCTCAATGTCCATCTTAATGACTGTGCTGTTTTGTTCTTTGATTTAACTACCTACCATTTCACTAGATATCCTACACTGTATATAACTGTTTTCTTAGTGGATGTACTGTTTTCATATCACCTTCTTCCATTTCAATGCGATACATTGGAACTGTTATATTGGTGCCGTATTGAAGCCTTCTATAAAATATAATGTTAACAAAATGATACGACACCTCCAACACATGAGGATCACATGGGCCAAGATTTAGTCAATCAGTAGTTTGATCCCATTACGCACATCTAGTAGTTATCCCATTATTTTAGCTATTCTGTTATTTTACAGATTAGGTATTATCTTTTATTACAATTAGGAGTCTATCTTTTATTGCGATTAGGAGTCTAGCATTATAAATATCTGATAGTTAGAGCAAGTGGGTAGTTTTGAGAAAATTAATTCTTTTGTTTTGGAGTTTAGTCCTCTCCATACGGACTGACTTGGGAGTTTAAGATTTTTGCTCTCAAATTTATCAATAAAGTTCTATTATTCAGTTACTTCTATTTTCCTTCTTTTCTGGTTCCTATCACAAAACTTCCCCAAGTTCCTGGCTAACAGTATGTAAACCAGCTTCAACTAAGATTCAAGGCTTTGACATTGTATGTGCCTTTTTCTGGTAAAAAATTGCCTTGATTGATTCCACCCCTTTGTTTCCTATCACAGTTTTTGTAAGAGGAATCACTTCTCCACGATGTGTAGTTGGTTACTGTGCCAAAGTTTATGAATTCTGCCCTTGGATGGACGCCCCTCCCCTTTCAATGCCCATGATCACATAAAAAAAGTGGATGTTTAGTGTCATCAAAACTTTTTTCTTCATCTCAGAGATCTAGAGTTTTATCTGCTTGAAACATTTTCCTCATATTCACAGACATGTCTCTGTTTGGTGTTCTATATAGAGTTTCTGATGGCTTTGAATTTCATCAGAATCTAGTGTTTCTTTTGGGCAAATGTCATAAGATTTGCTTTCTTTCCATTAACCAGTTCCCATAGAATCTGTTGGCCACAGTTCCCTTCTTCCAAGAACACGTAAAATGTGACAGAAACCCAACAGAATTGTTTTATTTTCACTTTCATGCATTTAGGAACGTTACAATAATATATAGATTGTAGTTACTGGTTAGTATTGGTTCCATTCTTATTCATTTTTGCTGCTAAATCAGGTCCAGTCATAACCAAGTTCGTCAATGCGTTTCGTGAACTTTCCACTTACAAAGAGCTTCTTCGTTCCCAAGTGAGTGCTCAATTTACAGTTTTACCTTAGAGGGTTTTACTGACCCATCAGTTATGTGATACAGACACAACTTGGTATGAAAAAAATGAAGACTTTCATATGTCACATTTTCCCTTTACTTGGCTGGTTCGTGTAACATGTTGTATATGAATCGTAACAAGTCATTTGTCATAGGTAGAGCACGTGCTGATTGATCGATTGACGCACTTTATGGATGTTGATCTTCGAGATGCAAAGGTGCTTCAATTTGTCTCTAATACTTTACTTCTTTTGCCCTTGGTAATGTTACAAGTTATACATGCTTTTATTGCAGGAGTCTCGTAGACGCTTTGATAAAGCTAATCATGCTTACAATCAGGTATTTAAGAACACATTGAAAAGGATTACTCTTCAATTGTAATGGGTAAAAATAGGTAAAAATTAGGATTTCTGAATAGATGATGGTTGTATGAACTAACTCTTCCATGCAATTTATTGTACAAATTGTGCTTTTGACGTGGGATTAATCTAGATAGTTGGATTAAAATACCACCTGTTGGTCCAAGTGGCAATGAGGTTGGTTCCCCTCAAGCAAGATCTCGGGTTTGAGTCTTGTGGATGGAACAAGCAGGCACTGGGAGAGCTTTACCCCCCTGGTGGGTCCACCTCACTCAACCTGGGTTAGTTGGGGCCTAATTGCGGCTTCCAGGGCACTGGTGGTCCTCAAACCAGAAGGAATAAGTTTCTAAGATTTCATCAAGATTCCTTGTGCATAAGTAATTGAAGCAATTGTGGTTGACTCTTTTCAGTTGCAGGAACTTTGACTTCTTGTTGAATTCTAATTGCTTGAATGAATCAACTTCACTATTTGATTTAATAGCTGGAATGAATCAACTGTTATGGTCACGCTTGAACTATCACTGATGAAGTGAATTCCTTAGTTCAGCACTGACGCTTCACCAACAGCATAAACTTTTGGTACCTGAAATGAGGTTTACCAACATTTCTGAGTCCACACTGTCAACCCAACTTAAAATGAAACTTTAAAGCTGAACTTAAATGAAAACTTCAAGAATAAGTAAAAAAGAAACTTTAGGACAAACAAAATAAACATATTTGGTATAAAAAAAGACAAACTAATAAGTGAAGATGTGAACAGTGTCACGTTAGTAATGTTCACCCTGTTATGATAGTTATCCTCTTTTTGCTTTTCAGGGTTTTTCTGGCTTTAGTACCATGCCCAAGAACTATTTAACTAAAAAAATTGAACTGTTCAGTGAGATTCAGAAATAGATTATGTACTATTCTAACCCACCTCTTCACATAGTGGGGAGAGAAATCACAACCAATTACAAATTCAATGATAACAACACAATTGGAACATGGGGCATCATAATCATACAAGGTTCTAATACCATGTTATGAAAATTTTCAACCCAAAAGTTTATGCTATCACACGGGGCTTTTGAGTTCAAATATCATTCTAATATAGCTTAATCTAATGTAAATTCCTTTCATTGCACTGTTGTGGAAGCACTTGAAACATGCTGGGGAGGTTGTTCTTGCATTTTGGTGTTTTGAAATCTTCATTCTTCTTGTTAACTTCGCTAGCAGTTCTGTATTATTTTGAGAACTGTTATTGCACACACAATGAAAACTCTTACAAGCCTGAACTTGAAGCTGCTAATGCTTCTAAACCAAAGTTTTCTGTTCTTGAATTTTCTGAGTGTTTGTCAATGTTGCAATTAAGAATGCCTAGAGTTTTGTGAGTTTGAGCAAGCAATACATTTGGCCAACTAACAGAGGCAGTAACATCCATGTAGCAAGCAGAAATGTTGTCTCTATAACTCTACGAGTAGTCCCAGCTTACTGCATCTCTTTTTCAATTGAAAGCCACAATGATATATGCAAAGGATGCCTGCTAATTTGTTCTCTATTCCCATGCAAGTGGGTTTTTAGAATTTACGTATAGTTGCTCAATAATTTTAATTTCTTCATTTCTTGACAAGTTTAAGATTCTAATGGCTAGTATTTTCTCATTGGTCGTTGCCAGTCACGTGAGAAATTTATGTCCTTGAAGAAAAATACACGTGGAGACATCGTTGAAGAATTTGAAGAGGTATATCCTGTCTTTTCTTTGCTATTCAAATCGAAGTTTTTTCCCTTAAGCCTTCAATTATTGTGAGCTAGGAGGTGAACCTAAGGGAGCTTATTGAAAGCTGGGGTTTTAAGATGCCAGTTATTTTTCAATGATAATTCATGAACTCTATGTACGTAAAATGTTAGACTTGTGATGCTTAAAATCTCTGGACTTGAAATTAAAAGTCTCTCTAACTGGCCTGTTATTTGAGTCCGTCTGTCTGTAACCAAAATTTCTACTATTTTATGAACACTTTTGGCAAGAAAGATCTAAAGGAGCTTCCAGAACATCAATTTGAAGTGATTTTGCATTTGTGCATGTGTTGACCTGTAAATTAACAGCTTGCAAAAGCCTATTTTTGGTGTATTTCTTTTTTCTTTTTTAATTACTAAATAATTTCTTGCAAGGAGGATCAATTTGCAAAATAAGTATTAATTGACACCAAGGATTTTGCACTTTTCACTCTTTCTTTTGTTTTTATGATTGCAAATTTTGTAAATCTTCAGACTTAGTACAGTGCGATTGGTGGAGAATTTAAAGAAAACTTTTCAGTCATATTTTCTCTGTATTTTTTTAGGCTAAATGTTGTCTATCTCAGGTTCTTTGCATATATATTCCATTCTTTAGATTTTGGAGATATTAATCTGTCTGCTATTGTCATAATATGAGACATTGGATGCATTTGTCTTTACTTTCTTTTCCTAGTTATTTTGTATTTTGTACGTCTGTTGACAAGTTAAGGAACACTATAATTCTTGCTTTTGCAGGATCTGCAGAACTCTAAGTCAGCATTTGAGAAAAGCCGCTTTAACCTAGTGCGTTTTTTATAAATTCTGCCCCCTTCTTTTACCAATTACTTTTGTCATAAAACTTTCTGCTCCTAAGGATCATTAATCTTTGGTCTCAAGGAACTCAGGTAAGTGCACTCATGAATATTGAATCAAGGAAGAAGTACGAGTTCCTGGAATCCATAAGTGCAATTATGGATGCTCATCTGAGATATTTTAAGCTGGTACAGTTTATATTCTTACTCAAACGTTAAGTGCTTGTTTGATTTACTGTTTAATGTAAATTACTTTATAACTGACTAAAGTTTCATGGATAATGTTCAATAATTTTTCAAGTTATTTTATCCAAGAGAAGTTATGGTGTTTAAATACTTAGATTAAAAGTCATATGTTGGTGCTTTTGGATAGGAGAGGCAGACTTAAAAGTTTTTTATGATGATTAGAATTTTGGTGCTATATCCAAATGCTTTTTCTTTTTCGTATTTATCCCTCAAAAATTGTGAGGCTCCTCATGCTTCTTTGTGTCTCTTTCACCATGTTTTTTTGTAAAATAAATGCATTCTATTGATTGTTTTATGTGTATATATAGTGGACCAAAAAGATATATGTGTATATATTTTCAAATCCATTTTTTGGATTCATTACATGCAATATATATCCAGATCAGTAAAATATATACACCAGGAGATTTCGTATGCACATCGTCTAAAAAGTTACCTACTTCTTTTTCTTTCCACATTTTATTTAAAAAAGGTGATAATTCTCATAATTTAACACAGGATTGAATTTGTCAAATTAAATGTTAACAGCAGTTTGAATTACTTTAAATCAGATATTTGCAAAAATGCACCTTCTTTTATTAAAGTTCTTTTGGAAATATGAAATGAAATCAAGATGCTCTTCAAACTGAAACTCTGTTATTTAAAATTATGCTGAAAATGTTGCATGATTAATGGACAAGCCCTAATTTGGTAATTGTGAAATTAGGATTCAAGAAGACGAAGAAGAATAGAGAGCTTGAGAGAGAACAATATATTGTTAGTAGTTGTTTCTGTTACACATCTACTAGCCGTTACTCCCTTCCAATAGTTTGTTTACAAGTCTCGCTACCCTATGCTTCATTAAAACGAGCTGTGTTGTTTTGACTTAGCTCAAGACTACTCCAAATGACGTCATTGCTTGCTATCCTGCTACTTCTGCTGTTCATCATCGACTTCCTACTCTGAGCAACATTGTTGCTTGCTATCTGGTAGAACTAGAAGGAAATAAAGAATATGCTTTGGAAAGGAAAAATACGATTGTTTATTGAATGCAAATAAACTGATATAGAGAGTACTGGAGAATCTCACAGACAACCACACCAGCAACAAAAGACAATTCGAGCTGCCTAAACTCCAAGAATATATTTAAAAATAGAAAGATTGCACACCCTAATGACAATTACTATAAACCTATTTGTAGACTTGACTCCTAGAGACCTAATTGTAGATAACAACAAGTAACCCACTTCTATTGAAAATCGGAAACTAACAAGTAACCCACTTCTACTGAAAATCTGAAACTACCAACTCTTCCTATGTTTCCTCTAATAACTGCCAACTAATTACATTATCTGTTCTTGACTTAGTTTTCTTGCGAAAGTATTTCTTTAGTGGTCTATCTATCACTATCCTTCTGTTGTTCATCATCATCTTCATACTTCTTCTCATTTACCACTTCATTCTGTAACAGAAAATATCTTCACCAAATAGTGAATGAAAAGTTCTTGATTTAAGATCCAAATCTCTTGGTTGTATGACAAAAATTAACTTTTGCTCTGTGATGTAGGGGCATGATTTATTCAGCCAAATGGAGCCATTTATTCACCAGGTATGGATAAAATCATGTTTCCAATTGGTTTTGCAAATATAAATAAGAAGAGATTTG
Organism: Erythroxylum orinocense; assembly: GCA_025531955.1. NCBI lineage: Eukaryota > Viridiplantae > Streptophyta > Magnoliopsida > Malpighiales > Erythroxylaceae > Erythroxylum > Erythroxylum orinocense. The sequence goes on along the minus strand of JANZLX010000003.1, from coordinate 6,920,491 downwards.
ATTGTTTTTAGGTATTGTACATGAAATGCTAGATTGGTTACCTGTTCATAAATATATCTTCTGATCTTAGGTTAAATATCCTGACTTAATGTCTGAAGTTTGATTTCGACTTAGTTTGGAAGAGTATCTTGAGTCCATTATAAACTTTTGGATTTGATATCTGATTACCAAACACAGAAGACTAAAAATTCACATGCTGATTTTATGTTCGCTTTCTAAGATAGTTTCTTAGAGATCATGCAAATTCTTTTCATAAATTTAACCAAAGCATGAATAAGTTTAATATGATTATCATGCATTTTTAGACAATTTATTGCAAGATATGCTTCTAAACAAACTAAAATGTTGAAAATGAATATACTAAATGTTAAAGTCACACAATTTCCAATCCAATAAAGTTATAAGAGTTGAAATTTTTTATGAAGACGAAGGAATAGGATTTTATTCGATAATTTTTCTCAATACTTCCATGAGGATTCAAACTGACATCCACTTCTCTCTTGGGTTTTGAATTCCTCTATGTTTAAGGTCTTTAAATGTCTTGGGAAATAATCCAAGAGCTTCCTCTCTATTTTGTGAAGCATTTTACTAAATCATAAAATTTGTATATTCATCATATCTATGTCCCATAAAATAACTTCTAAACTTTTTTCCATTTTCTCTCTAACAAAATTTAAACAGTTCAATTTTTTTTTCTTGGTTAAGTGTTTTCTGCAAATTGAACTAGTATTAAGCATCTCTATGTTGCAGGTCTTAACATATGCACAACAATCGAAAGAACTGGCTAATATTGAACAAGATAAACTTGCAAAAAGGATTCAAGAATTCAGGACCCAATCTGAGCTGGATAGCATTCGGGCTTCATCTAACCTAGAACCTTCAGTGGGTGCTGATGGCACTCATGTTGTTGGTATGGATTCTTACAGAAACATAGAAGCAATTATGCAGTCCCCAGCTGATGGGGAGGTAAATAATCTGTTTGCAACTTTTCTCAATTCTATGAGCTCTTTCGTGACTGAAACAATGAAAACATAGATTTTGTTTGATTGACGTTAGCTACATGGTTTCCTTCGATTCTTTGTTATCTCCATAATCCTTAAGCAAACCCTATTTCTTTTTTATCTACTTCAAAATCTACTTTTTAAACCAGAGTGGATCAAAATTCAACACTAAAGGCAATTAGAAAGCAAAGACTCACTGCTTAATGGTCTACTTTTAAATTATATCCTTCCACTTGGTTCAACTTCCTTTCTCTGTAAATGATGTTGGTCAGAGGGATTTTGACATAATTACTCATGTCTCCGGTGAATGACAATGCTTTTGAAGGTTTTCTTGGTTATGAAGGGCAATCCTTGAGGGGAAGGGTTTAGTGTTTGAAACAATAAGAGAACTAATTTGAGACCTATAGCTTCAGAGGTCAGAGGTTAAACATGCCTTTTTCAGTGTGCATATTTCCATTCTCGTTCCAAATTTTAGGAGTGGATTCTGATGTTGTGGAATTTTCCTTGTCTTAAATTGATATGATTGAATGATGCACTTGTTATTCTCTAAATTTTTTTTTGTTCCTAAATTATGGATAGCTTGTTGATGAGTTTCTCTCTTTCTATGGGCCGTATATTCAAACTTCATTGTGCCTCTATAAGTTTTTAGTTACATGTTATGCTTTGCACTATTTCAGAGGTTACCCTTGAGACCAATTTTGCTTTTATGATCTGCATCTGTGTATGCGCATGCACGTGCGTGCTATGTACATTGATGCACTCATAATGAAGTTTCATACACATTTATGCTATCTACATTGTCATAAGCTATAATTGTTCTTCTTAAATTACAAAATGTAATTATAGCTGTTGACTTTTGGTTCTTTGTGCAGGTGGATGTCTCAATTGAGTACTGATGATCCTTCTAATTTCTTCCTGCTTTATTCATTTGTAGGTCCATACTATTAAGAAAGGATATCTACTAAAACGTTCTAGTTCCAAGGGAGATTGGAAGAGAAGGTTCTTTGTACTAGACAGTCAAGGGACTCTATATTATTACAGAAACAAGGGTCTCAAACTGACGGTATACTGTACCATTGTATTACTTGTCCTCAACAAAATCAAATGATAATGTATCAAGATCCTTTACTCGTTTATAAGCCCATACTGTATTTTAAATGGTCTGTTCTTACTAAAAATGCGAGTGTGTGCCAGAGATGGAATAGTCTCACTGATTTTGGTTATCATGAGAACTTACTAATGGATATTTTAGTCAATTTTGCAACTGTGGTAGATATATCATTCAAAACTTAACCGAGTTCTGCTAGGTGGTGGTGTTTTCAAATATGCTTTCTAAACAAAACCAAAATTTGGTGTTCATCAAATGCAAAAGGAAGTCTTTTTACAGGTTTTCCAATTGCTGATATTTGGTATGGTTGCATGGGTAATTGATAATATACTAAAAGATTAAAACGTCTCTTTGAAATAACAATTGGAGACTTGCATTTTACCAACTTGTGTTGTATTATACTTGCAGGATCTGCTGGGAGGTCGGATCAATTTTTAAGTAGTTGTGTTGTTGAACTGTTATAGGTTGTCGACATATTTCTATAATTGTAGCTGTATGGCACTACCAATGACTGAACAAATACTGTAATTGCTTGTTGGACTTTTTGATTGTAACTGAAAGATGTGATAGAAGCACAAATGGAGTTTATGGGACTGGCTATCCATATGAATTGTCAAAATCTTGATGGCCACTTGACCTAATTTCTGAAAGAGTATTGATACAGAATTCTTGGTTCAAGGGATGAAGCTTTATATATATAGTATAAGATGTGATGAGATTTACTTTTAGTAGGGTGAGTTCTTGGTGGTTCAAGGGAACAAGTTATAAGGTTGAACTTTCGTTCTTCTACAGATTTTCATTCAAGCGAGCATGACTAGTTGTATATATTCGATCTAATTTAGCTTATTTTTGGAATGCTATGTAGCCATCCAAAATTATTGTGTTTAATTGGGTGGCTATGATTTGAGGACTTAAAGATGAAGAAATGGACTTGGCTTTATGCTTCAGAAGTGTCACAAGTTTGCTAGGCATCTTGTACTCCTGAAAGATTTGGCCTATTAACATCTCTCTGTGTTTATGAGTGTAAAGTATGTACTTTGACCATTCTTATCTAGGATTACTAGGCATATCATCATAATGATGACACTGAAATTTTGTTGGTCGAACTCCAGAGCGTAAGAGAACAATCTATCAAGAGAGCCATAAATGAGCAGTGTTTATTTGAGTAAGAACACTGTATTAAGTTGTGTTTGTCCTTTTGGGAAGAGTGCTAGCATCTGGTTTAGAGTCGCATCATGATTCTAAGTCAGATTGTATGTGTCTTCTGTTGGCATAGTTACAAGGGATATTTCTTCTTGCCATTAGTTTTGCCTATTAACCAACAGTTTTCATCTGCATTTACATTGCCCATTGAACTTTATTCACCTGTAACTATGCATGAAATTTATGTTGGAAGTCTCAT
>JANZLX010000003.1:6873761-6895801 GCA_025531955.1 Erythroxylum orinocense | reverse complement strand
TAAAAAACTAATATGATGTAGTTCGCTGCATCATTTATATTAATAGAGAATTTAACGTTAGGTTATTATTATTATTATTGTTATAAAGCTATTTTTTTGTAAAATTAAATGTTTAAATTCTAAATTCTTATAAGATATTTAACGAAATACTAAGAAATATAATATTCATATTCTTATAATTTTTTAAAATCATATCTTCATAAGTCATTTTACATGTCAACAGCTAATCTTAAAAAGCTAATTTTATCAAACATTTTAATAAACAACTAATATTATCTGTTTTTCAAATCAGCTATTAGCTAACCGTTGATATAATAAGTTAACAACTGATGCAATCTGCTGTTTGTCAAATAAAACCAATACATATAAAAACTTGAGAGTAGGTGAGTGTTGATATATATTAATTAGCATCAACAAAAATATTCAACAAGAGATAAAATTCAAATGTAAGATTAAAAATGAAATGTGCTCCTAAACCGTACTAAGTTAGAAATTGCAGGAAGACACTTAATTTTGATGAAGATATGTATATATACAGAATCAAGATGACTAAATTAAATATTCATCGAGAGCTAATGATGTGGTGATATATGACAAAAATATGTAAGCAATGAGTAACAAAAGGGAAATTATTATTTTATGAAATAAGAATACTTAATATCTTTCGAATGCATTTTTTGCATACAAAAATGGAATTAATGACTTAAAGTGAATAATTCAATATTATTTTGGTGAAGTTAGAGAAAGTTAAGGATAACAATAAGCTGACCTAAGGTTAGCCTAAGGACTTTGGCTATTTTATCTAATTTTACTACAGCTGGAATGTTCTTGTCACAATTGATATTAGAGTTTGGTGACAAGTTCTTTCATTAGACAATGGTTGGAGGAAGTAATTTTACGAAAAAGTTGTTAGAGCAAATTTTAATGCCTACTTTCTCTGATGGAAGGGCGGGGTTGATTTCCTCTCCTCTTGGAAATTGATTGTCCACAAAAGTCTCGAGGCCTTTACGCGAAAGAGCATCGTAAAGATGACAGACGAAGAGAAAGTAGAATTTTAATTAATGCAAGGTACTTCCACCGGAGTGAAAAAGAAATCGGTGAAAGTAAAGCGTAGTGAGATGCAGACAACAGAAAAAGCATAAACTATATGACCTTGACGTGCTTTAACATACGTGACTGCTAACCTGGAGGTGTTTAATTTGACTCTCCAATTATTTTAGTTTAAAACATAAGTTGTCGTTAAAATGATTGTAGACCATTTTTTTTGGACATGTCTACAATTCTAATTAAAGATATTTTTGTTTAACGATAAACTGATTTTTCTTGCATATTTTAATGTCTTGCTCATAGAAAATAATTATCAATCGTCACTTATTTTATTAAGATCTTTTCTTAAAAGTGTCAAAACAAAAATCGAAATTTATGATTAATTATGCAATTCAATATATATTATATAATGAAGCACACCTATCTATGCAATTGATTTAATTGAAAAAATGAGTTGAAAATAGTTCTTTTTTGAAGAGGATAACAAATTAAATTTCATCTTTAAATTACAAGAAACTGTAACAAAACTAAACAAGTTTAAGTAGTTGAATTTAACAAGTAAGATTTAGAAATACCTAATGAAAAATTCTTATCGTTAGTTTTGAAGATCGAAGCTACCATTAAAGTCACTCCTAGATTATTTGAAATAAGTATATTTAGGAAGAATGACCCTACCCATGATAACTCAAATTAACTCTTAAATTTTATTCAAATTAATTAAATTTGATTTAAATTAATAATTTAATATAAATATAATAAATTATTATTTTGAATCGAATCTAATTAATGTTGTTTGATTTTAAGAGTTAAGCTAAATTGAACTATCGTATAAATAATATTTGATTAGTCAAAAATATTTTGTAATTGAAATATGAGAAAAGATATATTTTTAAAAAACAAAAAATTAAAAGAATTTTTAATTAAAAATTATAATATTTTTTAAATTATGAGGGAATTAACTAAATAAAAAAACATGACTCGGCCAAGTTATAGTTTTGACATTTATGATTATAAATGCTTTTTAAAGCAAAATGGTTAAATTATAAAACCCAATAATATTAAAGGATGAGAAGTTGAAATTCAAATATTACTTACACTCTTAGGTTTGATTCGTCACTTTCTCTATATTTACTAAGTGTATATTTAAAAATAATAAATATAAATTTTTTATTATTTATAAAAAAATTATTAGAAAATTTCAATTCAATAAGTCTTTAAAATATACAATTTACAAATTATTGACATTATTACTTACAGAAAAATATATTTCTAATTTGCCATGCTTTTGATTTAAAAAATATATAAAACAAATATTGTTTAGTTTAAAATATGCAATTTATAATTAAAAGCCACATTATAATTAATAGGATTAAAAATAAAATAAAAGGGTACATTTAATGACAATATTACAATGCAATCAAGACATATTTAGTGAAAGTAAAGAATATGAGACCTGGGGATAAGTTTACATGTTTTGGATAGAAGAGAACTTGTGAAAGAGAGAGATTGGCTCCGAGGTCAATGAAGGTAAGATACTCATTTTGGCAGGAGCACCATTTCCATCTCTACCCATTCCAACGAAATGTTTGCTATCATTTCCACTCAAACACGTGGAGGAGACTACTCATAGTTTCGCTGATTGCAGAGGCAAACCTACTCTCGGTTCTACTGTACAAAACTAAGAAATCAAGAGTATTAAATGCCACGTAATTTGCTAATTAAGAACTGACAGCAGTCTAAACCGGAAATAATGGTCTGAGACTTAAAGAAAAAGGATATATATGCTTGAGCAAGTCCAACCTTTTAAGGATATGGCTTTTCTCTCCCAGACTGGTTCAATGCAATTTCAGAGAGTTCATCATTGGCGTCAAATAGTCCATTCTCAATTTCAAAGAGTTCATAAGAGTTCTTTCTCATCAATTTCTGGAACTATAACATCATCGATATCTTTTGTCATCCCATAGGCATTTTCATTAGCATCATCTTGATCATCATCATCACCTTGCACATAACCCCCATCTTCATCATCATCTTGCATATTCAGTGGAGTTATTCCACATTTTTTTATTTGACCATACCCCGGAATAAAGAACCTGAATGAGGCCATATTGATGCAATGAAGACGGAATAATTTCTGTCTTTCAGATATCCAAACATTAAAGTCATACAAGCTCCAAACGAACACGTGTTGTTGCATTAGAGGATAGTATGGTAGGCCGGTCAGGTTACAGTTGGTTTGATATGTAAACCGAATGCTAGGATTGTACTTTCCTTCAAAGTGGCATTCAAATTCAACATCCTTATTAGACATGAGAATAAGACGAGAGTCAGAAACAACGCAAAATGCGAATCCGAAGGATCTGCGGTTAGAGAACCAATTTGAAGCAAGCTCTATTCTAATGATATCTCCTGTAACTTTATGCCAGAACCACTTTGGAATTTTGCTTCCTGGATAACGTAAGCAAACATCCTGCGTTTGCACCGCAAAAAGAAGTAATGTATATATGTGATGAAAAATTTAAAATTATTATTTAGAAAGAAAAATTTGTAACTATTCAAAGAGAAACATTGCATACCTTTGGCCTACTTCTCAACATCTTCTTCGCCATAGCCTCACATTCCTCTATTTCCAATTTCAAGCAGTCGCTGAAGTCCATCTTGCCGCCATTAAAGATTGGTTGTTTGAAGGCCAACAATGTCTCGAGAGATTCGCAATGAACAGCAGTTAATCGACATAGACTGGTGGGAAGTTGTGGTAAGGATTGAAGCTTTGGACAATCATCTAATCGGAGAGATTCCAAAAGAGAAAGGTGTTTAATACTGGCAGGGATCTCCTTAAAATTATTTGATCTCAAGTCAAGCTTCTTCAAATAGTATAAAAAACCAAGGTCATTTGGTAATTCCCTTCTACCACTGCCCGATAGATCCAGATCATAATACGGTGAGTCAACCAAATAAGATACGAATTCAGAAACATCTGTTGTGTCAAAGTATTTTGGATCGAACCAAGAAGAATGGAAGATATCGAAAGAGAGAGAATCTAAATCCTCAAAATCCAAAAGGTAGTGTGGCCTTTTTCGCTGTTTACACGCAGTGCTGAACCCAAAGTCACCAATTCTGCTCACGAGATTACCAATGTTTTCAGGAAAACAGGCAAGATTGAGACAATTTTGCAAACACAAGGATTCCAACCTTTTCATATTGGCCATGGGGGACGGTATCGCTTTTAAGCCTGAAAATGATAAATTAACTATCCTTAGATTGTACATGGGCTCCAAGATCTCGGGAAATTTCTCTAAGCTTACGCAACCTTCTAGATCAAGTTTCTGAAGAGCTTGTAACTTGCAAATGTTACTTGGAAGACTTTCAAGGTTTTTACAGAACTTCATATTCAACTCTTGCAATATACCGAGGCCTTTAATTGAAGATGCATGTACTTCTGTTATTGCTGTACCTCCCACATATAATCTTCTTAAGTTTGTTGAAATTTCTGGAAATATTTTTAGATTTGAACATCCCGTGAGATTAAGAATTTCAAGATATTGCAAATCAACATTATTTGGAAAACTTTTCAGATTTTGGCAATATCTCATGTCTAGGTTTGTAATCTTGCTGAAGAACTGGCAAGAACGTGAAGGAACCTTATTGCCAATGCCAAAAGGCAACTTACCAAAAACAATATTTGTGTCACGAGACATGAGAGGAGACTCAATTAGGGATTGTGCAGCCACTTTTAGCTTGCCTCTATCCTGCATAAGTAGTAGGACATAATTGTATATCCATATTGCAGTCTTTCTTTCAAATAGAAAACCATTAAGCATATATAAATAATATGTACGTACCTTCACTTTTTTCAATATCTGCTTAATATTACTCCCAGGAAGATGAAGCACAACAAGTTTTTTTGCATCAAAATCAGTCGGCAAAGACTCCAACCAGTATTTATCCCAGTAAAGATATCTTAACCCACTAGGTAGAAAATGGAGACCTCTAGTGAGATGCAATTTACTTCCTTTGCCACAAGAAGTATAAACCTTTAAGAATTTTAGATTGGGCATTCTCATGAAAACATTCGGATCTAATACTATGTCTCCAATTTGAGACATGTTGAGACTTATACTTTCAATTTCAATTGCTTCAGCTCCCTAATAATAATGATAAAAAAGAAATATAATTAACAAGAAATGAATATATATAAAAGAATTACTTCATAATATTTTATCTATATAATTTTATGCTTTAAATCTTACTTCATTTTCTTCAAACACAAGTCGTATTTCTTCAGCATCCCATAATCTGCTGCGGCGTCTAGGATCTTTTGATTCTTCACGAACAATTTGTCTACCCATGTCTTGTAACAGATCGTGCATGTCTAATTTATCATCATATATAGAAATATTCACCAGAGATTTGTCAACAAGAACGCTTACACCGACATCTGCTGAGAGTCCACAACTGCTAAATACTCTTTTTGCCTCATCTATATTCTCACCTTTAAAGAAACATGCAATATGAAGAAAGAGAGCTTGCTCTTCTCCATCTAATCCATCATAACTAAGTTTCAGCACATTTTGGATCTTCGGGTTAGGGCATTTTGATAATTTCTTCAATGCGTCTCTCCATATCTTCACCTCTTTTCCACAAACAGAGGAGCCCAAAACTTTGATAGCTAAAGGGTTACCTCCGGCATAATTAACAAACGAATCTATCAACGGGATATGATCTAGCGAAGGTTGATTTTCCTTAAAGGCATTCCTCACGAAAAGTTGACGAGATTCAGTGTGAGATAATGCTTTAACTTCGAAAATATTAATGCCACTGAATTTTTGGAATACTTGTTTATTTCTACTCGTTATGATAATAGTACTTCCTGCACCAAACTGGCATTGATTTCCAATTAAATACTCCAACTGTGATGGATCAGTCGCATCGTCAAAAACATCGTCAAAAACAACGAACACCCTTTTGTTTTTCAACCTTTCCAAAAAATAGACTCCAGGACCAACGTTTGGCGTATCAATTTTCACGGCTCTTTCCTCCAATAGATCCGAAAAAAGCTTCTCTAACAACTTCACTATGCCTCCCTCCTCCGATGCTTTAACATTTTTAACAAAACAACGGCCTTCAAATTGACTCGAAACCTCAGTAAAAATTGCTTCAGCAAGAGTTGTTTTGCCTATACCACCCATACCCCAGATTCCTAACATGCGAACATCTGATGATCCAGTAGCTAATGATGTTTTCACTTCACTAATCTTTGATTTCAAACCCAAGAAGCCCTCTAAACTGCAGGGATAGAGATATTTCAATTTCTCTGAAACGTCTTTGACAATTTGATCAATCAGTTTATTATCTACCCTGAAAAAAATTGAAAATTGATTTTGAAAGAATCAGAAAATCATCATCCTTGTTCCATACGAGGATAAAAACACAGACCGTTACCTGATGGCATCGGAACCCCACCCAGATATGTTGGCTGCTTTCGTTAACGCATCCTTCCACTCCTGGATCTTCCTATTATTCCTGGGGTGCTTACTGTGTTTCTCAAATGATTTTTTAAAACTCCCAGTTTGTTTCCGGACGTCAGATGGATCAACACGATAGAACACAGGTATAACAATCTGATTATGGGTCTCGTGACATTCAATGATCGTCAAAAGTTCATCCAAACACCAGCTGGAAGACGCATATTTTCGAGAGAAAATAATGACAGCAACTTTCGATTCGTGTATCGCTTGAAGAAGCGCAGTGTTGATTTCGTCCCCTCTTCGAAGTTGATTGTCCACAAAAGTGTTGAAGCCTTTGCGAGAAAGAGCATCGTAAAGATGACAGACGAAGTTATAACGAGTGTCTTCACCTCTGAAGCTGATAAATACATGGTGTTTCCACTGCTGGGTGGCCATGGGAGTGAAAGAATCAGTTGAAAAGGAAATCGGTGAAGGTAAGGACAGTAAGCTGCAAACAACAGAAGTAGACGATGAGTTTGGTTTGGTGTGCTTCAAAAATATGTTATTCGGCGGCAGCTGGCTAGAAAATACCTGGAAGTTTCGCCGGCAGATGACTTTTCGAACTTTTACAAGTTGAAACGACTAATGACTAGATCAAATTTATTTGGTCAAGTCTTCGAATTATTTCCAAGCTCTCCAAATTTCCTACCTAAATTAGTTCCGTCGACCCCGTGGTCAATGATGCTTATCAGGGTCATAATTACATCCAACAATACCATCTCACAGTTAGATTCCTTTTAGTATCGTCTTGAAAAACATATACCCTTTTGTGTAAAAGCACGCTTAGACCTCTGGTCATGTTTTGGTTTCGTGTGCTTCGGTTCACATGACGGGACACAGATTCCAATGGGTAACTTGACATTAAATTACAAATTTCAGCTAATCTCTCTGACTCTCTCCACCTGAAATCACGGACCAGCAATAAGCGTACTGTAGAGTACAAAGCCTGGTTACGGTTTGGTTTCTGAATTCCGACGGACTAAACTAAACAACTATTCAAAAACGTAGTACCATCCAAATCTTTTGCTAACTCGTGTGCAGGCCTGAAATCTTCTGTCCCTATTCTTATGCACCTATTCTATCCTATTAGATCTAAGTCGTATATTTATATGGACCTATCTAAATTTTTTGCTAACTAGTGATCGGAACAGATCACCTGTTCCTCATAATTATTGTGCCAGTGCTGTTTCATTGTATCTGGTCCATATATTTATATAGGACCCACAAAAATATATTGACCAGATGCAATGGAACAGCATTGGCACAGCAATTATGGAACAGGTGATTTCATTTGCCAGTAATCAGGCCTGAAATCTTTTGTCTTTATGTTTGTATATCTACATTGTCCTATTAGATCCAAGCTATCCATTTATATGTAATAGAACAAAGTAGGTATACAAAAACGGAACCAAAGGATCACATCCCCCCATGTGCATGTTACTGCCCTCCCTGCAAGTTTTGACCGAGGCATTCTTTTTTCTTCCTGATAGAGAATAATGTTAGCGAACAGGACGGATCCAAAAAAAATTTTAAATGGGAGCAAAATTATTAAAAAAATTAATGGAAGTAAAAAAAATTTTGGAAGCAAAAATTTAAATAATAATTTTTTATAGGAAATTTGTTGGAGGGAATGGAGGCAAGTACCCCTAGTTGCCTCCATTGTAGATCCGTCCCTGATAGTAGAGATGGCATTGGTGCAGTGTTGAATCAAGAATGCCACCCATTGTGCTACATTAGCAAGACATTATCTTATAGGAGCAAATCTCTTTCATTTTATGAGGAGGAGATATTAGTGATATTGGAGCTTTTAAAACATACGAGTCATATTTGGTCAATAAGCACTTTATCATTCGTACAGATCACCAAAATCTTAAGTATTTATTAGAGTAGAGGCTTACTACACCAACATTGCAAGCAGGTCTTGCTAAGCTGATGCAATTTGACTATGAAATTTAGCATAGGAAGGGTAAAGAAAATCAAGTTACAGATACTTTATCTTAACTATCCAATGTTGAAGTTTATGTAGGAACTATCAAGGGTAAGGGTTTTACATTTGGTTTTTGCCTTAAGTTTTCACCACTTGGAAGTCTAATGTTAAGCTTTAACTTATTGTTAATAGTAAGCGTCAAGGGAATCCACAATTTCCATACTTTCATGCTTCATCAATTGGAAGGCACTTTTGAGTTCATGCTACTACGAAGAAAACTATAGTAATTCTCTACTAGAAAGGTCTTCGCAAAGATGTAAAGGAGTATATCAGGAATTGTACAGTATGCTTGCAGAATAAGCATGGCTTCTCCTGGATTGCTACAACGACTGCCAATTCCTGAGGGTGTTTTCACTGATGTTAGTATGGATTTTATAGAAGGATTAACACTCTCTAGTGCTAAATCTATCATTTTTGTGGTGGTTGACAAATTAACCAAATATGCTCACTTTATAAAGTTGCCTCATCCATATCATGCTAAGGATGAGGCCAAAGTCTTCGTTAATTCAGTATACAAATTCATAGGATGCTCTTTACCCTAATAAGTGATCGTGATCTTGTCTTTGTTAGCAATTTTTGAAAGGAACTCTTTACTTTGCAAGGGATGACACTTCAAACATCTACAGCCTACCATCATCTGCCAAAACGGCCAATCGTTGCTTAGAGACGTATTTGCGATGCATGACAAGTGATCACCCAATAACTCGGAATCAATGGTTGCCTTTTTTTTTTTGGTTACAGGGGAAAGAAAAACAAAAAAATGACTAGCGCGTAGCGCTGAGACCCCTATGAAGGGTTCGATTGTACAAGGTGCCATTGATGTCGCGGGAAAGAACCTCCAAACTGCTCGGTGGTGGCTCCTGCATGGTATGCATGCCCTGCTCTGCAAAAAAGGCTAAGTGGGCCAAGTGATCCGCACACTAATTCCCTTCGCGATGTGTATGCTGAAGTCAGGACGGAGGTACATAGGGCTCAGTGGTACACTAGGCCTCTAAGATTTAAACAATGACGGAGTTATTTAGGAGTAATTGGTGCATTGGGCCCCAAAATTTTTTAAAAAATAAATATTTGAACCCTCCTATCTTAAATTTCTGGCTCCGTCATTGGATTTATAGCATCAATTCATGTTTCTTTGAATTAGTTAATTTAAATATAATTTATTATTAGAACAGTTACTTTTAAACATGATATTTAAAAAATTATTTTCTTAATTATATTCATAATGATTTTATTATTTTAATCAATATAATTTAAATTATTAAAAATAATAGTTTTAATTATATCATAAAATTGAAATAAAAGGATATTTAAGAAAATACACAATTATTAATCATGAATAAATTAGATCAAATGGGCTTATCATGCACATTGGGCTTCTTTGATTTCAATCCTTTTTTATTTTCCAAAGAAGAAGAAACAAATAAAGACTGAAAAGCGAAGTGTTGGTGGGGAATCTAGAAGCCTGTAGGACTGACTAATCCCCCCAATTTGTTGATATTTAGTTACAAATCCAGAGAAGAAAAGAAGAGAAGCGAAGAAGAGAAGAGAAGAGATGGCTTTGAATCCTGATTTGTTTCCGAATGGAATGCCAGTTCCTTTTGTGAACGAGGTGTTTGTGTTAGCCAGAGAAGGCGTCGAGTTCGAGGTCGATAAAATCCCTGGGTCAGTCCATTTCCTATTGTTAAATATATCTTGAATTGCATTCCTGAATTGATTTTCTCTTATTGAAGAAAAAATAGATCATTTCGTTTTTATTTCCTGACTTTATGATAATGATCATGATGCGTTGCTGTTACGCTTCTTGTAGAAGTCATGGAGGGCATGTTAAAGCTAAGGGAATCATCTACTTATCAAATATCCGCATGGTTTTTGTGGCCAATAAACCTGTTGGAGATTTTCGTGCTTTTGATTTGCCCCTGGTATTTTCGATTCAATTCTTGATTCAAATAGTATCTGTGTTTGTGTTATAATTATATTCCCTAATCATAAACGTTGATAGTATTAACCTCTCATTTCTTGAACAAGTGAAGTGAATCATATGCTTGCCTGTGTAAGGCAATCCGTTGTGTTCTTTTATTGCCTTTGAATCTGGAAGATATCATAAGCTTGTATGTACAAGGAATGCTTTGAGTTACTTTGATAGAAAGCCTGAGTTTGAATCATGCTTACTGACATTTTATCATTAAACAAATTGTCATCTTTTAGTAATATACTTTCTTCAATTACATTGATTATTAGCTGATGGTCGTCGGATTCTAAAATTACTGCCTTCTGCAGCTATATGTCCACGGTGAAAAATTCAACCAACCAATATTCTTTTGCAACAATGTATCTGGTCTTGTGGAGCCTGTAAGTATGATATTGGAAGCTGAATAAGGAAATTTGTGATTCTGTCTCCCGTGTTTTGTCCTCATTTTCTTGGTTTGTCTCTACAGGTAGTACCAGAAAATGAGAACAGGGCTCTTTATTCCACACACACATTCAAGATATTGTTCAAGGAAGGAGGCTGTGGAACCTTTGTCCCATTGTTTTTCAACTTGATTAATACTGTGAGGCAACAGAGCCAACATCAGAATTTTGCAACGGGGCCTCATGTTGATCCTTTGCATGCTGCCCAGACTCCAGTTGATGAAATGATGAGACATGCGTGAGTGATGCTGTTAAATTGTTCTGCGATTCTAAATATTCTACATGACTTTCTTCTTCTTTAGATTTAGGGGTTGATTTATAGGTCACTCTAGATGGCTTATTGGTTTACTTTGGTACATGATTTTGCAGATATGTTGATCCTAATGATCCCACCAGAATCTTTCTGCAGCAGCCTGCACCACAGTCCGAGTTGCGGCGACGCACTTACCATTCATCGCCAGTCGAACGTGCTATATAGTTCATATATCACCAAACCAATAACAATTGTTCTGTTTACTTACTGTGTATTATATATTCAGTTGTATTTGTCAGGAAGTTCTCTCTTCATAGTCTGTTAATATCCCTTGTGCTTTATCTACGGTTTATGAGCCAATCTTATACGTCTGCACCCTTGTTCGTTATGTTTTTCGATGCACAACTTATGGAAGGATTAGCTAAATTGTGGAAATTTAAAATTGGCTGTGTTCCTACTTGTCGAATCATGTGCTTGTGCAGTATTTAATGAATCACTGCCCATATTTGGTCACAGCTGAGCTGTGAATGTCCCCACCCTTTTGGACTCGTTTGAAGATGGATGATCCATCAAACAAATCTGTCAACTTTATCACGAGTAATTAAAATAGCTCAAGGACGCAATTTCCTTGTAGAAAAGTTCCAACAAAAGATGAACAACCTTTTTTTGGGGATTTGTCTCCATTTTAAGTCCCCGGAGAGTTTAAATTGATACCAAAACAATTGGTATGGTCATTGAGCTTAACACCTTTGAAAGGGAAATAACAAGTCAAAGAGGCGATTGGTTGGTTGGAGTGGAACTATATACTCTATGATGCTACTAAGCTCCATTGATGATTAAACTACTTTGAGCAGTTTGGTTGTGCAGAGTTTCATTCGAGGGAGAAAGGGAATGGAGAGTTGTTTGTGGAGCCCTACTCAGCTTCATCTTGGAACTGCAGTTGGGTCTCACCGTCAATTCCACAGTTTGTCTAATCACTCTCATCATCAAATTCATCTCAAACCCCAACGACACCAACTTCTACGGCGCACTACCAGAATCTTCTGTAACTATGATGAAAATGATAATATCAGAAAATTACCCCCTTCTTCACCACCGTCATCATCACCTTCTTCTTCTTCTTCTGGAATTCAACTTTATGGTCAGATTGAGAGGTACCCATTGATAACTTAGCAAATTTTGTGCTGGGGGTTCGTTAAATTATCACTTGCTTTCCCTTTCAGATTACTTACAGAAGTTGTGAGACAATCTCAAGATGCTTTGGGTGGCTCCAAGGACTGGACTGAAGTCGAGGTGTTTGTCTTCTTGTTTGCTCCTTTACTCCCCAAGTTCGATTCTTTTTTTTTTTTTAATCACCTTAAAATTTGAGGTTTTACTGTAGGGAGCATGGGTTCTTAATCCCAGAAGTTCAAGACCCAAGGCAGTTGTTCACTTCATTGGTGGCATATTTGTTGGAGCGGCTCCCCAGCTTACTTATCGTTTGTTTCTTGAACGCCTTGCACAGAAGTTAGTTGCTTACTGTTGACTATTTTCAATACTGTTGATTTTAATGAATCGCTGATTCAGAATGTAAAGCTGATGAGATTGGTTGCACTTTTTCTTTCCTTGAACCAGTGGTATTTTGGTGATTGCTACACCATATGCTAGTGGATTCGATCATTTCTATATAGCAGATGAAGTGCAGTTCAAGTTTGATAGGTGTTTTCGGTTTCTGCAAGAAACTGTGAGTTTTAGCATCCCCATCATATTTTGACGCAGTTTCGTGGGGGAAGAGGATAACCATTGATACTTGTTCTTCAGATACAAGATGTTCCTACTTTTGGTCTTGGTCACTCCCTTGGATCTGTCATCCACCTTTTGATAGGTATGCAAATTCTTTGTTTGCCATAATCTTCCTCTAAGTAGAGAACGGGTGTTTTTCAGATTCTCTGTGATTGAAAATGAATTGGCTGTATATTAGGATCCAGATATGCTGTACAAAGAAATGGGAATGTACTGATGGCCTTCAATAATAAGGTATGCTACTTGTTGATTGAATACAGATAGCAGACCTTGAAAAGAGTGAATCAAATGCTTTTTCTGGAAACCACCACTTGCATGCTGTCACAAATCTGAATTTGCTGACTGAATGAAACAAACTTGATAGGATCATTTCTTTCTTACTGTTGTTATTGGTAATTTCTTTTTCTAGTTAATGATTGGAATTCTCTTCACTTTTTCATTTCCCTTTTCTTTTATGTTTCCAACTACTAGTTTTAGAATATCATTTGAGTGAGGCTGACAGTAAATTTTAAATACCTGCATACCTCTTATGTTTCCAACTACTAGTTTTAGAATATCATTTGAAGTGAGGCTGACAGTAAACTTTAAATACCTGCATACCTCCTAAAAAGCTTAGTGAGTTGGACTTGAGGCTAACTTAATTTCTTTCCTAATTTTACAGGAGGCAAGCTCAGCTGTCCCTTTGTTCTCCCCTGTGCTTGTCCCAATGGCACAAAGCATTGGACCACTTCTCTCCCAAATTGCATCATCACCATCTGTTCGCTATGGGGTGAGTTTCTAAGTTCACAATTGTTGTTAATGGATTTGAATCATGATATCTTCAAAGTGAAACTTTTTAAAATTGTATATTCATTTTAACTACTAGTGGACCTACAAGTGTTGTTGAGGAGAACAAGAATTTCATGTCAGATTATGCATTTAGGTTAAGGTCACCACAAAAAATTTTAACTGTTGATATTGCCTTTGCATTTGAGATTCTCCTTTGTTCTTCAACAGTATTGCTTGCCCCTTCTTTTACTTTGGAGATATTGCCATTACCACCTTTGTGTGTTCTAATTATAATTATTTAGATAGCTCATATACTGTATAGAGTCAATGGGTTTGGGACATTTGTTCATTGTCTGTCCATGTCCATCTGTCTGTCCACCCAACCGTCTGCCCATCCCAAAATCATCAGAGATCTAATTGTTGAGCAAAAGTTGTTAAGCCAAGAAATATTTTGTACAAAAAGAATAACCAATGATACATAAATAAATTTTCACTTAAGTAACTCTCTAATTTATCACTATTGAAAATGCTTTATTATTGAACGAAAGTAACGAATCGTATAAATATGGTTAGTGGTCTGATGTTTTAACTTATCTTTTACCTATTCTGTGTCATTCTTATACAGATTTGTTCCGATCACAGAATTCAAGTTGAGTTTCATTTTATTGGCCTTGTATTTTAGAAATTCATATGGAAGTGTCTACTCCTTTTAACATGTTGAAGCTAACTTCTGATCTTCTCTGTGTCTCTTCTTGTTTTTGTTTCATCATATGTCATAATTGAGGTGGTTGGCATCAGTCATTTATTTGTATTTTTCTGTGCCGCATTTTTCTCAGGCAGAGGTAACTTTAAAGCAAATAGAGAACCTTAGCCCTCCATTTATAAAGCAAGTATTTCCGCTGGTTGAGCAACTCCCTCCATTGTATATGGACTTGGTCAATGGAAGAGAAGATTTTACACCAAAACCTGAGGAAACACGACGACTTGTACGTATAACATTTAATTGTTTTCCTTAAGGGTCCACTTCATATTTTTATGATTTTTGTGAATGTAAATATCATCAAAATAAATGTTTTGAGCATCTTAACATTTTTGGATTCATAGGATATTGAAAATGATAATTCGTGTGTGAAGATGATACTTCATGCGCATTTCTGACTAAATCTGACCATTGATCAATTGTAAAAGTATTTATACTAGTAGACTACACACTGGGTCTGGTTTTTCTGTTTGATGATGCTTGTTTATTGAGTTGCATGGAACCCTTGAAATACATCTATCTACCTTCAGAGCTTTAATGGCTTAAAAGCTACAGCAATGAACTACAAGGTCTTGAAAGTTCATCATAAAGCATCTTTTCCTAGTTTGTTAGATAGACTTGACTTTAAACCTTTTACTTCTTCAGATAAAGTCATATTATGGCATTTCCAGAAATCTTCTAATAAAGTTCAAGGATGATGTGATTGATGAAACTTCAGCATTAGCTAGTGTGCTTAGTTCAGAATCAGCTATAAGCTCAATGTTAGATATGTCAATTCGGTTCTTGCCAGGAGATCATGGACTTCCTTTGCAACAGGTAATATGGAGAAAAACTACTTAAATAGAATTCCGAGTATCCACATCAAATTAGTGATTCTGTGTCATGTATCCATCTAGCAGGCTGTCCCAGATGTCCCACCTGCAATGGCAGATGCAGTGAATCGTGGAAGTGAGTTTTTGGCAAATCTGACAGTTGGGACACCATGGGAAACAGTTGCCAAAGAAGTAGGCAACACATTAGGTGCAGATTCAAGAGTTATTCGTGCTGAGTTGTCCAAAGAATTGGACATGCTTGTTGATGTTATCACGTCCTGGATAGCTTCAAATACAGGTCCAAAACTTTTGAGGTCACGAACGGTAAGAGAGTAGCACTGTATAGGAAATTACAGGAAATATGCCATGTTTATGTCAGTCTACACCTTGTGATACATGTACAATCACAGAAGATTATATGAGATATTTCACAAAGAATCCATTGTGTAGACTGGCTGTGAAAGTACATTGTTGTATGCTAGTGAACAGTGTAAAGTTCAATTAAGTGAGATATTTTACAAGAATCTATTATGTAGACTATAGTTGTATATACATAGTTTTGTGCAGGATTGATCAGAATAGCAAGGTGTGCCACACGAATGCACTGCACTTTTCTACACGATCATTCTTCTCGCCGCCATAGGAATGCACTGCACTTTGTTGGTGTGTGCTAGTGACGAGTTTCAATTTATCAATCAAAAGGTGTATAATTTTCAAGTTTTATAAGTACTATATGCACGTGATAATTGATTTTAAAAAATTCAATTCAGTTGGTTTGAATTGGATTTTAGTATACAAGGGCGTGATATGTCAATAGATCCCGAAAGTCGATCATGTCAAAGCTACATATTCAATAAGTCCAATTCACAACAAGGCGGACCAGTCAAAATTTCAAGCTTATGGTTGAAAGAGAATAGTCAAAATCACAACAATTTGCAAATATTTAGAATTTCTTACAACTACTCCGGTTCTAATATGGTGTGCTATAACAATATATTCCCAGAGCTAAACCACCGGATATGTACATCAGATGGGGGAACTGTCAGGAAGTACAATCCAGTTTTCAACAAAACGGGTAGGCATCAAACAGACACGTTGAGAAGCCAACATCTTTTATCATCCATGGAATCTATTCTTCATGATACAAGTACAATCCAAGACCAAAACGGGCACATGATCTGCAGAAAGCAATTTCCTCTGCTGCCGCAACTGGATCTTCAATGTGGCCATCACTGGGTGAGACTGTCCCGGATGACTCACGGTGTGCCTGAATTGCAACACATTTGGTTTTAGTTTCACAATAATCACAAAATAAACCTATAATGTCTTTCATGTTTCAGTCTCTAACCAACACAAACATGTATTTACAACATAAACAAGGGTAGACAGAATCTATACAAGTCTTCCCCATAAAAAATCAGATCCACAAATATTTCTAGGGGTACTGCCAGAAGAAATACAGAAGTTGATAATATGACAACTGTTAACGTGACTTATTGAGATTGTGTGCAGCTAGTTCTAAACTTCTACTCTTAACCAGGCATATCTTCATTCCAAAGAACCATGTGCTACTTAAATGATTAAATTATCTTCACATGTATAAAAATGTCGCTGCTCTGTGTGTGTTATTGCGAGTGCAAGCAGACTCCACATAAAACAGTAGATCATCTTGAAGAAATAATTCAAATTATGGATTGACCACGTAATTTACTAAATTTTACAAGATTAGCTTCGACTTTGTTTGAATCAGAATGCAGGTAACATCCCAAAACCTTTAATTGTGAGCAGTACTAGAATGTGAATAACTAGGAGGTAATAAAGAAACAAACCTCTCCATCAGATCCCCGTACGGTGACACGATACACAACTGTCACACTTCCGTTATCAGAGAATATAACATCCCGTATTTCTCCACACCATCCTGTAAAAAGAGGATGTTAACAGCTTTTTTGGTTCAAAGGAGAAAAAGAAGAAGCTTTGCAAGTTGCAATACAAGAAAGGTAGAAGAAGATTTTCTGATTCCAAATGAACAATGAAAAGACCAATAGTGAACGGCTAAATCATGCAACACATTACACTCAATAAGGGGAACTGTTAACTTGGCTCACTTTCTTCAAGAATACAAGTCAAAATGGAACTTGGCAATGTTCAGATCAGATTGCAAATTGCTTGGGTGTGTTAAACCAATTAAGAGAAAAATTCCTCATAAAACAGGCAGGATTTATTGACAGAAGTATGGGAACATGGCAAATCTGAGTACAAAAATCAGAGACAAAACGGAGCAATCAATTCGGAATGATAAGGCTCGTTCATATCCCATATACTATTTAACATAATCTCTCCTTTTCCTTTAACTTTTCATTTTAAATTCATTCAGATCATAATAAATTCATTCAAAGGGAGGCATAATATATACAAGTACTAAGGAAGGAATAAACGAACCGGGGGCGTAGAAGCTGAGCATACGATTGGCATGGTACCTGAATCAACATGAAAGATTCGAACAGGTCAACTTCAATTTGACAGCAATCACAGATTAAACAAAATCGGGAAATATAAGTACCAGGGGATAAGAGTGGTATTAGGGGATTGGGGTTTGACAATGTTATCGGGAATCCTCTTATTGAGATCTCGAAGGATCTCGGCGAGAGGGCGAGTGATGCAAGACGAGTAAGAAGAAGACAACGACGATTTGGATTTGTCCAAGGGAACCACGTAATTGGAACTGGGCACTTTCTTTGCCTTATTATCACCATTGTTGTTGGTGTTGTGATTACAGTTACTACTATTACTACTGGTGCCGGTGCCGGTGCCGCCACACACAAGCCTCAACCTGGACTTCTTATCTGATCCGTAACACGCAAGACGTGTTCTTGGGTTCATGCAATTCGTCGGAAAACCAAATTCCGGGAGTCGGAAGACCCCGGTAGTGTTGCTTTGCATTGTTGTCATTTGCTGCTCACCAACCCCCCACTCCTCGCACACGCACACACGCAAGGAAAATGGCGACCAATAAGTACTAACTCACCAACTACCTATTCTGTCTTCTTCTATACTTGCATAATAATATAGTCAGCGTATGAAAATGGTACTTACCTCACCTACCACCACCTTCCTCCATACTTTTCTTCTTCTTTTTTTCACTTTTTCTTTCTTCAACTTACAAGTTCTTATAAATATTTAACTTAATAGTTTATTATAAAATAATGTATTCAATTATTATTATTATTATTAATAATTAATCTTCACATTATTACTAAATTTTATTTATAAAAATTATATTGTAAATTAATTTGATTTTTAAGAAAATTATGTTTTTAAAATTCTATTTTATTTTCTTAAAATGATTAAAAATGACAATAAATCCATCATCGGTCTAAATTCAAGTATTTTTAATAGGTCAAACTTAAGGCCTAAAGCCTTACTATTTTAAACAAATCGACATCATTTTATTTAAAAACATCGAACTTCAAACAAGCCTGAACTCAAACAATTCAGATTCAAACTCAATTAAAAAAGTCAGTTATTTTTCACTTAATTTTTAAAATTTGACTTACTATCTCTAAAACTAATTATGATTTTTAAGATAAATTCATAACTTTATTTTATTTTATAGCAGACAATTATGAGTTTATTAAAAAAAACTTCATAATTTTATATTGGTTTGGTTGATTATTTTGTATTGGTAGGCGTATTTGGTGTATAGACCAAAAGTATTAAAAGATTGACGAGTGCAAAAAATCTTACAAGTGCTAGGTTTTGCGTCCATTAAAATTAGGCTTTAGCATCAAAGTTAGAAAGGAATTAAATAAGCAAACACCTTCGTATAGTCTCTACTACCAACCAAAGGAATTGAGTTCCGTGACCAACCACTGGTTGAGCAGAATTTCAGGTTAGGGTGAGATACCAGCTTAGCTAAGCTTCTTGCCACTTGCACGCCAAGACCAAGTACAAAGTCCCTACTTCATCTCTCTCTATCCACAAAATTATGAGCTTCCTATTTTCGTCTTCAGTATAAACAAAGGCTTGTGTGTAGAAATGACTAATATAGGAAACTACCAAGGGATGCTGATGGATTTACACCAAATAGCTACAACAGCAATAAGCTCAAAGTGGAGATGTTTTTTTGGATATCCGTTTGCTTGTCGTCATTTTGGAACCTGCTTCACCTGTTAAAAACTTCAAGTTAACCCTTAAGATCGTACAGTTTTATTCAATTGACAACCAGAATTGAAAGATTGTAGTTCCCACCTCTCCAAGCTTCTCATGAAAAATCAGCTCCACTTCCCTACGAAGGTTTTCGATATCCACCGCGAAATCACTCCGAAATTCGTCTGCCATTAAATCCTGTAGCTGCAGCCTCATCCTCTCCAGAGCACCATCCAAGTCACAGAAGTCCTTAAAAATCAAAGCTTCAGTTTTGCTCAGTCGCAGGAGATTCTTGATTGCAAAGAGGACCTGTATCAATGAGATTAGAGATCAATAATAAACCAACGCCTGCCATCACGTTTGCATTTGTTCAGTAATTGCAAACTTATCACACTTATGGAATAATTAAATGGGACAACAATCAAAATGGTTACCAAGGCGTAAAGATTGTGACAACCTGCCAGTTAGGTAAGTCAACGCAAAAGAACTAGAGGCCAGATGTGCCTGGCTCCTTAATTCTACTCACCTATCCTAAACTAGCCCCTGTTGAAGGAAATCGTTAGCTACCCTTTTAAGGTTGTTATCACCTCTGTTATTACCTCTTAACTGTTTCAGGACAAGTTGTTACGTACACACTTCTAGAATTCCTCTCTGATTGCCATATATACTAGTTTGTTACTTCATATCTGAATATAAATATAGAGGTCCAGCTCTCTGATGAGTATGGTCATTCTTACGACACAAATATTTTGATTTCGTTCTCTTGCTATCTTTTAATAAGTCTAAATCCTGCAACAGCCCCACACGGGGCATTGTTGAAAGTAATCAAATTGCCCCATAGAGGGCACCGTTGAAAGGATCACGGGCATGTCTAATTGGCCTCTCAACTACTGTGAATAAACAAAACCTATTAACTGAATCCTCAACACTAACTATCCCATTTATTACCCTTCTGCATCGTCTCATGCAAACTGCACCAAACTATTCAACAATAAGAGCAGCTACTGTATTGCACCATGACTTAGACTTACCTTTTCCTGGAGGTCCAGGTCAGTTGACAATGTTAGATCAACAATGGACTTTATTAACGAGAGATTGGTAAAGAAAGGAAGTTCAGCTCTTTCTACAATCTCTAACTGACATTCAGCCAGATCAGCAACCAGAAAAATGGCTTTCTTGAGAAGTCTGATATCAGTGCTCGAGTTGCCAATTATATCCTAAGGACACAAATGCTGAAAAAAGTAACTGATACTGAATAGATGAAAGAACAATGATTTGCAGTTCTCAAAAAGCCATCGAAATCTCAAGCTTTCTAATTCAATATTACCTGAAGCATCACATCTCCAGCTTCTGAAAAGAACAATTCTTGACCACCTAAATTGTTTCGTATTAAGGCTGAAACAACATAAAATGCTTTGATAGCTTCTTCTACAGAAGTAGATCTTGTCGTCTTCATCAGTTTTGGCAGAGCCCCAAGTTCCAAGATCTGAGTGGTTTCAAAAGTAAAAAGTTAGGATTTTTTACAAACATTAAGAAAATCCACAAGAAAACATTACAGATTTCACAGATAAATTAAACATGGACGATGAGACAAAAGAGTGACGGTTATAGTCAAATGCATTCATCAATTCTCGAGATTACAGTAAGCACCTCTTTCTAAATCTACAATAAAGCAAGGTAGTATAATGTGAGGTATCTACAATAGCAGGAATAACAGCTTTACAAATTGGATAAGTACAATGATAGGAAAAGCAATTCTGTGATACTAGTTAGTTAATTGAGGTAAGCCTTCATGTATTCTCTCCTTCTGCATAGTTTATATATTATAGAAAGTTTTCTATAGTGGTGGAATATATATGGTTCTTAAAATTAAAAGTGGAACAGAAAAGTGCATAATTGACTTATACAATATGACAAAATATAAAAATAAAACATAATCTGATTACATAAAGTATTCTCTTCAAGGAAATCATTAACTTTGACAGAAACATTACTTTCTCTATCATTTCACAGAAACAACATTTGGCTTGAGAAGCGAGAACATAAAGTACAAAGAAAAGATATACACACTTAAGCCGATGGAAATACAGATCTCGCTTCTCAAGCATTGAAGGTGACAATCTCCAGTCATAGGGAACCGCAATAATTGCATTAGCTTCAATACCAAACTGAATACACCACTTAATCCATTCCTTCCACACAGAAGAAAGAGGACCTAAAAAGCATAATGTAGATCGTTTATTCCAGAATAGGGAACACACTGCATTTATGTAATCATCACCATACAAGACATGATGTATTATTAGAGAAATTAGTTAAACCTGTTATGTAACCCGGATCAAGCTCTGTGATAGCTGAAATACTGCTATCAGGCCGTGACTTGCACTCAGGATGATCTGTTTGATTGTAGGGATCCAACACCATGCATTTAAGCCAACAGTTGACCGCAGAAAGTAGCTACACATGACAGTAATTGCTATTAAACATCTACAACCTTATTTCACCGTCAATTTCTAGATTTTTTTTGCACGATTTTGTTCACTACTTACTGAAGTGTTCGGTGGTT
>JANZLX010000003.1:6859549-6870309 GCA_025531955.1 Erythroxylum orinocense | reverse complement strand
TCCTAAATTCATCAAAATTCAAAAATATCACAATTCCACTAACCCATAAAATTTTCAATGTAAAAACATTCATAATTATAAAAAATTCACGAATCAATCCAATTATACCCGAAATTATTCATGAGTGCATGTACAATTTTTTCATGTGCAGATAAATTCACTATTCATGTATAAGTGTATGGTATATTATGCATGAACATGGAAGTGCATCTCTAACTCTCATTAATGACTCACATTTACCATCTAACCCTCCCACAAGTAATGGGATGTTACAATAGTAATCAAATGAGATACAAAAAACTTACATACATCAAGTTATTGAAGCAAAAAAATCCAACAAATTAGAAATTTCAGTACATAAAAATTAATAAAACATCTAAACATTCATAGAATTAATTACATAATAGGTTCAACATACATTGAAAAAAACGTCCAAGCATTCATGGAATTAATTACATAATTGGTTAAAGATAGATTAAAGCCTTATAATTTATTAATAATATCCTTAACAATAATTCCCAAAATGACTCCAATGGCAATAAGTAAAAATGTTTGACTCCATGTCATTTTTGTTTGCAAAGTTACAACTTCATTGACTTGTTCATTTATTGGAAGTGCAAATTGATTCGGCATGGATGAGGATTCATTGGCGGTAGGAACAATGTCTTCATTGCGACGAGTTGGTCTATATGGGTCTATAATATAAGCACTCTATGCTTCATCCAAAATCCGATACCCCTTGAATCGAGCAATAGGAAACCCCTCAGTTGCCAACTTGACATCATCCCAATTTGTAAAAATACCTACTTGACGTCCAACAAAGACCACATAAAAGTTGTATCTGCCTATAGTTAAGTACCTGAAAATGAATCATATTATCATCATTCATACACGTACAGAAATGACAAACATCAAGAAGTTAGTAAACCAACCATTCATCATTAATAGGCAATTGTACAAACATACATCATTCAACATAATAATCCCTGTTTCATCACCATGCAAATTAAGAAATCATACATCAAGTCATATGTCATCATCTAAAAGGCTCCTAACATAAGCCTATTTTTGTGCTGAAGTTAAACCCCAGAAAAGATTCCTATGTTGAGCATTCTTAGCAAAGATCTTTGCAGTCATGACAACTTCGTCAATGGAGAAGCCCAAATTGTCAAGCTCTTCACCTAGCTTAGCTCTTTGCAGTCTTACAATGGCATCTGCAATTACCCTAGCATTCTCTTGACTAGTGTCAATTGCACGAGCAAATGATGTTGCAAGGCTTTCTAACGCTTCACTATCCCTCATCTTCTTTTTCCCTTTGTTCTGTTGGTTTTCGTTAGTGTTGCTGGAAGATGCAACAGAACCAACTACATAGGGTGAAGTTGTTGGAGCAGGAGTGGCCGATGGGCTTGCTGGATCAGATGGGGCAGCATAAGCTAGTTCAGCAGCTATCGCTTCACCTTCAGTTTCATCTGTGTCAAGCTGTGCAACAGCATCTGCAGCATCTTAAGCCCTTCCACTAGTGGCTTTGTCCATCCCAAAGACAGCTTCAAGTCTTAGGTAAAGTGGGAAAGGCTTTCCAGGAGTGTAGTACTTGTTAGGGTGTCTCTGGAATAAACATAAAAAAAACATCAGCATGACAAACATATTATTATTCGAATACTGCTATAAACAATCAACAATTAACACAAAATTACCCTCATCCATTCATCCAACACTTGCTTGTTGCAACCTCCACGCACTGCTTGCTTTCATTCCAACCAAACCCACTACAATTTAACATGTCAAAGGTTGTCTGATATTTTTCCTTCAACCTCTTGTGCTTATTTTTGACATACTTCTTGTTAATCCCACAATCAGGAAACTTCTCCACCATCATTCTAGCAAAAAGCTAGAAAGTACCAAGTTTAAGTTGCCCATTATCAGGTCTATGACCAACAACCACAACCTCCTCCATGAAGGTCACAAATGCATCTGTTTCCTCTGAACTCCAAATTCTTGACATTGCACTTAAACCATGCATTGTCAAGAATCCCATTTCCAAACCATTTCCATAAATGATTAAGCAACATACATTTAAACGTTATGTGAAAGAAAGAAGACGCTATTGAATTAAAAGAAACATGTAACGAAGTTCACAGAAAACAATTCAATAGAAATTTAATTGTCTGCTCAAATTCAGTTGCAATGATAGTCAACAAGAGAAGGAGAAACTAAAACAAACCCTCAATTCAGTTACAATGAAAGTTAACAAACTTTAAACCCTCAATTCACTTAATATAACATTAACTAAAAGAAAGTTCACATTTTAATAGTTTCTTCTCCATTCATCAAACATGTTCGTAGCCAAATTCTCTCTCTATTGACTCTATTCATTACTTGTCTCAACACGATCAACAATTTCAGGGAACGATGCATCTTCCCCAATTGGCATATCCTCAACTTCAAAAGGAGTAAGCTCTACTGGATCGTAACCCATATACAACCTAATAAAGTTGTTCAAAATGTAGCATGAAAGAATTATGTGCACTTAAGTGGTTATTGAATAAAAAGTTAGATTTCTAAGGATTTTCCATCTTTTTTTCAGTAAACCAAATGCACGTTCAATCACATTTCTGTCAGATGAGTGTCTCTTATTATAGAGTTCCTCTGGGTTCCTAGGTGCCCTTCCATCTCTTGCCCACTCTTGAATATGGTATCTTGTGCCTCTAGAAGGTGGAACAAAGCCAGGACCATCGGTATAGCCAGCAACTACTAAGTATTAATTTCCTATAAACAAATGACACTATCACTATTGTATTTGTAATCAAACATTTTAAAATTTTAGCAAATTTGTTATAAGTTTGATCTTACATACCCCTTGAAACTTGAAGACCATTACGCCTCATTACAGCATCATGCAGAACCCTTGAATCAGATGCTGAACCCTCCCATCCTGCAAGAATATAAACAAAGTTTAAGTTCTTATCACACACCCCTAACACATTCATGCATATTTTCCCTCTCCTACCTCTATATCTGGGTTTGTCTGCTTGGGGAACTATTATATCTAAATTGGTCTCATCTAGAGCACCAAGGCAACCCTTTGAACAAAAAATTTATAGTTTAGTGTTTTAAAAAAGTTACATTAGACAATTTATTGTAGCTAATTAAATTCACAAACCTTAAACCGTTTCCATCTATTATCTGTGCAATCATCTGAAATTGGTATGGGGTTGACATACAACAGATGTTGCAACTTTAATACGGCCTTCAACACACTATGGAAGGCCTTACTTATTGTTTCTCTAGACCTCATCAACCTCACTTGTAATACTCTATTAGATTCATTTTGTGCTAATATTCTTAGGATGATTAAAACTTTTTCTTCAAT
The DNA here is from genome assembly GCA_025531955.1 of Erythroxylum orinocense. Taxonomy (NCBI): domain Eukaryota; kingdom Viridiplantae; phylum Streptophyta; class Magnoliopsida; order Malpighiales; family Erythroxylaceae; genus Erythroxylum; species Erythroxylum orinocense. The sequence goes on along the minus strand of JANZLX010000003.1, from coordinate 6,866,939 downwards.
AGGCATATGGCCAGTATTCGTCAACCCACTGTGGGCTTGGAAACGTTTCACATAACAATGTAAATGCACTTAAGTCCATCCTTAAATCTCACTGGCTATTCCTATCACCCTCATTCAAAATCCTATCTATATTAGCTTACCTAGTTGGCACTATCAATGCCCTAGTACCTAATGCATTTTCACTCCTCCTCCGTTTTTTTGTGTATACATACAAGCATACCAATATGACCATTCTCATTAATTCCAACTCCCCATTCCAAAGCTCAAGCAAATTTAAACACTTTAAAATTGCTTCATGAACCCTGTTATCCATGTTTTTAAATAAACACTGTCTGCAAATAGTTAAAAATTTATTGATCATTAACAAGCCACAACCAAAAATATTGTTCGAAGCACAACACTTACACATTGTTATCAATACCAAGCTTATAATCAAAAACAAGCTCATTTTATACATTGTTATAAAAACCAAGCTCATAATCAAAACCAATCTCATTTTAGACATTGTTATAAAAACCAAGCTCATTATGTAGGTTGATGAAGTAATGTACCCCTTCATAAAGTTGCTTATTGACAAAACATTTGTCATTTCTTTTCCTACGGTGGAAGGAAAGTTGTTTCTATCGAAGTTAAGTCTTTTTATTTTAAGAAACAAAGTTATTCAAATTATAGGTTCTTACATACATTGTTTACTCTAGCTCATGAATGCAATTAAATTGACAATGTATTGTTTATATGATCCACCAAAGTAAATGAAATTAACAGGAGAATTTCAAATATTTAGCCAGCTTGGTTGCTCCATATAGACCAACAAAAGAACTATATGGACTATATGGAGGTATTGATAATATGACATTCAAGTTCGCATTCCAACCAAGATACCTAAGCTTTAAGTAAAACCAAAGTATAATATCTAAAGAATTACAATTTCAAATTAGCAAGAGAAAGGCAAATTAAAAGAGAGTTGTTCAATCATCATAGGAATATTTTTTCTAATCGAGTGTGTAGTAACCAAACAATGTATGACTATCAAGTTAAATAGTTCATGAATCTCTTGAACAATGGGGTTATGGATCGAGGATTGGCTGGTCGAGGAAGAGAGGAGTTGGATGGCTACAGCCAAGTTAACTTCCAGTTCAATCCGACGATACCCTAGAGTCCACGCGAGCGTGAGCCCGGTAAACACTCCCCAGAGTTTCGCAGACACCGATGAGCACCAGTCAAGATTTTGGACGAACCCGCCAAGTCAATTGCCTAAACTGTCTCTGAGGAGTCCGCCAGTTGAAGCCGAGTAGGAGGAACGAGAACAAGCGCCATCAGTGTTCAACTTAACCCACCCGAGAGGAGGTTTGCACCAGCCGATGAGGTGCTCGTGGAGTTAGGGATGTCCGGTTATAAAGCTGCTTTGCTGAGCGGTTGACTTGTGTACCTGATTTGCATAAGACAAAATAACGGAAATCGGTGAGGATGGCCAAATAAAATGAATATCAAAAAGAGACCCATTATACCAAACCCATAAAAACCAACAAGACATGGCAAAACAGTCGACCACTCCTATCAGAACACTCGTCTGTGGGCTTGGAGATTGGTATAAAGCCATTGGTGGAAGGCAGAGTGAAAAAGTCTGAATGAACAATATGCGGCAGAAAGGAACTTCACACTTGCCGGGCTCTGACGCAGTCTCGAGTCATATGAAGTGAGGATTCTTTGAATCCGCAGTGGTAACAAGACCCCTCCGTCGTGAGGTGTCTACGAACCCGATGTTGGCTAATCAGTAATCTGTCATAAGCGAGGAGCCAGAGGAAGGACCAAATTCATTGTGGGCCAGGCCAGTGCCAGATGGCCTTCCAAAATCCAGTAACCCAGTGTCCTCCTGATCTATAAGCATATTGTAGGTAAGAGCCACAGTAAAATGACCAGTGTCGGACAAACCCCTATATCAATGTTTTACTAATCCATGAAATGATATTGAGCACTATTCCAAGTCTATCAAATCAAACTCCATGAATCAAATATTTTTATTCATAATCCATACAACGCCACCAAAACAAGATAATATAAAGTCTATAGTCATTTTCCTAAAATATAATTCGCATGTACTCCTATAATAATAATGATAACCCATATAATAACATTCACTAATATTAAGTTTCTAACATTTAATTATTTATTCTCTATCCATAACATAGTAATGTCATCCCTCATGTTTTTGACTTCTCTTCAATCTCCTTAGCTTTCTTTAATACGACAACTTCTTAATTATATTATGTTCCGATTGATATTTCGCTTGCCTTTATTTTATTCTCATTTAAAACATCAATTTGTTTTCTTAATTTTTGAATTATGTAAATAACCTTTTCATAAAACTTGTCATCATATCATACGAAGAAATCACATTTCGTAACTTGCAAGAAAATCAACCTATATCAATTAATGACACAAGTTCAATCCATACATAAATTTTCAAATAATAAAAAATTGGTTAAGTGAATAATTAAAGAAACCTAATAATCTCCTTTATTGGTTATTGTTACTCTATAAAGGCCTCAGTTGAGCATTTAACCCAGAATAATAGATGACGCTTTATGCATTTTTGGTAGATGTTTTCAAATAAAGAAGCAAAATCCATATACAAATTGCACAATTAAAGCTATAAATTATCAACCAATTAAGTTAATCCATAACTAACATACAAGCTGTCGAACATCTTTCAATATCTAAAGTGCAAGTCTCTAAAGCATGAATATTGTAGAAACATAAGCATCTTTCAACATAAACATCTTTCAACCAACAATAGAAGAGTATATTTCATTTATAATTAGAGCACTTGATTAAATTTTTTACAATAACCACAAAATAGGAACATAGTAAAAATTCCGTTGAAATGAATTTTCTAAAATATCTTTAAAGATAATTGATGACAAATGATTAAGATTCTAACTGTGAGGAGAGACCAATAAATATAGATTTATGAAATCTTCGGTTTAAAAGAAATGATAAAAATCTAGGGCCTATTTATTTCTTTTTTTTGGTTTTTTATTTTTGTTTTCAAATTCAGTAAAAAAATTTGTTTAAGCTTTTGATTTTTGTCTTTAGTTTTGGTTTTTTCTGGTTTTCAAAAATTATAAAAATCATAAGAGTGGGTTTTGTCTCTTTTGTTTTTTTTTTCCTTATAATCTAATTTATTATCAACTAAATACATATTATTTAATTATTTTTAATATATTAATTTTTTATAATAAATATGAATAATTTAATTTAATATTTAAGTAATTAAAATTAATTATTAATAAGGATTATGAATAATTTAATTTTACTTAATTATTTAAATTTATTTTTATTAATAAATATAACCCAACTTAAAATATCTTCAAAATATATAAATTTCAAATAAAATATGTTTAAAATAAATATTAATTTATACATAAAATTTAATTTTTAAATTATTTATTTAAATAAAATTAAACGATTTGATTAATTATTTGTTAATAAATATTATACAAGAGATTGAAATAAATTTATTTAATTAATAGTAATTTATCTTTAATTACTTAATATGTAATTACTATCAGTGATAAAAATATAACTACATTAACATTAACAACCAAGCAAAATTTTGTTTTTATTTTAAAAAAAATTATAAACAAAAAATAAAAACTACAAAAAAATAAAAGGGAAACCAAAGCAAAATTTTGTTTATATTTTAAAATAAAATTAAAAACTACAACACAAAAATAGAAGGGAAGCCAAACAAATTACACGAAAAAAATCACTCTTATAATTTGTTAGCAATAGAAATCTAGTTTTTTCAATCAACTAAAATTAACCCATATCTAAGGTTGAAAACTAATAAAGCAAGCATTGGCCATTGAAGATTTTATAATTTGTGAAGTAATCTCTATTTCTGTCTTGACTCAAACTACCCTAAGAAGTTTGAAAACAACCTGCCAATTTGGTAACGATCTTAAAAGTTACGATTCCAATCATTATAACATTAAATTATAAAACACTTATTTGCAAATTAGATAATCGTGACAGTTGTTACAAAGGTTTTTCTTCAAGCACGAATTTGTCACACAAAATGGATCAACCTCTTTGTACGACAATCTCACTTAGCTCTGTTAAAGTAAGATTCAGCCTTGTCCCATGATCGTCGACTAACCTTATTGTTTTCGAACATCTCACAACTCTCGTAGTGTTTCACTCTTGCTCCTTTGCAAGAAAACTATGAAAGAACTAAATAATCATGATAAACAAAAGAATAAGAGAAGAGGTACAATTAAAAAGCCAACTTTCATTACTTCCTTCAAAGTATACAAAGGAATACTCTCTCAATTTCTAAGTGTCTCCCACATTCATTGTTCAGAGTATCTCTCTCACGCTCTCTTCTTCGAGAAGAGCAAGGCTCAAATGAATTATTTATTGGCACCTCTAGATGACTAAATTAGAATCTTAATAGAACTCTACTAGCTAAGATCACAATCTTAATCTTTATTAAATTACATCAAACTAACCAATATATGACATCCTCATTTAGTTAGAACTTATTTAATAGGATTAAACTGCATCATAATAACAAGATAAAAGATTACACTACCTAAGAATGATTATCCATATCTACAAAGATCTCCTCTATCTTCAAATAACCATTCCATGTGATATTTATCTTTTAAAGTTGATGTTCATCCACTGTGATCTTATCTACTACATCATCCAAGATTTTCTCGTCTCTATCCGTTGATGATGAGGCATCTAAGCTAATAGCACATTAATCCGTCCAATGCTTACCCATGTCAACTTTATTAGTCGTAGTCCGTCCACTTGAACAAATACTAAGTCCTTAGTTCATCAAAAACTTAGCCTTAATTAAGTTAGCTTGTATACAGTCTGAAACTCTACTAAAATCGCACCATAATTGATCTACTTGTTAAGTCAACGTAAAACTCTCACATATTTTTGTTACGCGTGTGATCCAACTATTATTCTACTTGATGTTCGTCTCAAGTCTTCTTTTAATCTTACATTCAAATCTTACATCTCGTCCAACATTTCCATCGATGTGTACCAATACATGCTAACACTTAATATTGTTATTTTTCGTTATTACCTCCTCACAAGTTCTTGTCTTGTTTTATTGTTTTGTTGTGTGTTAAATACTAGTCAAGGCTCATTATGGCTATCTCGAAATTAGGGGGTTAGCAGCCACCCAACAACACGGAGAGAAGCAACAAACGAAAAATGGAGAGCACCAACGTAACGAAAAGAAGCAACACGGAATACCCTGAATGGAGAGGATCAGCGACGGAGTCCCAAATTAAGTTTTGGGGATAACTAGAAATTGGTACTTAGTTGTAAAATATTTGCTATATTTCTTTATTAATTTTTAATCAAAACATAAAACAATGATTGACATGATTGGCAATTAGGGTTTTGGAAAGCAGCTGTAGGAGCATAGAGGTGGAGGACTTGAGGCCTAAGGGGTTTAGTGATGTTTTAGTAGTAGAAGAGAGAGAAACAGTCAAGAGAAGAGATGGAGAGGAGTGAGGACGAAGGACTAGTGAGAACAGTGGAGATTCCAGGAAGAGGAAGGGGTGTGGTTTCTTGTAAGCCCCTCAGAGCAGGCCAAATCGTCCTTAGAGACTCTCCAATCCTCCTCTACTCTGCTTCACCGTTGACAACCCAACAACATTCATCCTACAACTACTGCAACAACTGCTTTAGAAATTTACAACATCAACAACAAATTACCGTCTTGTCATGTCCAAATTGCTCCAATCATCGTTTCTGCGGCTCTGCTTGTTTATCTGCAGCCACTTCCTCTTCCCACTCTCCTTGGGCCTGCCAATCTCTTTCCCGCCTCCGCGATTTCCCATCCCTGCATAATCAACCCCTGGAGCGCCACCTTCAACTCCGCTTTCTCGTCGCCGCTTATAATCTTGCATTTTTCAACCCATCCCATTTCCAATCCTTATTGTCTCTCCAACCCCATTCCAGTCATACTGATAATGTTGATGAGGAGACCCAATTCCTTCATTCCGTTATCTCCACTTTATGCCCTCCTTCATCTAACACTTCCTTTTTCGACTTGCAAGTTACGTCCACTCTATTGGCTAAAGACAAGCTCAACTCTTTTGCCTTAATGGAGCCTTTCAGTGTCGACGGGCAGAGGTCTGTTAGGGCCTACGGTGTTTACCCCAATGCGTCTCTCTTCAACCACGATTGCCTTCCTAATGCTTGTAGGTTTGACTACGTGGATTCGACTGTTGATGCCAATAATACTGACATCATTGTTCGAATGATTCATGATGTCCCTCAAGGGAGGGAGATCTGCTTGAGCTATTTTCCTGTCAATTGGGATTATCCCACCAGGCAGATAAGGTTGCTGGAGGACTACGGGTTTTATTGTCAATGTGATCGGTGTAAAGTCGAAGCTAATTGGTCCGATAATGATGATGACAAAGATGACATTGTTGTTGATGAGAATGAGGTGATGGACGACGATGAAGATGAGGAGCATGTCGACGATGACGTGATGGAGGCAACCGAGGAGGATGTTGACTCCAACTTTCCTCATGCCTATTTCTTTGTGAGATACATGTGTGATCGTGAAAATTGTGGGGGCACTCTAGCTCCTTTGCCTCCATCCGACCCTAGACCATCTAGTCTTTTGGAGTGTAATGCCTGTGGTAACTTCAAGAAAGATGAAATCGTTGATGCTGATGTAAGGGGCGCTTCATAGACTGTGTGAGTGCTTTTACTCATGCTTCATTGCTCACTAGTTTGTTGGTTTTACCTTTTTTAAAGACTTTTAGTTGTTCTTGAGCGAGATGCAACTATGATAATGGATCAGTCACTTATATGAACTGATTCTTTAATAATTCTGTTTATGCCCCTTTTGCAATTGATCATAATATAAGTCCAGGAATATTGTTTGGTGGTGATGGTAATGAGGACAAATTCGTACAATAAGGGAAATACATTTCACGTGGTTGGGATATATAAAATGCGTAGCTTTTCTTCCGTCCATTGCTCCCCTCCTAGATTGTGCAAATTGTTATACCATCAACGATGAACCAAGGTTTCTTTAAGTGAAAAGCCCCGTCCTCAGCATTTCAAAGCATCAAAAAGAAAGGGAAAGCAAGAACTTTTGTTTGTATTTCTTGACCTTTTCCCTTTCTTTACCTTGCCCTTGCTTCTGATAAAAGCTACCTGTAAGAATTTTGTTGACTACTTCCAGATAGCCTTGGCACTACCTTTAGTGGCCTTAGCACCACCTTTAGTAGCAGATAAATGGGTTGTTGGTGGACCATCCGTGTAACGCCCCAAATTAGAGGTTAGAAGACATGAGTACAAATTACGAAATTGGCATGCAGTCATGATATTTTCCGGG
>JANZLX010000003.1:6833241-6859053 GCA_025531955.1 Erythroxylum orinocense | reverse complement strand
AGCGAAGAGATTAAGGATTGGGACAAGTCAACCGCAGTGGCCAAAGGAGTCTGCGTTTTGTGTCACTCGACTATGTATGTTGTTTAGTTTATTTGGGCCTGTAAATATTCTTTGAAAATTCTGAGATGTATTATATGTGTGTTAATCTTGGAAATTCTTTAAAACTGCATGTGTGAAATGTTTTGATTTTGATTGTACTGTCTTGGGTGGCATCCACATATCCTCCTAAGGGGTATTTGGGTGTTACAATCCGAAGCTACGGCAACACTTGTATTATACAATATAGGATTATTCGTCTGCATTCTTGCTCCATTCCCATACCACATAGAAGCTAGCTTGTGATTGGGATAAAAGTATTGATAATATGTTCACATCATGATTATTCATTTAAATGTATATTTAATGGAGCGACGTTTTCTTTTTACATTTGGTACTCCCTGTACTGGTCAATTCTATTTCGATTCTCAGTTATTTAGCAACAAGTTCATTTTCTCAAGTACCTAGCAAAGTTCGCATTTTGGAATTGAGTTCTAATAATACGACCTAAGCACAAAGGTCATAAACTCGAGTTTTTAACTTCCTCACCTGTTTCAAATATGAACAAAGAAACATTATGTGGAGGATTTCTTAGCATATTTATATGTAACACAACTTTAATTATGCAAGAAAGAACTGAATGTACTATCTTTATGATTGCAACCTCTTGTAATGATGTTCTGCAGTTATCTCATGTAGCTCTGTCGGGATTGGTATGTACAGCGTTGGACTGGTTCAATTGTTTTAAACAAGCGATATCGGTCCAGGATATTTTTCCTTTAAGTACTACTGAGAATAATACATAACCTCTTTGTCTTTTCGGCTGTCTTGTTTTTAACAAATGGATGCAGACATGGATGGATGTACGCATAAAATCTTCAAAGTATCTGTCTTCAAAAAATCTGCTAGCACGTACTTGCACAACTTGGGTCCAAGTCTTTGCTTTTGTTTTAAGCTGACAATTTTAGTACAGATTCCATGCTTCGAAAACTTCAAAATGTTGTAGTGAGGAGTTGAAACCTGAAAGTGGTGTACCAAGATCAGATGGGTGGTTTAATGTCTCATTAAATGATACTAATGAGTTATGGTTGCAGGTTTCTTGGGATGGTAATTCTTTATTGTGATTGTCGTGCAAAGTAAAGTAGAGGAAAATATCAGCCGTGCTGGGGCAGGGATGCATTAAAATTTTTGACTTTTCTGCCATACGAAAGCTGTCATGTATTTGATGCAGGGGCCCAATTAAAACATTTCAAAAGGAGGATTTGATGTTGCCGAGGATCTTATGGTCGCAGAAATTGGGAAGCCAAGATTGTGAAGACCTGAATTGGTGACCAAAAGAAAGAAAAAGAGAAAATTTTGATGAAAACGTGAAGCAAATAAAGCTGTGCTTCATCAGCTCAGCATATATACTTTGCCCACTTTGCAACTACTTTCTGTTGATTGATGCATCCCTCTTCACATGTATCTGCTGTTATTATTACGGCGGAAGGTGGAATCGACTTTTTACCAGATTTTTTTTTAAATCTAACATGAACCCCTTTTTTATCTACATTTACCTTTGTCGGTTTGCTGACGAAGACACCCATCCAAAGTGTGGTAGGGAATCCGTTTCGTGGAAAGGTACGGCGTGAAATGTCATAGTCTCGTACTACTGTAGACTCAGTCTTGGCCACTTTTAGAAGGAAACTTTTTTTTTTCTGCTAATTGTTTTAAAAAATTTAATTATAAAAAATATTTTTAAGTCATTTATACTAAGATTAATTCTATTTGATACATGTAGAGTCTTTGTGAAAAATAAAACTCTGATTTCAAGTTTTAAATAATTGCATATATAAAAACAGTTTAAACTCTCGATCTCACTTAAGTCAAAAATGCTCTTTACTTATTCACTAACGCCTTGAAATTGGGAATAAGATCCTCTATCCAGTTTTATGGTGTTTTATTGTGTCTAGTAAATTTTAGTTATTCATTTATGCAGATCTCGCGTGGACTCTATATAAATAAACGTAAAGCGCGCATAAATAAATGGTTAAGATTTACTGGACATAATAAGATATCATAAAAATTAGGCAGAAGATTTTAAAGGGAACGATTATTATGTGTGCATTGATGTACTGTATCACTTTACTTGGTGAGATAATGGTGAATGAAACATGACTCATACATGTCAAAGCTGGTATCTGTCAAAGGTAAAGTTTCTTTTTCAGGCTTAGGATTCTAATGACTTGGACTAATCTAACTGGAGTTGCGTAATTAAAGAGAATACGCACTTGGAATTAACTAATGCGAGGGTGACTTCTAAAAGTGAATAATCATGTTTAATTTGGTTAAGTTTTAATTATAAAATTTAATTAACTCAAATTTGATTTAATTGAGGTATAATTATGAAAAACTAATTAACTTAAAATGAAATTAAAAAATTGAATTGAATTTTGTTTTTTTTTCTAAATATGGGATCCAAATCTTGAAAAGATCTTAGATTTAGTTCAACTTGATGTCAACCTATTGTGGGTGTTGGTCGATTTAATTGTAAAATTTTTGAATTGTTTAATTTTTTGATTCGATTTATTTTAATAATTTGTTGTTAAAATTGATTAATTTATGAGTTAATCGATTAATTTTATTAATTAATAAGTTTATATAAATCAATTAATTTTTTAATAATATAATTTTTAATTAAACTTTAAATTATTAGATGAAAAAGAAAATTCTTTTTTATTATATTTTAAATTCTTTAATTTTATTCAACATTCTACAATAATTGAATTTTTTAAATCTTAAATTTTTTATTTTATTAATCTTATAACTAAAAAAAAGTTGATATGGTACTTTTTTTAATGGGACTCGTATACTTTGTTCTAACCATTTACACATAAAACGACATTATTTTAAGATAAAAAAATCAAAAAGGTTGTAATAAGATATTTGCGTTTACACTTTACATATAAAATGACGTAGTTTTGAAACTAAAATTAAATTGTAATAAACCCCTCGTACAGGAGAGAGCGAGACGTGCAAAGCACTGGACTTGAACGCTTAGTTTAATCGATCCCTTAGGTCTCTACTAGGTTCCCCAACCCTATGACTTCAACTTAGCTCGTGTCCAATGTACTAGGAAACAAAAGTAAACGAACAATGTCAATAGATTGGGTCGTCCTGAGGATGTCAAAAAGTAGAAGTTCAACAATGAACAATGAAGGGTAGATTAATTGGTCTAAATTTTTACTTAAAACTTTCTCCTAAAAAGGAGGTCTTAAGTTCGAGTTACGTTAAAAGAAGAGAAATAGGCATATTTTTGTTGATGATCCTCTAGCTTCCTGAGCACAGCTTCTTGATCAGATTAATTACGGATTCGCTTCTAGTGACAGTGTGGGAGTTGGAGTTACTAGGAAACCTGGGAGCTGATGGGAACTTGATGCTGAGCAGGGGGGAGCTAGTGATCAATCATCAGCTGAACAATCAAGTATATAAAGACTCCTTGTGCGCAGAAGTGTATAAGCTACGTAAAAACTTGAGGAATTTTAGAGTTCCAGATTTACATCTTCTAAGCTCTTGGGGTGAAGTCGTAAGAGCTTAAGATTAGTCTCGCTAAGCCAAGATATCTAATGTAATAAAAAAAGAAAGAAAGTAGAAGCTCAATGTGCAGATGTGTTAGTGGGAAGTTTTTTTTTATTATTTATGTGAAGTTGTGGGTTTGAACTGTTTTTATGTATGCAGCTGTTTAAAATTTGAAGTCAAAATTTTACTACTAGAAAAGACCTATCAAATTCAAGTGATGATTAATTTAAACGTGAATAACTTAAAAACACTTTTTTTTCTACAAAGGAAGAAAACAAAACATCCTAATTAACTCAGGTTTCTGCAATACAAAACTCCATGAAGGTCGCGAAGGAATTGGTCCCGAATGGTGGCAATTCCTGCAAAATATGTAAATCAGGACTGAAAGCTGCTGCAAGCGAAACTATTCAGTCGGTACACTGGTTACCCTCACGATATACGTGTCTGAGTTGTACTTCCCAAATTCGATGAAAGAATCCACGTACATTTTTTTATAATTAAGATTTTCTTAAAACACTTCATTAAAAAAAAATAAAAAGTAGCACAATGGTAAGGAAGAGGTGTGAAGCATACCTATAAATCTTAAATTATATATGAATACTTGTCGCCGACACCTGTCTGGGGAGTAAAAGAGTACGATACGAGCTAGAGTCCAAAAATAAAAAGGTGAAAAAGGTGATATTTCAGTCGGAAGAGGGTACGGCAACTGATACACTGCCATCCGTTACTCTCCCCCGCCTTTATTCCTTATCTTATAATCGCTTCTTTTCTCTTTTTTTCCGTGGCTCCTCTCCTCTCCTCTCCTCTTTTTTATGGTCGACGCGGTTTAGTATATAGCAGTACAGGACACACATTAATTCTTTCTACCTAGAAATATAGAATATAATACAGTCATTGCGAGTGCACAAGTTATAAAAGCAGAGGCTGAAGATGAAAGATGAGAAGAAGATAATATAGATGCACTTGTGGGTGCTTTTCTCTTGTGAATACAGATACAGAAAAAGGGTGCATTCCACTGCTCTTCATTGAGTTCAAAGAAAGAAGAGATACAGAGAAATCAACAAACAACCATCTTGATATCAGTTTTTTTTGTTATATCATCTCTTGGTAGGTATGAGTAAGGAAGGGCCAAAGGCAGCGTACTATGAGCCTGTTAAAAGCTATGATGAAGAAGCAGAAAGTGAGAGGCCGTCTTTGAGAAAAGTGGGTGAATCCCGTCATCATGAAGAAGAAGATGTTGAATTGGCTCTTTCTTTCTCCGACTCCGGCTACAATGCCAATCTCGATCGAAGCCGCAAACTTCCTGTTACGAAAGAAACTAAATTCTTAAACCATTCTTCTCCACATTCAAACCCCCACCAAAATCAACAACACCAGACCGGCCGTCTAGTTTCGCTCGATGTTTTTCGAGGACTCGCTGTTGCGGTAACTGGATTTTCTTGTCCTTACTGTGTCCTTTCCTTCCATTTTTTTGTGTTTTTTTTCATCGTTTTCTGCAGATCTCGTACATCCTGTTATGGGGGATCTGTTTGTTTTTAACATGATTGATTTGCTCCGATCAGTAAAAATATCTCTTACCAACTTTGTAGTAATTCGTAAAACTCACAGAACAAAACAAATTTTGTTTTTTGTCCATTACCCAGTTTTTGATTTTCTGCTTTGTTTTTGATCCCCCACCTGTTAAATTGATTAAGCAGAACTCCAGAAAGACTTTCCTTTTCATACGATATCTATATTCACTCTTTTTTCCACGTATGTATCTGTAACAAATTTTCAAGTCTATATACCATTCTATTTTTGCGTTTTGCCTATGGTTATTCCCATATCCGTCTGGTTTTCTAAATTAGTTTCAGATTTTGTTGATCCCAAAATGGTGGGAAGTTTACATGTGCATTTATTCTCTTCTCCAACATGTTCGGAAAATCTTAGCCCATGTTAAGTTCAAGTGAATGTTTTCAAACCATATCATATATTGAACCTTAATCTCATCGAGAACTTCCAATAAAGTCAAACGGCAGACAACATCAATGAACAGGGACTGAAATCAATTTTACTTCTTTCCTTTGGCCACGACTCCTGTTGTGATGGCGACATATGTTTTCAGTAAAGTCTAATTTTTGGATTGAAATATCTAAAATGATCGTCTTACTTGTTGATATCAAACATTAAAATGCAGCTTATGATTCTTGTGGATGATGCTGGTGGATTGCTGCCAATGATTAATCACTCACCTTGGAATGGTCTAACGCTCGCAGATGTTGTGATGCCATTTTTCCTCTTCATTGTTGGTGTTTCCCTTGCACTCACCTACAAGGTACTCTTTTTTATGCTTTTGTCATATAGACATAACACACAACAACACTAAAAGTTCCTACACAATCACATTCCTACGTTTCTTATACAGTTATTCTTTTTATTGTTCTTACACACAGAAATTGTCTTGCAAAGCCGTTGCCACTAGAAAAGCATTGATGCGAGCACTCAAACTACTGTTTTTAGGACTTTTTCTCCAAGGTGATCCTCTTTTAACATCTACATTATGCATTGTAGAGCACTTGCTTAATTTCTTTGTTATTGTTTCCATTTTCATGAGAACCAAGGAGGGCAGTGTTACCAGACTTTCATGTTAGATATTCAACAGTTTCTACTTTCACTTCTGTCCAGGGGGTTTTTTGCACGGCCTCAGTGATTTAACTTATGGAGTTGACATTGACCGAATAAGGTGGACGGGTATATTGCAGGTATGCCTACTTATCTGTCCTAACCCTTCCTTTTCATTATAGTCTGATCAGTTTAGGCTTGTAAAGTCTAGCAAATTGAAATCATTTGATGCTATTGAGGGAATTGATTGTACCTAAATCAACTTTTTAGCCATATCAAGTCTGCATTATTGCTATAGCTAAATTCTGTACAAACTTCAGGCTATGCAAATTCTCAAAGTAGTATAATTAATGCCTCTTTTTTCTCTCAGAGAATAGCAATAGCATATTTAGTAGCTGCAGCATGTGAGATTTGGCTGAAAGGGGATGATTCGGATACTTCAGTTACATCTGCACCGAAGAAATATAGACTCCAATGGTAACCACTTTGATTCATCCCACGGTTATTCTAATTGATGCCACAGCAAACCCTCAGGCTCACGGACAGGGTTATCTCATAAAAAGATTGACTTGCCATATAACTATTGTAAAATTACTGGTTGTGCTTCAAACTTGAAATTTGGCATCTGCTGTAATTAAGATTATTTGTGAAATTAAGTTATCCATATTATGATAATTGGCATACTCTTTCTCAGGATCATGGCTTTGGTGCTAGTTGTTCTATATCTTGCCTTGCTGTATGGCTTGTATGTTCCTGATTGGGAGTTTCAGCTTCCATTTGGAGAGTCTTCCTCTGCTCCCAAGATACTTTCAGTGAGCTCCATTTCATTTCTTTCCTACCTCAATAACTTAGAAGCTTGACTATTTCCAAGTCAAGAATTTTTTTTATCTGCACTTACTGCTTGCTTTTTGAGTGGCTTGAAATAATCTTTTGTAAATATTCACTAAAAGGTGAAATGTGAAGTGAGGGGGGACACCAGTCCAGCTTGTAATGCTGTTGGAATGATTGATCGTGTGTTACTGGGAACTCAACATCTATACAAAAAGCCAGTTTATGCACGAACAAAGGTTGTTAATATGAGCCCTTTAATTACTTGTCCTAGTTCTACTTCCCTAATTTCTTCTAGTCATTGAGCAAGTTATCTAGTATTGATGTAATTTGCATCTCATTGAACAGGAATGCAGTCTAAATTCTCCAGATTATGGCCCGTTGCCCCTTAATGCTCCTTCATGGTGTGAAGCCCCTTTTGATCCTGAAGGACTCCTGAGGTTGGCTTGAAACTTTGTTTTAGAGTAATACCTTCCGGCATTAATAATGTGTGCTATAATCTTTGCTTGATGAAACAGCTGGTAGCAAAGTACCAGCTGATAAACATGGGAAGATAGCAAGTAAAACTTGGTTTCTGACTTGGAAGTTAGGTCTTCTTCTCTTGTTAAGGTTTCTTGGTAATCCCTGCGTCTGTGCTTGTAGTTCAGTAATGGCAATTGTAACGTGTTTGGTTGGTTTGCACTACGGGCATATTGTCCTTCATTTCAAGGTGAGAGATTTTTGAAGTCTCATATTTTATACAATTGTGTTCATCCATTCTCTTCAAAGTTCTATTTACGCTACTGTCTGCAATTATGCAGGATCATAACGATAGAATACGTCACTGGATGATCCCATCAATATTTCTCATCCTGTTTGGGCTGATCTTGGACTTCTTCGGTAAGTAATTAATTAAGCTGCTTCTTCTCTTGTATTCTATTGTATTGGGCTACATCCTATGAGAAGTGCGATCTTTCTTGTTATAGGAATGCACATCAACAAGGCTCTTTACACATTCAGTTACATGTGTGTCACAGCTGGAGTTGCTGGCATTCTATTTGTTGGAATCTACGTGCTGGTTGGAAAATTTCTTTTGTTATACATACTAAGAGCTTATGATACGAGTAATTCATTAAAACTAACAATATCGTTTTCTTGCACAGGTTGATATGTATGGATATAGGCGAATTACCTTGGTATTGGAATGGATGGGGATGCATGCATTGATGCTATATGTGATTGCAGCTTGCAATATCTTGCCAGTAGTCCTCCAAGGTTTCTATTGGAAGCAGCCTGGAAACAACATTGTACTATTCCTTCTCTGGTTATTTTTGTGCTGTTCACTTCCTGTACATTAATTCCTTTCACTTGTTTCAAATGTCAATTAACTTCCTGCTCTTGCAGCTTGGGTTAATAGGAATTGGAAGATGAACAACAGCAGCAGACAGGGAAAGAAGCAACTTCTAACTCGTTATTTTCCTCACCACCTGAAGACAACTCAACTTATTTTGTTGCATTTAGTTGGAGCATATGAAGGACTTTGGTTCAGAGTGCTTTACAAGATGGGAGCAATAAGATCCTTTATTGCTTACTGTTTCCTCAGTAAATGAATATGACATTTCCTCAGTTACCATACGAGTAGCGATTAAACTTGTTCACAAATTTGAGAAAAATGTATGACCTCACTGGATTCCTCTTTCATGGTAAAGATTTTGACTCAGAGCTCATATACAAATACATCAAACATGAAACGAGTTCTGATCTCTTCCAATTCTTCATTGGAGACAATGTTGTGATATAAATATGTGCAGAAATAAAGTTTGATGAAGAGGCCCCTTCTTATGGGGTTAAAATGTTTATTAGGTGATGGTAATATGGATCTTCTTGTCAATCATGTATGCAGCTTCATATCAAACGGTGACGAATCTCTTGGCATTTTAATATCACCTATTGCATTATACTTCAGTAGTCGTAAGTGAGAAATGGGATCTGCAGTTATTAATATTGTAGATGGCAACTATATGGGATAATTTATGTATCAACCTGGAAGCATCAAAAGATAGTTCATCAAGCACACCATACAGAGAATTGAGTGTGAAGAGAGTAATGTAATGAACTTGTCAATGATAGTTCATCAAGCACGCACACCAGACAGAGAATTGAGTGTGAAGAGAGTAATGTAATGAACATGTCAAAGTTCATCAAGCACACCATACAGAGAATTGAGTGTGGAGAGAGTAAGAAGCATATGTAATGAACATGTCGCACTTTTTCTTTCTTGTAGAGAGCCTAATGGAAATGTCTAGGTGAAGGTAAATTTGGACGAGAAGGAGACGGCTCGCTTGGATGGTAGTAAGGGTAAACAGTGTATATAGTCTGAGCAATAGTAAGTGCAAAAAGGAAAGCAGCAGCAATTAGGGACATGATTGCCCATGGATTCCTGAAATAGGAGTGAATCAGATTGGCTCGCCACTCATTCCAGGACTTTTTGCAATAAGCATTCACCTTTTTATGAACCGCATACAGGCTACTTTCAGGATCCAGAGTGATATCTTTGGAAAGGGAGTTGAACAATTTAGCCACAGCTTTGTCGCTTCCAATAGCATTCTGTATGATTCCTTGGGAATGAAGAAGAGCCACATCTTTTGCACTGTCTATGATGTTGTCCATGAAGAAGACATAGGACGTCACCTCATTGCCCGCACCTACATGCAATCGCTCAAAGGCGATCAAATTCAGAAAAATGGACTCGGTGGCATCGTCTACAACAATCGTCGGAAGCTTAAGAACCCCGCTATGAAATGAGATGTCTCTCAGGCTTCGACTTTTACTTTTCTTGAACCAGATGCCTGCTTCATTCAGTTCTGTTGCAGACCTTATGATATCATCAGAATCACCTTGATAGCGTGCTCTGCCTGATGATCTATGGCCACTCTTTTTCTTGCTCAGGTTTTCCTCAAAGACAAGACTTTTCCTGTATACATCCAGTACGTGCAAGCATTTATCTTTGGTTGAGAAATGGGTACTACTGGAAAAACAGAACTTGAGTATCAGCTTGTTCACAAAGCCTTCGTCCTGAAGAAGAAGAAGAAGAACCAATTTGGTATTTCAAAAATCAAACAGCAGAGAGAATGTACTTGGGTAGTTGTCAGAATAACGTACCTTTGCCTTGTCACTTTCAACTGCAATTAGCTTATTAAGTAGCAGTATTGGTAGTTGATTTTCGAGCATCAACATGTCACGCCTGATGTATGGCATGATATAGAGCTTTCCGTGAGTGCTAAAAATCGGATCATTGGTAGCATAATCATCCAAGGTATGGGTTGCAACACGTAAGAGTTCCAGCATGAAACAACCATCAAGAATCATGAGTTGCAGAAATCCATCCGTATCTTCCTGCCATGACACATCAAGTTGATCATAACAATATCATAACAATCTTTCAGAACCTGCACGACTTCCTTCAACGACTCAACAAACGGTTGTAGAGGTTTCCTTGATCGTTTCAGGAAATGAAGGAGTGCTCGGTGCTTATGCTCCTCCATTGGCCTTAGATGATCTTTCCCATGATGGTAAGGACCGAAGGAGACTGCCTGAGGGCTATAGGCTCTCTTGTTCAAGTCCGTGACACATGATGGTATTTTGTAGATTGAACGTTTTCTCCAATGCTCCATCTCTGTTGACGTATCGACCATGTTTTCGATTTGTTCATTAATTTTCACCACCCAGTTGCTCGCTGCCATTGCTCTGAATATCTGAAAGATGAGGTTTCAAAAACCGATTAAAAAACCTTAACATGTAAGCTTGATTTGGCACTTGACGAAGTAAATTCCACAATCTTTTTATTTCCTTCCTCCTAAATGGCACTGAGGTGTTACTGAAACTGAAACAGTCTGCTGAACATGTAATCCTGCTTAGTTCTCATCGCTTGGGGTTGAATGCAAAGAGAGGTTAGTCCTCGTATCTGTTTTAAACAGTTGCTTCGAATTGTCAAAAGCAAACAAACAACCCAACAACTCAAAAAGATAAATGGTGGAAGTGGGAACCGAATATTTAGTGGTGGGATTATGGATGCCTGCGATTCTTAAAGCTGCTAAAGACTATGATGGTACTAAGCTAAGTATTCAAACGACTGCAAGCAACTTAATGTTCCTGATGGCAATTGTTCCTTTCTTGTGATGGTTGTAGATTAAGTTTAAAACTGTTAAACGATGCTATTCGTCTTCAGGAAGGAATATCGTGTCTTTTGTTGTGTCATCGTGAAATTAAAGAAGACAAAAAGATAAGAACCTAGAAACGGGATGGTATTAGATCAATGTGGCAAGAAGGGAGGTGCCATAGAATCTAATCTATCAAATGGAACACCCCTTTTTTTTTTTCTTCAAATCAATCAGACACATCTGAAATAAAAAAACAGGCGAAGTCAACAAGTTGCAATCACGAGAATAATACAGAAACGTGGTATAGATCAACATATGTTGTAATAGTAATATTAAATCCTCGCTCAGGAAGAAATGGTTTGGTTTTCTTATATTATGATGGGATACATAATACAAAAGCAGTAGACAACATATATAAATAGTAATAATGGTGATATGCAGTAACAGTAATACTTAAATCTCTTACATAGAGCCCTGAATAGTGGGCATGCAACCAAGTGTTGAAGAAACTGGACCCGACAGCGACACTTTTGAAAGGCTTACAAATCGAAAATTAAGGAATTGGGAGTCAAATCGTAACGTGTAAGAATTCCAAGCACCGGGTGGCCTTCCAATAATTTTTTCTCATGTTCATATGTCTCTGTCTCTCTTGCATTCAGGAGGAAGTGCAGGATATCTGACCCTATCAGTGCAGTAATTGTAGATGGTGAATTTCCGACGGACCCACATGAGCCTCCTGTACTGGTATCCGTCAAGATCCTGGAACTCTTTCTGATCCCACCATCTCTTGCCCTGAGTGGCACAGAACTTGGCCTCCACAGAAGCCTCACATCCGTCGATGTGGAAGCCCTTGTATGCTGCTATAAATGGAGCTTTTGACCAGTCTGTCTTCTCAAGCCCGCCCCTTGTGGCCCAATCATCAGCATTCCACAAACTTGAGTACATCTTCATCGGTTGATTGAATGGAAATTTAACTCCCAAGTCCTTGCAATTCTTGAATACTCTAATTGGAACATCGTCCACGAAGAACCTGAAATTTCCAAGCCCCTTAAACACGTCACATCAAAAGGAAATAGTTCAAAGTGTAGGCCAGCTCAAAAGTGGTGTGAGAAATTTTAGTTTATTATGTCAGAAAGTAACCAACTTTATCGAATTTCAACGCAAAAGTCTTCTGCAAATTAGCTAGAATGACGGATCAAATTGAGTCGAGGAGACTCCTGCACTTACACAACTTGATACATGTTCCAGAGGATAGAATAGGAGTGGTATGTTTTGGTAGGGTCAAACCAGAGGTAAATCCTTTGCTCTCTGTTTCCTGCTCCTCCCGTGAACACATTTGTCTGCAAAATGTAGGGCTGCCCACTCCTGTTCCCCAGGAACTCGAAGTCTATCTCATCGTGTTCCGAGTTTTGAGAAGACAGCTGTGACACAATGCATATCATATAACGTTCAAGCTCTTGAATTAAATACAACTTAGTAACATCATCTAAATAAAGGGCAGCAGACAAAACAAAGACAATGGCAAAGACCAGCTAAAACCGGTTAAAACAAGTTCTAATCGTGTAGAAAAAGTCCGAACTACACTCCCAAACGTTCAACAATGTAACAAGTAGAAGTAACTCACATAAAAAGCAGTGACCGTTCCAGCTGAATCCCCAGGAACCAATTTGATTTGCATACTGAAGTGGCCGAACAAGTACGAGCCCTTTGATTGGAAGCCAGTACCTTTTCAAATGATTAAAAAAAGATTACGTTTTGGCATTGGTATAATAGTTCAAATGCTCTGCTTGAACTTTCTATTTTTGTGACATGGAGAATGTATACCAGTGTACTTGTCCAAGTGGAGTTGAATCTCAGAGCCTCCATTGAAGTATTTAATGTGATCAAAAGCCCAAGTTGGCATGTAGTTCCTGCCAAAGGGGACATCTATTGGCTTCCTTGGAGGCGCTCCCATCGTGCCACATGCCATAAACAAAACAGAAAGCAGCAGAATCCACTGACGATGAGAAACCATGTTTCTGCAGATTCCAAAGGACATAACATCAGACATTATATCAGATGAGAATCAAGAACAAAGAAGCCATATGGGGTTTCCATGCTTTAGAGCATTACCTGAAAATGGTGGGATTCAGGGTCGGTAGATAAAGGTGAAAGAAGAGCAAGAGGGATGAGGGAGCTATTAGGAGGAAGAAGCCTTTATAAAGGTAGAAAATAACTTGGTAGGTCCTGAAATTTGAATTTTTTTTTTTCCCCTTTGGCATCCATATAATTGAACTTGGTATATTATTAAATTTATATTGAAAAACAAGAATTTTATATTATTTAAATATATATTAATAAAAAAAAGTTGCGTAAAATTAACATCTCTTCTTAACATTCTCGTAAAGCAAGAAAATCTGTTCGTTATATTTTAATTTATAAAATAAGAGATAAAAAATAAAATTCTATATTTTTATTTATTTTTATAAATTTTTTATTAAACAACAATAATAAAAAATAAAAATATTTAATAAATATGAAATTTAAAAAGATCCCATGTAATTTTAGATGTAATTAATAGGTAGGTTATTTTTTATTAACTAAATATGTGAATTTATTAAAAAATGTAACATAACTCGTAATATTTTTTTTAAAAAAATGAATATGTTTATCTTCCAACTCATATTATTTGAAAAGGCTATGGGGTAAGGTCCATCTTAGGAGGTCTGACTGTCAGAGACTGATGAAAGCAGCGTGTTTGGAATTATTGAAAATTGCAGGTGGAGGAGTGCAGATCTTATGATTATTTTTACTGTTTTATTTTATCTCATAAAATTTTAATTATTTATTTAATAGGTCTTATATAAGTCTTATATGAGACTTATAAAAATAAATAATTAAAATTTATTAAACACATACTATAATATTAAATAGAAGATCTTGATTTTAAGTATAAACGCCTTTCAGGTCTTCTTTGCCGTAATTTTCTTTTAACCACACATTTACATAATGATGGGATTTAATAAAATAAAGCAGTAATTAGTTAATTAATACAGAGAATCTGTTGGCACATGTGATGTGGGGACCAGAGGATTTGTAGATTGGACACCTATGACCTATGTTCCTGTCACTTGCCCGTTTCCGCGTTCTGTTGTTATTATTTTCATTCAATCCTATCAAAACAGTGTCACGAGAACATAACAGAAAATCTGAACCGTCCGTAAAATCATCGGAATTGTTTAACAATTAACTGATTATATTAGTTGTTAGTTGATTCTATTAATAGTTAATTAATAATTGATTATATTAGCTGATTTAATCAGTATATTGTATTAATTTTTTATTATTTGATATTTGGTAAAATTAACTATTTATGTGTAAAATAGCTTATTAAGATATGACTTTAAAAAAATTTACAAAGGTATAAATTTAATATTTCGTTGAATATTCTTATAGTAATTTAGATTTAAATATTAAATTCTACAAAAATTAAGTTTATAACTCTAATATAAATATAAAACATATAATAATAATATTAATAATAATAATAACAATAATAACAATAACAACAACAATAAAATCTAAATTTTATCTCTAATTTTATATTTTATATTGTCTGCAAACTTACTCTATAAATAATATCTTACTTGTCAATTTAAATTAATATATAGATGTTTTGATAAATTTATAAATAATAGTTGTAATTAATTTCTTACATTTAAAATGGGTTAGAAATAAGTTTGACAAAATAATAATCTTTCCATCAAATTTTTATTAATTGATTGATTGAAAAGTTACTTTTAAATAACTTTTCAAAAAACAGCTAATAGAGATAAATAGTCTTCTCAACTGACTCGTAATTAAACAAATATATTAATACTCTTTAAGGGCTGAAATGTACCTCAAAAGCTATCCATCGGTGCTTTAAAATTTGGACCGGCTATTAAATAGGAAATTTTATTGGTTACCAATTTGACCGGTTAAATCGGTTTAACCATTAATTGAATCAGTGTGACGTCATAATTATGCAATAATTATATTTAATTATATATAATATTAAAAATATTAAACAAATACAAAAATATATCAAAAATAATAAAATAATAAAAAATTTATTAAACCAGTTGTCGGACCGATCGAACCGGAACAATTCTACCGATCAATTGACCAATTTTAACTAAATCTCGCTGATTAAATTGAGAACCGAATTTTAAAAATAAATCGAGTCGAATAATCGATCGGTCACTGATTAAACCGATCGGTCTAATCCAATTTTCAAAAGGGAGCTATCTACTAAACATTTCATAGTCAAGGGCATCGGGCATTGGGCACCCAAATTCTTCATTATTTTTCTTTTCATTTTTCGAGGACCATCATTGTCACTATTTGTGCCTGTTTTTACTTTTTTGTACATCGACATTTTCAACGTCTTTGTTGGGTTTCCACTTTCTACCGTCGGACATGAAATCTGTTAGAATCTTAAAGAAGACAATCTAGAAAACTAGTCTAAGCAAATGCCGGAAACTATACGAAATGACAAGTAATTCGAGACATTCCAAGTGTCTTCAAGTTTTAGGATTCCAAATTTTTATAATTTTTTTTATCTTTTTAATTTAGGTAATTAATTAAATATTTGAATCGAGTGCTTAATTAAATTTACCAAATAATTACTTAAAATAAATTATCATTAATCATTAAACGCTCCACGAGAAAAAGGTGAATATTGCTTGTTTAATATTTAGTCTTTTAAAAAATTAATAAATAATTTTTTAATAAATATATATGATAAATTCATATAAGATAAACATAAAATAAATATAATAATCACAAAAAATACCAATTTTTCTATTCCTGTCATTTAGTCCGTGCTACACTATTTTTTTTTTACTTTTACAAAATGTAATTAAAAAAACACTTTGAAGCATTAATTTCAATATTTTAAATTTGGAAATTTTAAAACATTTATTTCAATAAAAAACATGATTTAAAACTATTTCAAAGTTTTCTAAAATTTATTTAAACATCAAAGGTTTTTTTAAATAATAAATATTCTCTCACGTATTATATCTTATTTGTAAATAAATATTTAATGATTGAGTCGTAATTTATTAACATAATACATATGATTTTACTCAAAATGTTAAAATACTTATTACATATAGATTATTTTCGTTTTTTTTTATTCATTCAACTTACTTACATTGAAGATCTCTTGAACTATATTTAATACTTTACTCATTTTAATTATTTGGTCACTTTACAGTCTTATTGAATCTGATTATAACCTTTTGTTATGGTGTAAAACTGATTTTTTTTTTGGAAAGTAAACGAAAATACACAGGCCGTCTAATTATCGCAGTGTTTGTGGTACAAAAACTCGTGTTGGTCACAGCACATGTGGGCTCAAACTGACGTCGGAGGCTCCTGGAGATAGTGGAAGCCCAACCTGGCTATTACTGCAAGTGAGGCCAGGCAATCGGTACTCTGGTTCCCTTCCCGAAACACGTGTTGGGGATGTACTTCTCATGGTCAACGCAGTAGCTCGCAGATACCTGCAATCAAACGGTACAGATCAGGTCTGAAAAATTAGAAGAAGAGAGAATGTTGATCACCTTAAGGGAATCGACTTCTAAAATGAGTCATCGATACCCGAGATCCCAAGCCATATGAAGACTCGAATGAACTCCCCAAAGTTCTGCCTCAAATGGAGAACCCTGCCTTTGATGAGTCTAAGAGGAGATCGGCAGGAGGAGGCCTGAGTGAGTGCTTGATACTACTGGGTGTTTTTTGCCCAGAAATAATAGGGATGTGATCCTCTGTGTTAGTAACTCTAGCTTAACTTTATGCTACTCTATCTTAACTATCTATTTATGTAAGATTCACATTAAAAAATGGTTAGAATGGAGTAGTACATGATTAGGCCGAGTTGCTCATAAAGAGAATTTGAGGGGGGAAATGATGGGTTAGGTCCATGGTTTCCGAAGGTGAAATAGCAACTGGGCGTTGGTGACACCATCATGTGGGATGGTCTCGTATAGTCTAGTCTCTGATTTGTAATAGTATAATGTTGCCAATCGCGTTCCAGCACAACCACATGTGAATGTGTTTAGTAATTAAAGCCCGACTTGATTGGAAGGGGAAAGAGGGGAAGGAAGCCCTGATTGGCCAACAAAATAAAAAACTATGTAATCACCTGATTTGATTGGAAGAGGAAAGAGGGGAAGGGAAGGAAGCCCTGATTGGCCAACAAAATAAAAAACTATGTAATTATGGTTGATTACAAAATTTTTCAAGCTTTTAAAGATAACATAAAAAAATGGAATCCCTGCTTATTTTTATCTTGTATAAGTAGTCAAAGCTATTTTTTGGTGACTATAAAAATAAAGGTTCAAATTATGAAAAAAGTCTCTTTATAATAGCTAAAAAATTATGTATATTATAACCTTCTCTAAATTTCCTGCATGAAAAATCTTGTGCATTTACTACAGTACTTATTTAACAATTAACTGACAGTTGATTTAATCAGCATATTACATTAATTGTTTATCATTTAATATTTGGTAAAATTAGTTATTTATGTGTAAAATAACTTAGGAGGACATGACTTTAAAAAAATTATAGGGATAAAAATATTATATATCTTAATATTTCGTTAAATATTCTTATAAAAAATTGATTTAGATATTTAATTCTACAAAAATTAAGTTTATAACTAAAATAAGACAATCTAAATAAAGTTTAACAAAACAATTCAAATAGAGCAAAAGAGATTGGGCAAAATTTAAGGATAAAATCGACATTATAGAAAAGAATAATTAGCTTATTGTCCAAAAAGTTACTCACAAGGAACTTTTAATTTTTAGCTGATTAGATTAAGGTAACCAATCCAATCAGTCAACAACCAAACAACTAAAGTAGCATTTGATGAAATCAAATAGTTAATTTTAGTTAATCAATTAAAAAATTAGCTGATCAGTCAACAATCAAATAAGTCCAATATATTCATAGTTGCCTTACAGCTCTCATTTGTCACAACTTGAAGGCCAACCTATGATACAAACGAAGCTTGCAGCCTCTCAGAAAAGTAACTAAAACTGAGGTTGGATCAAAGAAGAAGCTGGCAATTTGTTTCCTGAAAACGCGTGGACCTGCATGCTCATGTTTTACAAATAGTAGTTGTATTAGGAGAATCATGGGGTACAGAAGACACTTAAATTTAGGGCACAATCAAGTACGGACACGTTAGCCTGTGGGAATGCGAATGGGATGCAATGCACCAGCTGCTAAAGCCGTGAGTTGGTATTGGTGCATGTTATGCATATTAATTCATACATGTCCATATCATGCCAAGTTGCCAACTCCGAATTCCATGTTCCCTGAATCTGAAATTTTGAAACCCTTCAAGACTTTGTAGTAGAGTTCCTTCAAACTCTTTGACATGATTGTCACTTTCAAATCTACGTCGTATTTATATGATTTATCTAAAAGTCTCAGAATACTTAATGAATAAAATATGAATAGAAGAGGTTGAGAAACAGGGTGCATGGTATGTCTGAGGAGTGACGATAATCAGATCTTGCTGTGGAGTGTATTTCGGTTGGCTTCGGGTCCCATAGTCCCATGCTTGCGTTTTAATCCTTTGATATTATGTATATGTATATATATATGAATCGAATCCAAATGGACCAACTCTGTGATGTGTCATCTTTGTTTTGAGATCTTGTACTCGAAATAAATGGGCCGAACAGTGATTTGAAGCAAGAAAGCTCAAAGGTTCTAAAACTCTTTAAGTCTCCCGTTAGGTCTAAACACCATTACTTTTTTTTTTTTTGAACACCCTACGTACAAGAGAGGCTAGCAGAAAATCGAACCTGAGACCTAACCGAAATCAAATCTCGCTCTAAACACTATTACTATTGTCACTATTAAGTTGCACTATATTAAAATTAATATTATTAGTAATTTTATATACATTAAAAATTGTATAAAAGATTTGTATGCTTTGTGAAAAGTCTAAAACCAATCTTTCTGCCAAGTTATACCAATGATTTCAGTTGGTATTGCAATTCTAAATATGTAACATTTTACATGCATAGTCACATGTAGGGGTGAGCATTCGGGTAATTTGGACCCAATTTTTACTGTTCGAGTCCGGCCCGAATTACTCGAATTTTTTTCCATCTTATCTGACCCGAACCCGAAATTTCATCACCCGAACTTACCCGGCCTGAATTACCCAAAATTTTGTTCCGGTCGGCCCGAATTACTCGAAATTTTGTTTGGTTCTCTTTCAAAAATTACACAAAATAACTAAATACTTGAATTACATTCTCATATCTCAACAAATAGTTAAATTCACTAATAATATAACCAAATATTTCAATTAACTAGCATAATTAATCTGTTAATTCTACAAGAAAAATAACGAAATGTATTTTCATAATTTTTTAAACCTAATTCGGGTAATCGAGCCGGCCCGAATTTTTTTGGAGTTACTCGTTCCGGCCCGAAAATAATTCGGGTAATACCCGGGCCGGCCTGAATTACCCGAAATTTAACATTTTCTTACCCGAATTAATTCGGGCTAGGTCGGGTAATCGGGCCGACCCGAATAATGTTCAACCCTAGTCACATGATAAAAATATAATTGATTTATCAAATAAATGAACAAATATGATATATTAAATATATATTAATATTAATTAATTTATTAAAATTATCAAATATTAAGTAATTATTAATAACATATTTATAAGTTTAGTGTGATAACAATTTAAGCATGTTATTACTTTCTTATTTATTATATAATAATACTAATAAGTAAGATGATCCATGTTTTAGTTTTATTTATAATTTTTATATAACTAATACTTAATTTGATTGACTTTTATAGCGGTACATAGTCTCAAGTAAAGGTATATATATATATAGAGCAATATATATATACTATATATGTATATACAAGATAGACTAAAGCCTACAAACACAAATGCTGTATATGTATATGTATGATATGTTATCTAGAAGACAACTGGAATCGTATTATAGACATACATACAAGGACAATTAATTGTATAGACAAAGACAGATTGTCAAAAAAATGGGAAGTTAAGTTCAACCAATTCTGTTTGTTTAGGTAAAAGAGTTGAAAGGAACGTTCTTTTAATTTTGTTCATCAGATGGGAGATGCTTAGCAACTGCTTGCCTTTCATCATAAAGTGCCATATGCCTATATTTAGTAGTTTAACAAAACAAAAGATTAACTATAATCCATCTGTTCAATTGACAAAGAAGGTTTAAATCTGCTAACTAACTATAGTAAATATATTTGAAATGCACAGAGTTATGTATCAAAAGAAACCTAAATTGAAAATGCCTTGTCCTTAGTTACTTCCATACTTGCTATATATCAAATTTGGTGCACTTACTGTGAGCAAAGTTGACTATATTTTGAGAGCCGACCTGGCTAAATGGAGCACCAAATTGAAATTAAAGACACTCAAAGGATGTGTATCCTTTTTTTTTTTTTTTTTCTCAAATCACTATAAATGAGACTTAAAATAGACTTCGGTTAGCAACCCAACAGCAGTATGTGCTAGAAAAATTGGCAGCAATTGTATCGACAAAAGCAGAACTTCAAGACTGTTAAAGCAAGTATCTAACAACTCTTTCTTGCTTTTAAGACCCCAAACCTCAGCTTTCTTCCTTAAAAACTCGATTTTGCTAGCTGAAAGTGGCTTTGTGAATAAATTTTGTCAATTTACCATAATCAATAGTACTTTGAAAATGCCTTAAAATTACTTTTGCTATTCTTAGTCCATTTCACTAGCACAATGCATAAAATGTACTTCCTTATCTATCCTTAGTCACTAGGGCCCTTATGCTTATTATGCTTTTGCATTTCTTTTTGATTCCTTAAGTTGGTGTTGGGTTATTTAAGTTAGGGTTTCATTTAAACTGTTTGATTGAGATTCGGTTTTTATATTCTATAATCCCCTCTTTTGAACTCTGGAAATATTATCTTCTTTTTTCTCTCTTACTTTACTTTATGCCTTCAACTATTTTGAATTATTTCATGGTTATTCTCTTACATTGTACATTGTTTGAACAAATTTATGTAAATACATTAGAAATTTTATTTTTTACAGTCATGACTCGTTTCAGTTTGAGTTTACGTATAAATGCCGAAAGAACAAAAAGGATTGTGACTGTCATAACTGTATGGTTGCAGTTGTGTAATGTTGTTAGTTCGTTATTCAGTTTGTTGGTATCAGAGGCTTCTTTATATAGTTATAGGCCAAGGGTTAGAAGTTATTTTCTAAATTTTTATACAAAATGAGATTATGTGAGGCGAATTATGCAAGACAATGATGAGTTATGTATTTCAAGTTTTCAACATTTAGGATGAATAGGCAAGCTTTTTTTAAACTATGTGAAATGCTAGAAGAGGATTAAATTCAACAAAAAACATGCTTATTGATGAACAAGTAGCAATTTTCTTGCATATTATTGCTCATCATGTTAAAAATTGAGTTATTATGAAAAAGTTTAGAAGGTTAGGTGCGACAATTAGTTGGTGTTTTCATAATGTTTTAAATGTAGTGATGCATTTAAAAGATCTTTTATTTAGGAAACCTAAGCTCATACCAACAAACTCTTCAGATTATCGGTAGATGTGATTTAAGGTAGATAATCACCTTATTACTTTTATGAGAAATTATCGTGAATGTGATTAAGGTTTCTCATTATTTTTTATTTTATTTGAATTATAGAATTGCTTAGGTACTCTAAATGGGACATATATCAGGGTTAATGTGTCAATTAAAGATAAGCCTAGATTTCAAACTTGTAAGGGCGACATTGCAACAAATATGTTAGGTGGTGTCAATGGGTCGGGTCGGGTCAGGCTTGGGTTGCTCATGATCCGGCCCGGTTAGACCCCAACCTGTGTGGCCCATGGCCAGGCTGGCCAGGATGGCTCAGCGGGCAGACCAAACCCGGCCTGTCAATATATATATTTTTAAAAAAGTCAAAAGCGTCTTTCTTCTTGAAGAAAATTGCCTAGCTCGTGGCTCGTATAAATTGGGCTGGGCTGGGCCAGTTTTGCCATCTCTATGCACACCTGACATACAATTTGTTTATGTTCTTCTTGGTTATGAAGGGTTAGTAGCTGATGGTCAAGTTCTTCGTGATGCAATTATTAGGAGACATGGACTAAAAGTGCCTCATAGTAAGCTTTCCTATATGATATAGGAAGGTTGTTTGAAATTTTGTATATGAGATAATGTAAATTGAATAACTTATATATATTTTTTTTATATAGGTTGCTATTACCTAGTCAACGCAGTTTGTACAAATTGTGACAACTTCTTTGCACCTTTTAGGGGTCAAAGGTACCATTTAAATGAATGGCGTCAAGGTTACCATCCAAGAACTCTAGAGGAATTTTTCAATATGAAACATGCGAATGCACGCAATGTAATTGAGAGGTGTTTTGGGTTACTAAAAATTAGGTTGGTTATTTTTAGGAGTCCATCATTTTATCCAAAAAAGACACACAATCGAATTATTATAGCTTGTTGTTTGCTTCTTAATTTTATTAGGCAGGAGATGAGTTTTGATCTCATAAAGAGTGATTTAGGGGATTATTTTCACATCAATCTAGTTGTTGAGGAGGAGTGTATAACTACTATTGACCCACCTAACGCTTGGACAAATTGGAGAATTAAATTGACACGCGAAGTGTTCAATGAATGGCGAACATCTAGGTAAAATGAGAATTGACATTTTTTAGGCGTTCTATTATGTTTGAGTGTTAGGAGGTTTGATATTATTGTTTATGTAAGTTGTTGTACTGTTTGTTGTTTATGTTGTACGTTGTTATTGTAAACTATAATGTTCTCATAAGCTGTTGATGCTTAATGTTAATTGGTATGAAGAATTTTATGAATGTTTTTATTTTTACTTTATTATGATGATTATTTTTTTATTTATCAATATTGCTTTAATTTGGTAAATAACTATGCCGATGAATTCCCCATCAACTATTGATTCTCAAAGTTCAAAAGGAAAAAAAAAACTATGATGAGGATGTTGTGGTAGTTTCCTGTATGGTTGATTTGTATAATGTGAGAACGTACAATGTTGATACTAGATTTAAAGCTGGGTATCTCAATGAATTAGAAAAAATGGTAGTAACAAAGTTCCCTAATTCAAACTTAAAAGCCAGATCTCACATAGAGTCTAGGATTAAGACTTTAAAGAAAGAGTGGAACATTGTTTATAATATGATAAGGAAAGATACTAATAGATTTGGATGAGATATCGAAAGGAACATCGTCATTGCTGAAGATCATGTATGAGATTCTTACTTAAGTGTAAGTATTAAACTTTTAACTTGTTTTAAGTATTTTCTTTAACTACTTTCTTGTCATTTGTATAAATTATTGATGTTTGTTTCATCTTATTCGAGTCACAAAGATGCTACTCAATTTCAAAGGAAGAGCTTTCCTTTCTATAATGAATTGACTGGGATCTATGGAGAAGATCATGCAACTGGAAATGACGCACAAACTGTTGTGGATATTCTTGAAGAAATGGAAAGGCAAGAAGGTGTAGGTGGGATAAATGAAGGTGGTGAAGATCAATATGAACATAGTTTGCATGACATAGATGAATCCTTTACCCAACCTCAAGCATCAAATCTTGAAAGACAAGCCAAAAATATTTCAGCAAGGAAGAGAAAAAGGAGTATTGATACAGGAGAAGTAAGTCGCGCAGATTCAATTATTGTTGCTGCTACGATGTTGGATGATATCATGAATCAGAATGGAGATAAATTGTGTGAGAGTATTGGGACTGAAACATATATTCAACAAAGAAATGAACAGTTAGATAGTGCATTAGGTGAGATAGAGGGACTGACATATGATTAAAGGTATACTACTTTAGGCAAAATTCTTGATTATCCTAAACAAATGCTTGCATTTTTCACTCTTGTGCCTTCTTGAAGACTTGAGTCGCTGAGGAGGTTTCTTGCCACACATTGAAGATTATGTTGAAGTTTAAATATTTTGTCTAGTTATTTAAAATAAGGCTGAAACTTATTTTTTTGTTCAATTAAATAACTTTTTAGTAATTTAAAGCTCTATGTTATATTCAAGGTTTTAAAAACCATACCGGTTCGTCCGGTCCGACCGAAAAAAGTTTGAACCGCCTAGTAGTCCGGTTCGGTTTTACTTAATAACCTCTCTATATAAAAACCGGCCGGTTCAACCTTTTTTTGACCGGATCGAACGGTCCGGTCCGGTCAGGTCTGATTTTTTAAACTTTGCAAAATCTCCTTCTTTTCTTTCATTAAAACTATTGAGAATAATTTCATACATTACTAATTTGTAATTTATTTTAATGCAGTAGAAGAAGTTGATACAAATACTTTAGATGAAAGCGTAGTTTACGAATCTTTAAATAGCGTTGAAGAATTTGGAGCTTTTGACGATGATGAGACACAACTTCCTTCAGAAATACAATTTTAATTTTTATTGTTATTTTAATATTTATATTAGACTCATATTTATTATTATTAATTAATTATATAATAATAGAAATTGATGTATTTTTATTTCAATAAAATATTTTATTTTTACTTATTCTTATAACTTTTACTTCTTATTTATTATATACCGGTTTTATAGCGGTTTACTACCGGTTGAACCTCTAAACCTTAAACCTTTTCTTCGACCGTTTCGATATCCGATCCGGTTTTTAAAACATTGGTTATATTTATTTTCAATATCATTCCATTGTTATTTTATATTGCAATTGCGACTATATAATGAATGTTGACATGAGTTGGGCTAGAAAAAATTAACCACTACAAAATGTTGGAAAGTCATATGATAAAAAGAAAATTAATAATAATAAAGAATTATTATTATTATTAATAACAACTTTGATAATTGATCTTACCACGTGAAAACCCCTCGTAAGTGAAACTCGAAACCTTAATATTTATATATCTTGATTCCTCTTTTATATTTAATGATCTTGTTTTCAGTAGTTTAATAATTTAATTGTTTTCATAAATTTGCGTTTTATTTAGTTTGATTATTATTTTAGGATTAATGAATTTAGATATAGTCCTCGTAGAGTTGCTTATCTGAAATGCTCCATTATTATAACTTGACACTTGCAAATAAGTTTAAAAATCAAACTAACAATTTTTATATATTTTAAAAATATGAATTATAATAACATTTAGGAAAGTTATTGTGTGTTGCTTATTAGTATTATTAGATAACGAATAGATTTAATGAAAAGTGTATTTGTTATGACATAAAAATAAATAAATAAATAATTAGTTATTAATAAAATATGATAAATAAAATTATTTAACTATTAATAAAATAAATTATTATTACATATTAAATATAAATAATGATCTATAAATATGGTGAAATGAATAAAATATTAAAGAAATTCTAGGATTTATTTATTGACAATTAAATTATTTATTAATTATATAGAAAAATAAATATTGTTATATATTAAAATAAAATATAATGAATAACTTAATGTTAGAATATATTTTATATATTCTTTATTTGGTTTTGACATTTTTAAATTAGACATATAAAAGATGGAGTTTGTGTTTTATTAGAAGTCCATGTAG
>JANZLX010000003.1:6714261-6726088 GCA_025531955.1 Erythroxylum orinocense | reverse complement strand
ATAGAAATATTTTTAGGATATCATTTCTCAATGTATTACGAGATGTCATCCTAAATTCATTGCTTAAACTCGCTACAAATCTCCTGAAACCAATGTGATCAACCATAGACAAAGGATACTCATGCATTACAATTATATTAACTAACTCTCTTCTTGAGAACTCTTGGCTAAATTTGTAGGTTTACAACGGTTTTTTTCTCATCAAACTTAGTCCCACTCCCAGTTAATAATGTTTTTTAGCCTCTAACAAGTTTTAAATGTTTCTTTGAACAATACTTGATCAAATGCTCACGCAGATGTGAAGTCTCGTTCGTACCTTTAGCAGAAAGATTCCCTTTGCAATGCATACACTCAGCCTTATCAACACGTTTCACCGTCACCAAAGTAATCTCTAGCCACACAAAAGAAGTACGCTTCTTGCTTTTAGTTGCACCATGATCACGAAATTCTATAGCTGCAATCTCCTCTTCTTCATGAGGTAGACTAGAGAGATTTTTTGTTGTATGATTCTCAAACTCCTTCCATTGGTTCCACACTTTCAGTCACAGTCACATAATTATCCATTGGTTCCACACTTTCACTCACAGTCACATAATTAGCTGGATTTTTGATAAGCAACTCATCTCTAACAGTGACAAACGACATACAAGCTCTTTAAATAGGTGTGGGACAATGACCTTTGGTCTGGTGGTGCGTCTCTATCTATTTGAATAACAGATGTCGGTGGTTGATGATGTTAGAAATAATAAATGGTATTTGATTTACCCCACTTTTCGATGGTAAATGACGTTAAAGCAATTCAATATTCACTCTTTTTTTTTGAGTTTCTTCTAGAAAGTCAGGTACTTTGCCTAGTCCAGGCATTCCCACTTACCGACAAGCAAGTGTAGGAATGTAGAAAGGTTGGAGCTCGGAGCAAATGCCGTCACACACCAACGGCAATAGATGCCAAATGCGTGCGACGTCTTTACCGTTCAGAACCTAATCAGTTTCTCAACTAGTTAGTACTTAGAAGACCAGCATGCGACCAACGATATTGACTTGAGTTGTGCATGTGATTCTTGTAGTTTGAGACGACAGCGGCTGAGGTGCTGCAGAGTTTGAGGTTGAAGGAACTTGGAATGTTTTAGTCGATTATTTTGGATTTTTTTTGTTAGGTTTTGTATCTTATGTTTCTTTTACTATTGCGTAAGAAATAGTAAAGATGGCAAGAAGCAAACAACTATTTTAAACTTCAATAATGACGCAATAGCGTGATTGTGAGAGGGAAAAAAAGGATAGCTTTCCAGTTTCACCTCGAATTATAAATTTGATGTTCACAAAAAAATGAAAATATTTTGTGGATGAATTCTTAAAAGCACGCTGCACGTGTAACATTCTTGATAGTGTGATTGTCTTTTCAAAAGGCTTTGAAGGCTCAACGAATATATTCATGTTTTACTAATTAATATGCTGGCGCGTAAATTATATAAGAGTAAAGTGAGATATTAAGTTATGTACTGAAATAAAATTAATAAAAACGGATTGAATATGAGTGTTCATCGATTCGGGTTATTAATAGATCCATATCTAAATTCACATCCACATCCACATCCATTTAAAATCTATTTTAAAGTTTCCATATTTATTTTTTAGGTCGAGTAGTACGGATATTAATCGGGTTAAAAATTCACTGTCATCCCTAATAGAGAGTGTGTCTAGCACACACCTCTTCCTAATCTGCGTGATCTTTTACACGCATATACTTAAGGGATTGCTTTTAGTCGTTCTTAACACTCATTTTTAACGCATCCAATGTTCCCAAAAAAAAAAAAAGGATATTAACACAATGCTTATTACACCTTGAACACGGTATAGAACATGGTACAAAAGACAATGTTTGAATACTTTTATTTTATATTAATTTTTTAATAATTATTTTATTAATACTTTTATTCTTGCCATAAAATTATTGATAATCATTTTAAAATGTATTAATTATTTATAAAATCAAAATATATTTATTTATAAAAAATCATATAATAATTAAATAATTTTATTTACTGTCAATTTAAACATATAATCGGTAATTTCATTTATATTTCAATGATTACTTTTTATTTTTTTCAAATCTTGCAAACGAGAATCGAGTCCGACCCAATCCCGTTCAATACTATTCAACAATCAATTACTGATCAACGCGTAAATTTTGAAATTGAAAGTTGAAACCCTTCGCAATTTGTTCATTCATGCGGCTGGTTTGGTTCATTGGAAAATCACATGCAATCGGATTGAACTGAGAACGATGGATAGAGTGGCTGTATTGGTACTTCTAGTACTGCAGTTGTTCTCCAGTCTGGTGGTTACGGTGGATTGTGAATCGGAAGACGCGAGAGAAGGCATCGGCCGATGGCAGAGTCTCACCTCACGAAACTTCTCTTCTCAGATCAGACTCCACTCCCACATTCTCCTTTTGGTCACCGTTCCTTGTAAGCCTATCTCTCTCTGTCTGTATGTGGTCAATTTTGGACGTTAAATTGATGTAATTTCGAGTTAAGTTCAGAGAGTTTTGGTAAAGTTACTCAGTTGGATCACTGGGGGCATTGCTAAGATTGACGGGTTTTGGTTTGGAATTTCCTTTGAGGTGTTGGAATGTCAATAGATAACGCTAAACATTGTATTATTCATGAATAGGGTGAGGAAGCAATGTTCATTGGAAGCGTTGATTGCTTTTCGTGATCTATCTTTATTCCTTAAAGCTAATACTAAAGGCATTTCATTTTTTGTGTGTTTAGTTTCGTGCTGTTTGTTCATACATGGTTCTACTTCTGCTTCATTGGTTATAACGTTATGCCTTTTGTGGAGGATGGGAAAGTAAGATGAACATGAAAAAGTACAAAACTAAGATAATCTTTCATAAGATGAGGCTGTTTTGCTCACTCAAATGTTGGTGAAACAGGTCAAATTCGAATTTTTTAAGAATAATTAGTTCCAAAAGTTGTATTTGCTAATGACTGAGGGTTGTGATTTCAATCACGATGGGATCTCTTGAAAAAGAGAATTGCTTTTAAGATGTAAAGGATAGCCCTACTACAATGACATAAGAGAGTTGCAATTCAAATTTTTGAATCTGGTATTGAGGACATAGGACTCGAGCATGCGTTTGAAAGTTCTCTTTTTTAACTCCATTAATCAATAGTTTGTTTGAATTGAAAGTTGGTCTTGTGTATTTGAACGTTTTTATGTTCATATCTTCTGTCCTTTATATACATTAATGGTGAAAGCTTGTGTTCTCCATCATAGTTTTCTTGTCTCATTGCTGCTATGGACTTTCGTGTCGTTGTGATGTTTGGTAATAAAAATGTTATCTATTTCAATTTGATGAACAGGGTCTGGAGAATCTCGAGCACTGATGAAGGAATTAACTTATTTGGTGACAGAAAGGTCAGAAGATTTTGGTATTCTGAAATTGATGTACTCGTACAAAAATGAAGAAAAAATGATAGCTGATACTGTTGGTGCTACAGAAGAAACAACAATTTTATACTATTACCATTCTTCACCTTACAAATACCAAGGCAGACTTCGTGCCAAAAGCATACTATTATCTATACTTCCTTACATGTCAGTTTCTCCGGAAGAAATTCCTCTTAAAACCCTGAATACCCAGGAGGATTTGAAATCTTTCCTTCAATCAACTGACATGGCTTTGGTTCTCCTGGAATTTTGTGGATGGACTTCTCAATTGCTGAACAGCGAGCAGAAGAACGTGACTGAAAAAGGTTTTGGCATGCAAGGTGAGAAATTATTGGTTGGTTGAACTGTTTTGAAATTCGGGAAGATTTTTGTTTGCTTTTAGGTCATTATTCTAATTAGTAAGTACTTATTTGCAAAAGTTGCTTAGTGAAATCGTTGGACCAGTGTTGACTGGGTTTTTGACACAATGCTCTGGTGTTTTGCCTCCTCAAGTTACATGGGTAACATATAGGATAAGCTTTTTTAGCTTCTAAAATCTCCCTCTGATTTGTTGTTCCTCTATCAGAAATAATAGTGAAGAGATGAGAAATGTCAATTTAGGTGGCATATAGCCAGTGTATCTTATGCGTCTGTATATATGCGTCTGTATACACTGAATACATTCATGTCGCCACCTATATTTATGTCATTTCTCTTCAAATTTTATGCATTTCCTTGTAAAGTAACACTCTAAAGAAGTACAACTGTAAACTTGCAAAAGCAATATTCTCCACATCAGAATAACTATTTTACCGCATAACCCATTAGAATTGTATGAAAAAGATGCTGAAAACAAGCAAGAGATAGTATCTTTTTCTGTGATTTTAGTGCAGTACATTTTGATGTAATTAATAGGATCGTGACATCATCTTAATTTATGTCTTCCGCAATATTCCTTGCAGATTGTGTTGATTCATTTCATCCTGAGAAAGAATTCATTATGAGAGCAATTAAAAAAGTTCAGGATTGTCTCTGTTAGCCCGTTATACTGAAGCATGGCCATTTTTTCCCTTGATCATTCTCAACTCACTGTTGTATTTCAGGCAATCTTTTTGACATGGGCTTTGGTAAAGTGGCTGATAGAAGTCAAACACCAAGCAGCAATGAAGACCAGAAGGTGACTGTTATTCTATAAATGCAGTTGCCAGAATTATTTTAGAAAATGTTGAATTGAAAGCCAGTTTCATAAATATCAATGGTTTTGTTCATTTATATG
This sequence comes from Erythroxylum orinocense, assembly GCA_025531955.1. Taxonomy (NCBI): domain Eukaryota; kingdom Viridiplantae; phylum Streptophyta; class Magnoliopsida; order Malpighiales; family Erythroxylaceae; genus Erythroxylum; species Erythroxylum orinocense. The sequence continues at coordinate 6,721,377 of JANZLX010000003.1, read as the reverse complement.
CCACCTACAGGGGTCAGAAAGTACAAAAAGTGCAACTCTGACGTGTGGAATTGAAAGCAGTTCTGGTATATTGCCTTGGCTTGAGGAATTTAGCTCTATAAATGACAGCGCTTCTCTTCAGGACAATGAGTATCAGGGTAGAGATAAGCCGCTGAGTGAAGGAGCATTGTGTACCTTTGAAAAGTTTCAACAATTCAATTCTTTCTTCTCAAAGTTCATGGCTATTGTGAGAGAATACTTCTTCCCTGCTGAAAGGAAGAGATTTGGTCTAGTTTCAGATAAATCATTGCTCTCATTGCTTGGTTTTGATGATGCTAATTCATGGTCATTGGTGGTTTATTCCGAGGGATGCCCAAGCTGTCTCAAAATGCTTGAAGGAGAGAATGAACTTAAGAGTGCTGTACAGATGGATCAGTCAATTATTACAGAGGTTAAATTTGTTGGTTCCTTTTATCAATTTACTATTAATCAAAATATTTTATTGGCCTCCATTTTCCTACATTGTTGGGTGCTTGAAGTCTTGTGTAGTTAAGGTCTTGATAAGTCTCCTGAGTGAGGACTTTAAGAGTTGTCTTGCAAGTTATTGGCTTATAGTGTTTAACATGTGAAATTTTCATGCACAATAAGGTTCTTCTCTTTCCTAGTTTCATTTTCAAATAAGTGAAATCTATTACAAGGGTTGTAATCTAAGCAAGCAAGTCATTTACCGAAAGAGAAACAAAATTTTCCACATTTACTAGGCTATCATTTACCTCAAAAGAATTTTAAGATAGTACTACAACGTAATTGTGTATGACAGATAAGACTTCTCTTTGAAATTTCCCTAGTTATTGCTAACAAAAGGATAGCATGAGAGATTTGTTTAAGCATCTGCCTTTTTCTTTGTACAACAAAGTATATCACTAGAACTAATAGCTCATTATGTATAGATGATAGAAATTACTGTGGCCTTGGTAGGAACACATAGTTAAAAAACTCCTTGTGACTTGCTGCACCAGATACTATGGAGGAACATATTACTAGCTGACTAACTTGATATAATTGTTCATCTTCGGCCATAGTGGCAGCACATCTTTTGCTTGTATACGAGATTCATGGATAGTTTTAATGCAGAAAGGTGGACTCGATAGAATTTCTGTAGATTGCTTGACAGGGTTTTTCTAGGCTAAGAGCTATTTGCTGACCAAAGCTCCCATGTTTATCAAACTTTGGTTCACTTAGATGCTACACTTTTTATGTCAGAAAAGAAATAAACAAAAAGACTGCACAATAGAAGCCTTTCATGCTATGTCAGCCTACCTGCCTTCATTGACTCAGGGTGAAGATCTGAATTTCAGATGTTCCAATATTAGTTAAACAAATCTGTTCTGAAGATTGGCTGCCAGATAAATGAATACAGCTATGGCCTAAATCAGTGAAGTTCTGGCATGTTGTCCAACCTGCTAAATATTTTTCTCGTTGATGAACCTTTTCACTAGCAGAGAGGTTCCATATCATATGCCATTATCTTATATCTTTTTGCATTTAATATCTCTGTCTCTTCTCTCTCCTCCTGTTCTTTAATATTTGGCTTTGAAATATAAATTTTCTCCTTGGTGTTGGGAATGCCATTAATTCTATTATTTCTTTCACTTTGTAGCTAATAGATTATGGGGAAGATGTTGATCCTGCTCTTCCTGCGAACAAGCCATCCATCCTTCTATTTGTGGATAGATTATCTGACTCTCCTGAAACTAGAAGGCAGAGTAAGGCAGCTCTTCAAGAATTTAGAGAATTTATATTGCACTTTCTGATATCAAATGACATGGCGGAGCAAATCAATGAGAAGTCTGAAAAATCTTATACTGAAACTTTAAAACGTAAGAGTATGAAAGGACATCCAAAATTGCAAATATCTCCAATGGGTCGTAAGATTAATTTGAAGGACAAGATGTCCATAATGATTTATAATCAGGGTAAGCAGACCACAATAGAGAGTATAGCTTCCAATTTGCAGGGCAGTTCTTTACATGAGATCTTGACATACCTTCTTCAACAGAAGAAGGAAGCAAAGTTAAGTTCAGTGGCAAAGGAAGTGGGCTTCCAACTCTTATCTCATGATTTAGATGTTAAAGTAGTGGATACCATACAGTCAGACACAGAGGTGGAACCTAAACAAGTCTCACTTGTACAATCTGATGAAAATGCTGTTGAGGCTAGTGTTGATCAGGATCCAAATTCTGCTCCAGTTCATGATAAAATCGTTCAACTTATTGATAAGAGTTCCTCGTCGCAGGACAAAATAGAGAAGTCAACTGATGTGGAAACAAGTAGGCGCTTGTCAGTTCCGAAACCTGACAAAGTTTTGTCAGATAATCGGGCACAGATTTCAGAAAATGCCTATGCAGAAGTGAAAACTTCTTTGAACAAAATGGGTGAAGAACAATTTCTATTAGAAGATTTTCAGGGTTCATTTTTCTTTTCTGATGGGAACTACCGTTTACTCCAAACTTTGATTGGTGACACAAGGATTCCATCCCTAGTAATAATTGATCCAGTTATGCAGCAACATTATGTCTCTACCGAACAGGCATTTAACTATACTTCAATTAAAGAGTTTCTTTATGGTTTTTTAAATGGAAATCTTATCCCATATGAGCGCTCTGGATCCGAACCTGAGAGCCTTAAGGAAGGCACCCCCCCACCATTTGTTAATCTGGATTTCCATGAGGCAGATTCCATCCCTCAAGTGACATCTCTTACTTTCTCTCAACGGGTTCTTGGTTTTAATAAATCTAATAATTCTGATATCTCACTTGCGTGGAAGGAGGATGTGCTTGTCCTTTTTAGCAACAGTTGGTGTGGATTTTGCCAAAGAATGGAATTGGTTGTTCGTGAAGTATATCGGGCCTTAAAAGGATACGTGAAGATGCTAAAGACTGGATCACAGAGTGAGGAGATGGTGTTTGCTGACGGTAAGTGTATATTGTTTCTCTGAGTTTTTATGTTGGTTAAATCGACTCATCTCTTTTCCATTTATTAAAACTTAGACTCTAGAATACGTTCCTGTACTTCAGTAGATGACTTGTCCCAATTATCAAAGAGAACTGTTTCATCTACACTTAGAGTCAATTGTGGAATTTCATTACAAATATCTTTTTAAAAAAAGCTTCTGAAGTGGTTTCAACTATCATGCTGTAAAATTAAGAAATTGTTGGCTATGTGGCAGATGGTTTAAATGCTAAATTGAAGGTTCCCAAAATCTTCTTAATGGATTGCACATTAAATGATTGCAGATCGATTCTGAACTCAATGAAACAGGTATGTCCTATAGAATCCAGATTCAATTTATTGTTACACTTAGGAAGTAGGTTATACTTTGTGGACAATGCTTTTATTGGTCATAGTAATTCAAATTATTTACTGTGGTTGGTAAATCTCTCTAGTCATTTATCATTTCAATTGGTGCACTTCAAATTTTCAGTTCACTTATTTGGTTTGTTTATGACGCACTTGCAGTGGATAATGGTTCAATCCTCAGTATTTTCCTATAGAGTTTTGAAACTTTTTTTTAAAATTTTTTTGTTTGTGGTATATGCAGCGAGAAGTTTTTCCTGCCCTGTTGTTATTTCCAGCAGAAAGGAAGACAGCTATCTCTTTTGAAGGAAATGTAGCAGTCACTGATATTATTAGGTTTGTGGCTGAGCATGGAAGCAATTCTCAACTTCTCACTAGTGACAAGGGTAATATATTCTGACACAGAACATGTTTATGCATCTTGTTATTGCATGATCTGATGCAAAGATGATTGTTTATAACTTCTAGCAGCAAACATGCTATATTAATTAGGAATGAGTTAAGTCTTGGTTTTTGCATTTAAAGGTATAATATTGAATTAACAAAATCTCTTGACTGGTAGCTGTTTCATGAAAATACATTTTTGTCATAAGAGAACTATTAAGAGGTGGACAAAGTGTGTTGTGTGAAATTTTGGAAAAGAGTTGATATAAAAAACATGCCGCCTCAATTGTTGATGACTGTGGAGTATTGAAAACACGGTACTTAGACACAGGTTTTAAATGTTGGGAGTAGCAGCTAAGTTCAGAATTATTTACTCATTGAAACTGTTGTTGAAAAACTTATAATTTAAGGATTGCTTCTCTTGCTGTAGTCCAAATGCTTTCTACTTGTTGGAGTTCCAATTGCATTTTTGCAATTTATGCTTGATATACAGCATGATATCGAATTATCGATGGATTCTGTATATCTTCCAATCTTGCATGATTATGGAGCATGCTTGTCATTAATATACAAAAGATATATCTGGGCCTTTTGGCGTGGTCTTGGAATTGATCAAACTCATCATGCGAGTATTAATTTGCTTGCTGTTTGTACTTTGGAATAATTTGGGATGCCATTTTCTGATCTGTTACCTTGTTGAAACCAATCATCCAGTTGTTCTGTTTCTTTGGGGTAGTCAAAATTGAAAACTTTAATGGAACTTAGTTCGATCTAATTGTGTTGTCTGAGTTGGTACCTTGATTTTTTGCTTTCTTACAAGGCGATGCAATAGGTGAAATTCTTTTCTGCATTTTGTCGTCTTTAGTTGAACATCCATTTTCAAAGTGCTACTCTGTTGTGTCATCATCATGTCCAACTTGGAATTTCAATCGAGTGCATAATGAGTACCAACTCTCACTCTTTCTCATATGTGCCTACGCACTATGAGTACTAACTCTCTCAATCTTTTTCTCATGTGCCTTGCTTTGCTTTCTCTTGTCTGGATTTTATAGGAATTCTACTTACTGTGGCTGAGAAAAGTCGCCAAAATAAGGGCACATCACCAATCCCAACTAATGGTTCTGATGCTGTTGCAAATAACAAAGCTCATGAAATACTACTAATAGACCGAATGCCAAAGAGAGTTGTGGAACATAGTTGGACTAGATCTCAGCCATCAAAAAGCCTGCATGAAACAGCTTACGATGTGGTGGTTGGTTCAGTGCTTACCGCTGGAGAGAAAATAAATGCGCTACCATTTACTAAGTCGATGGTTCTCATTGTGAAGGCTGATCAAGATACTGGTTTTCAAGGTCTTATCTATAACAAACCTATAGAATGGGATTCTCTGGAAGGTCTTGAAGAAGAGATCAAGCTGTTAAGAGAGGCTCCATTATCATTTGGTGGCCCGCTTATAAAACGTGCGATGCCTCTTGTTGCTTTTACAAAAAGAATAATGAAAGATCAATACCCAGAAGTTGTACCGGGTATTTACTTTCTTGATCAATCAGCCACTCGTAAAGAAATTGAGGAACTCAAGTCGGGGAATCAATCTCTAGCTGATTACTGGTTTTTCTTGGGGTTTTCAAGTTGGGGTCGGGATCAATTGTTTGACGAGATTGCCGATGGAGCTTGGAGTTTAAGGGAGAAAGTTGACCACATAGATTGGCCATCCAAGTTAAGTTAGGCACTGACATACTAGAGCATTGTAATTCCTTCACCTGAACCATAATGACTGGACAAGAACATAGAGAACTGTACATCCAATGCTTGTTCTTTTATCATCAATGGCCTCATTTTGTCATCTACATTTCTCATTTAACAAGCATAAAAAGATGATGTCACAGAAGTTATCTCAGAACGTGACCTGAACATGTACAAGGGGAAAGAAAAGAAACATGACTTAAAAGGCCCTAACATAGCATTTGGTTACCGTTCTCGGACGGATGACGAGTACACAAACGTTTTGTCCTGAGACCTGTTTATTTACTAAGGACAAAATTTTTTGTTCTTTTCAAAATTGAGGTATAGAAATTTCTGTTCGACAGACCAGAATGGGAAATGACAAAATTAACCTTGCTTATTGTCGAAACCTAAACACCCATCTGCTTCATCTGCTTCGTCTTCTTCGTTCTTCCATCTGCTTCGTTCGTCTGTGTGTTTTGTCTTCTCCAGAAACGTGAGTCGCCGTTGACGTCATACCAGCATTCGACAGTCGACCGTTTTTTCAGGGTAAGACCTGCATCCCATCGTTTTTGTTCTTCTGGAATACTAATGGGTTTCTAAATCATGCTTCTAGACTAGTTGTGGGTATTTGTAAAACATGCTGTTATGTTGCAGGAAACCTCCAACAACATTCCGCCCTTCTCCTGCTAAGTCTAAATCAAGATCCCCATCTCGTTCTAGCTCTTTTCTGAAAGCCACGATCTTTGTCCAGGTAATCTCATATGCCTTGGACGTTTGTGTTGTAGACATTCTGGCCTTCTTGTTTATGTCCTTACCATGAGTAATGTCGCAATAAGCATGCTTTGCTTAATTCTATCATTTTAATCCCTAGATACCCCTTTTCCACTTCTCCTCCCCTCCCCTTCTTCCTGTATTTGGGAGAATCAATGGAACGTGTTGTGCTCGTTGTTTGGGTTTTGCACATTTCTGTCTTCGCTTGCTGTTTTGGGTTCTCTATTGATTTATGAAACATGATGACTGTTAAGCCTCACCCTTTATCTGTCTCTCTTCTCCCTGAATTTCTGCGTATACATTTGAGAACCAACTCACTCTTCTGTTTTTACGAGGACCGCCTCCATTTTTAAGGACAAGGAAAGCTCGACAAACGTGGAGTTAGCTCACATTTTGATCGTCGGAGCCAAACCCTGGTAAGTGTTACTCCTTGAAACGCCTCTCTTGTACCCAGTTTCGTGTTTTTTTCTGTTCCATTCTTCTTTGCTTTTGTTCTGTGTACTGTTTTGTTTACTTCTTCCTCCATCATCACGGTCAAGGAACTTGGTTTCATGATTTTTTGTTCGTGTCCTAAACGAGAAAGACTTGGGTTTTCTATACATCTTTGAACGTGCTTTCAGTTTATAAAAAAGGAACTTCTTTTAACTTTAATATACGATTTAATGGGGATTTGATTCCCATGTAAAGAGATCAAACGAAACTTGATCATTATTATTCTCTAATTCATGATCTCTCACGCTCTGTTCCTCTCCGTAAAGGAAAACAAAAATTATTCATCACTCAAAAGCATGAACATGGCGTCTTCTCTATCAGTCTCTCATCTTACAACCTTCTGATAGAATCCCGAAAACAAGTAAGGAAAAATATATGTATTTGCTATAGATTTCTGTAAGGAATACA
>JANZLX010000003.1:6684874-6700047 GCA_025531955.1 Erythroxylum orinocense | reverse complement strand
AAATAATGGAAAGTTTGTAAAATCAAAATGTGATTTCCTTAAAATTAAAAGAAATAAAGGAATCAGATTAAATAAAGATTAAGATAGGGAATTTAAAAGAGATGTTTCCTTGTGGGACTCAGCAGCCAGATTTTGTATAGAGATATCAATAGGTTAGACTTGACCCGTCCGACCCCGGGTTACGGTGGCCTGTGACAAGGCTCGTGGTCAGGGATGGAGTTAGGTGGGAGCCAGTAGTGCACTGGGCCCTCACCTTCAAGATTATTTTATATATATATATATATATATATAACTTGGCTCGTCCGACCCCGGGTTACGGTGGCCTGTGACAAGGCTCGTGGTCAGGGATGAAAGTAGGTAGGAGTCAGTAGTGCACTGGGCCCTCACTTTCAAGATTATTATATATATATATATTAGGACAGGGTTATTTAGAAGTTATTGATACACTGGGCTTCTTAAAATTTAAAAAATTAAATATTTGGGACCTCCTATCTTAAATTCCTGACTCCGCCACTGCTCGTGGTTCGATGGATTACAGGCAAGTTGGCCAACTCAACAGGCCATTTTTTTTAAAGAAAAAACTTCAAAAACGATATTACTTTTGAAATAACAGTCGATCTACAGATTGAGTCGGACCTTTTTACACATTTCTAAATTTCTACCCTTTGTCTCCTTAACTAAACCTTTTAATTTTTTTTCCTCTTATTATAAACATTATGAATTAATATAGTCATTAACTCTATTTTAATTAGTTATTAAATATTTTATTTACTATGTTACTTATTTACAAAATTTTAATATTTCATACTTAATGTACTAATTAATGTGTTTATGAGTACAATATTCTAATTAGTGTTAATTTCCACATTAATTTAGTTCTAAAAGTTGATCTTAATTATGATCTCAAACTTTATGTTTATGAAAACAATATATAATCAATGATTAAAAAACTTAACTAGTTTTGTCAGTTCAACAGTAAAAATCTTGAATCTCCTAACTTTTCGATTTGATTTACTTTTAACAACTCTTATTGGTAAAAATTGATCAATTTATTAATCAATCGATCAATTTTATTAAATTAATAAGTTTTTATAAACTAAAATAAATCAATTAATTTTCATTTAGCAATCTCTTTTTCAATTAAATTTTAAAATTTTCGATAGATAAAGAGAATCTCTTTTAATCATATTTAAAATTATTTAATTTGATTTAATCTTTAATTGATTTTATAACGGTTTAACACCGATTGAACCTTTTAAACCTTAAATCTCTTGTATTACCAATTGAACTTCTGGTCTAGTTCTTAAAATATTGTGAATAATACATGATGCTTTGGTTAAACTAAAAGAATTTTGAATTAAACTATTTTAAAATTTAAAAAAAATCTTTTATTAAGAGGTAAACTCTCCCCAAATTAATAGTTTATTATTATAAATAAATGTTATTAATTTTAAATTTTAAACTTGAATATGATAACTCACCAAATAATTTAAATTGATATACCCAATTTATGAATTATTTTATATGCTCAATCCCATCATTAAGGACATTCATAAACTTTTCACAAAGAACTGGACTGTTACTCATCGGCATATCTACCGAGAGGATAATAGATATGCTGATTGGTTGGCCAACTACATAGGCCATTTTGATGTCGGCGTTACATATTTTGTAAATTCACCCATAGGGTGTCATCTTATCCTTATAGAGGATATATCTTAAAGCTGTATTATAAGTTAATTTGTAATTTTCCCTTAAAAAATACAGATGTTACGTGCGCACTGGATCATTAGGGGCACTAATGTATTGATTCTAAAAGGCACAATCTAACTCATGATTTACCTCATAAACTGTACGTGTGTTGTATGCAGGTGCAGAGAATATTCTCTTGTTTAACACAGCCAGCGGGAAAGATCTTGAAATCAAATGGCAATGGCATGTTCGAGAAAGAAGATTACATAGTTTAAAGGATCACATGATGTAATGAAGATGTCAATCTTTTGAACTTCAGGGTTAATACATTATTCTATTGGACTGTGCCGCCTTTTCTGTCGTTAGGGAGATGTTGGATCTGCTTTATCTTTCACGTACAGAATGTCTTCGAGATTTAGTGTTTAGCATTTTAAACGTTATCAACATCTGATTTACGTGTAGAGTAATCATAACTCCAACACTCAGTCTGAAAAGAATAGTATATTAAAAGAGTAATAATGAATGTTTAAAAATTTTTAATAATAAATTTACAGCTTAAAAGTTTAATTATTTTCGTTAAAAGTTGAATAAAATTAAAATGTTAATATAAAATTAAAAGATAATGTCTTTATATATTAAAATTATTTGAAGTTTAATTTTAAAATAATTTTAAAAAAGATTATTAAATAAAAATTAACTGATTTATTTTAATTTATAAGAATTTATTAATTTACAAAAATTAGCTTGTGAATTAATAAAATGATCAGTTTTTAACAACAAGAGCTATCAAAGTAAATAAAATAAAAATTAAACTGATCAAAGTTTTTGTGAAATTTGCAATCCACACGAAAAGGAAAGTTGGACCACATACAAGCTCAAGTGAGGTTCTATTCTAAAACTAATTGACAATATGTAGAGTAACCCGTTAGGCTTATATGTTAGTATTCTTTTTCCTCTTTTTCCGATATGAGACACTCATATGTGGGTATTATCAACACTTCTCCTCAAGTGTAACTGAGACTGAACATCTAATTGTCATTTGAAATAAACATAGTGATAAACGGATAGGAACATTAGGACTGGATATTCAGACGGACAATCGAGAAATTAATAATTCAAACCAAACCTACTCTGATATTATGTAAAATTTGCAATAAGCCTCAGGCCTACACAAGAAGGAAAGTTAGACCACGCACAAGCTCAAGTGAGGTTTCATTCTAAAACCAATTAGCAATAGGTAAAGTAGTTCACTAGACTTATATGATAATATTTTTCTCATCTTTTCTAATATAGGGCACTCACATGTAAGTATTATCAACAGTTTTCATGATTAAATCAGACAAATTGGTAGATTTTTTAATCATTAATGATAATTATAAGGCTTTAATTTTTTATTTTTCATTTTAGTGCTTTTAAAAAATAATAATTAAATATTCAAAACTTTTAAAATTTAATAATTCAATTGAAAAGGCTTTTTTTTATTAATATGACTATACTAATATTTGAAAAAGTTATGTAACAACTTCTTTTACGCAAAATTTTAATTATTAAACAAGTGATTATAGTTTAAATATATGATTATTAACGTAAATGATATAGGAGATTCAAAAATAACGCTAACAAAAACAAATAGGGATGTAAATCTTTTAAGTATCAAAATTGACATATTCGGATAGTAATATTGATAGAATGATAATAAAAATAATATTTAAATTTAAATTACCTTACTTTTAAAAATTAAAAAATTCAATTAAATTTTAAAATTAAACACTGAAATAAAAAATAAAAAATAAAACTTTTTAATTCATTAGACATGTTCTTTCTTTTTCCAATGTGGTAATTTATTTTTCTTTTTAATAATTTGGAGAAGTATGTTATTGTGAACTATTTTTATTATTTGAAGGAGTCTCTAGAAGAAATCTCATAATAAAAAATTAATAAAGATTGTACCCATTTCTTTGTTTCACGTTATATTGAATGAGTTAACAACGGAATTAGGCATTTCTCTTTGTTTGCTTATTTTAGGGTTAATTATCAGAAGAAAAAAAAGGTCCAAACTTTCTTCCATTTTATAATTATAGCTCGAACTTTAAAAAGTAACAATTTTTAAATTTTTGTAATTCTAGCCCGAACTTTGAAAAGTAACAACTTTTAATTTTTTTTCAATTCTAGCCTAAACTTAAAAAAGTAATAATAAAAATGCTTCAATTTACTAACATGACTTACCACGTGTTTCAGAAACCTTAATTATTAATACATGTCAGCTAAAATTAACATGGCAAATAAAGATTAATGAAACAATGTCGTTTAATCACATAATTAAAATGGTATTATAGTTTAAAAATGACCTAAATCAGATTTCGTTTTCCTAACGATCTTACGCTTTGATTTCAGTTTTTTGTTTCGTTTTCAGTTTGTTCTCTCGACACCTTCACTCTTCGATTTTCAAATTACGCAGCTCCGATGCCCTCACACTAAGGACATCAGGAGAAAAAACTAAAAATAAAGAGCTTATTGGTGTTGTACGCTAAATAAGATAGTAGTTTGGGGCGTCAAAAGAACAAATAGAAAATAAAAGATTGAGAGTATCGGAAGAACAATAGATAACGTAATGTTATAATTCAAGAAAATTGAAAGTTTAAACATTTTACCGCTATTTTTTAAAAATTTGGGTTAGAATTTTAAAATTTGAACATTTTATTATAATTTTTAAAATTTAAGCTATAATTAAAAATTTGACGAAATTTTTAAGTTTTTTTAGTGATTAACCCTTTATAATAAATGGACCAACTAATTTAAGCACTAATGATTGCTATATGGGTAAATTTTCAAAACCTTGATTGAAGCACCGATCAATGGCCTAAAGCGTTGAAAATTAGGATGGGATGGGACACATTTGGAAAGAGCTTCACATGCACAAGGGGACAAACGTTGGTACTTCACATAGATCACCCGTCGTTTTCTTAATCAATTCACATTATAATATTGTCAAATTGTTGTATGGCCATGGAGTGAATTTAGTTTGCACATACACTTCGATCCATTTAAGCTATAAATATAGATGACAATGATCCACCTAAATCTATTGTCATATCTGCATATGAGTTTACCAGAAACAGTCTCTCTACTATATAAGAATAAAGATACATATTATTAGACTTCGCAAAACTTCATAATGAGTATGATGATGATAATGATGATTAAATTTAATTACTAATCCAAGTTTATCAAATAAATATGACAATGTATTGTGCAAGCGAACTCGCCTAGGCTTGAGACATGGAATGGGCCTTAGGCAGCAATACTTAGACCTATTCTCAGATATGCAAAACCTGAGCAACTTGGAAGTTCAGTTTAGCCATTCTACTCATTCCTTTACTCCTTTTGCGGTAATTGTGATATAGGAAATCATGTGCAACTAGGTAACAAGCTCACAACCACTATCATCTAGCAATTACTATCAAATTTCCGGCTAAACTGAAATATATATACGTATAAACTTGTGATGCCTCAAATTGAAGGAACCAAAACTTGCCTGCCGCCAACAGAACATTCCTCCAGAGTAATGCTAACTAGAATTTACATGAAGGGAATCTAGTGGAATATAAAAAGATTCACACTCTTTGTAACTCATCCACAGTGCCTGAGAAGCCAAAGCCTGCCAACCTGCCATGGAATAAGATTTCAGTTAGCAGGCTTTCAACTTGAGATGCTACACTTGAATGAAAGGTGAAACATATCAACTTGAAACGAATGGAACTGGGAGCAAACAACCGGTAGTAACAAATACGAATGGCTGATTAACCATGAAAAAACGTCTTGATTCCACTTCTTTAATAATCATTAATTAAAAATAAGAAAAGTGTCATAATCTTCTGGTTAAAAATGCCATAAAAGCTGGATATCCAATCTGGCCGGCTGATAATCCATACTAAGTCCCTCTCTGATAAGCATGGCTCTGCACTGACTATATGAGATTAATCATACTTATTAAAAGAACTGCCTTCGGCTTATGCACCGTTCACATGCAAATAAGCAAGAAAAATAAACATCCACGTTAAAAGAAGACAGCTGAACAAAGTTGCGGTTACTTAAAGCATCAAAATTTGATAACATCAACAGTGTTTAATACACTAGTTTACAGGCAGTATCAGGCAAAAACCACGTGGGTCCTACATTATAGAATCTTCAAGGAAGAAAGCAACTGTTTGGACAATCAAAAAAACAAAGTTACCGATGCAACTATGATCACACGTTAAGAAAAAATAAAGCAGAAAGGAGATTTGTGGATTACATGATCAAACTGGAACTTCAAAACCAGCTCGCTCATGTCAAGGATTGAAGAAACTTGAACCATCCACATTTAGAGCAATTAGAACTGATATGCTTGTAATCACGGCAAACCAAAATAAGACAGATCCTGCAATTGACAATCCGTTTAGTTTTAGTTCCCATAACGGGACAACAAACCAGATAAGAACTTGAGGTTTCAATTCCTCACAAAAGTTACAGCATATAGATATTGACATAATAAAACTACCTCCAAAACCTTCCGAACTGTTAATAGATTCTGAGGGCCTTGATTTGGAAATAGGACCATCTGACTTTGCAACACTGGATCTTGCATTTGGGACATCATCTAAAAGTTTGTAATTCCCCGTCTCAGAAGCCACTATCCCTTGAAATTCTTCACTCACGATTAGAGCTGCTAAAACATCCATAAAGGACTCTTTATCTGCTTCACTCGAAGAATCTTTCCCACTTGGGTCATAAGTAGTTTGTGATTCATCAATCTCGGATAACTCGTCATCAGAAGCATTTATATCAATCGACCTCATCTCTGCCTTGTCATCTTCTTCATCTTCAACATATGCTTTATATGTCAGTCGAAGAAGTATCTCCCCAGCTGATCTCTGTCTAAACAATCCCCAGCCTCGTTGCAAAACCACAATCCTATCTGCTGGTACAGTGTCTTGAAGAGATGCCAGATCAATCTGGAGTGATAATGATTCAGAATGGTTTTTTTTTTAATCAATAGTAACAAGGAAAAAAGAAATCAAAACTAAAACAAAGAAGGCAGCTTAAATGCTCATTTTTATATGCATAAATGGTAGTGAAAATGTTGCAACAAAAAAGAAGCAACAATGAATAACCTTGAAGGTAATCACCCAAAAATGTGAAGTGTTTATTTATCTTTAGAGGAAAGAGAGGAGAAACGGGCCAAAATCTCCAGTACACATTGCAAGCACATAAAATTTGACAAGGAGACTAATAAAAGCAAAGACTCCTTCGAATAAGAAACATATGTCAAACTTTCTTACAACTGCACACTTTAATCTCAGTTAAATGTGCAACCATGAAACTTAAAGGCATGTTGGTCAATCTGGTTTATACATGTATGGGATTTCGAACTTTAATTTGAGTAAATAAGATGTTGATCTCAAACCAACATTTGGACTATTAACCGCTACTACTTACTGATATATTTTGCTAGTTTAGAACAGGAAAAAAAAAATGTAACTCAAAAGGGAAAGATAGGGATACAGTTCCAGACATGTAAGCTCCAGAATTTACTACTGCCAATGCCAATGCCATTCCTGGTCACAATTACACCAGCCCATTACCCAACATGGTATACCTTCATACCACCATTATCACCAGTCATCATGACTATTAGTGAACAGTTTTACAACCAAAGCCACCACAGTAGAAATTTATTTAACTATTATGACATATTTCGCCATTAAAGAAGACTATATAAATGTTGTAGGAATAATTTAAGCCTTACAATTTAAAATCATTGTTATAGTGCATTCTACAGGTTGTTTACGTTTGGAAGATATTGAATGCATAATGCCAATGTCCATAAACATCCCTCCTGATGGAAGCTTTACAAGCTTTGAAACTAAGTGATGCAGCCATTTTGGAAAGAAAGTCCAACTCAATGACTATGTGAATAATTTGTTCCAGAATGTCATTTACCTCGCCCATACCAATGGTCAGATCAGCAAATCCAAGAGAGTCTTTCACTTGGACTAACAATTTCTGTCTCCTAGGATTGGCAACAAGCATATGAAAATCCTGCCGAAGTCATTAAATCTAGTTACATCAGGAGATTATAGAACCTAAGTTTACAAACGCATCCATTTGGATTACGCTTTTGGTTTGTGAATCAAAACAACACGGTGTATGGAGAAGCATAATGAAGCCTTACCTGATTCCAAATCGGCTCACCAGGAGGCCCAATGATGGTGGTTTGACTGTTCTTTTTACTACGTATGGTTTGATCACCCAAGCTTAGTACAACATATGGATCTGTTTTACCTGCAATGAAAAGTCATGAATATGTATATTCTATTCAAAATCTTAATCAGAATCCATATACTGATGACTCCCCCAAAAATCTTCTCCAACAGAGACATTCCAGAAAATTAAGAGGTAAAGGAAGGTCATCTCTAAACAAACAATCTTTTAGTGCTTGATATTGTCACCAAGAAGCACCTTTCAGAAGTATTTTCAAGCACACAACAAACAAAGGCACCCCATTATACATAGAAATTAGAACATTTAATCTGTACTCTCCTACCAATTACTATGTGAAGAAATCGGTCAGCCCAAAATCTTAAAGATGAGGCTCAAAGCCAGATCATTGCATTAACCCAAAGACACTCATCTATAAGCCCTTTTTGCCTGAAAGCTAGGGTCAAAATGATGTGCCCAAAACTATCTGATCTGAGCTTGAGATCTCAATCATAAACACTTTGACATTACATCAAGCAACATGAAATTAAACTACAGGTGGAACTCTTATGTCTGTATCAACACCAACAAAAAATTAAGAGAGGAAACAGAAAAGGGGGTAATTTTACCATAAAAATAAGAAAGTTTACGGGCATCAACAAGAGTTACTGATAGCTCTCCAACAAAATCCTTGTTTCCTTCTTGCATTGCTCCTGATCTGAAATCAATTGTAACAGGGCCAACAGCTCTTCCCTTTTCAAAATCCAAGACAATCTTCTTTGGACGTACAAATAGTAGTGGTAGATCCTCTGTGAGAAGTTTCGTCAAGAACCTAAAAAATAGAGTAGAGTATTGAGTGGGGGAAAAATGAAAGGGAAATGCAAACACAAAGTCCTTAATATATTAGTTAATTCAGTGGCCATATATAAGACAAGACAAACAAATTGAGACATAATAAAATAGATATTCATATATCAGATTCAAAAACATTACTTTAGATAGCAAAAAGACAGAACCCAAGGACAAGAAAATGTGGTTAGAAATAGAGGAGTAGCCACCAATGACAAACTCACTTAAAATTTCCGTAAGCTACACAAATGAAGAAACTGCAGTTTTCTTTTTAACCCAAAAGCAAATGACACTTCAAAAATTCACATTCCCAAGACAAAAACCCACTTACATTGAGAGAACTGGAATTGCTGATGTTGATCAAAGCAGGCGCAAAAGATGAAGATAGAAGAAAAACGTGTTAGAATCCGCAACATCAGTTGACTGAAATAAGGAAACAAATTTAAGCACATAACGAAATACTTCGCATAACATGAATGATCTTAAAATTAGTTCATCTTTATGTGTTCCAATGATACTTATTTTGCAAAAGAATGGAGACGTCAATATAAGTGCAGCTATTTTGTAGGCTATGGCATACCCATTAGGTTGAACAATCGGAATGGTGACAATTCAAATTTGATTTTTGGAAGTGAGACAAAAGCCCATGTAACTGCCCCTACCCAAGGCTCTGTTGGTATCAACCGTAACTTGACCCAAAGTTCTCCATCAATATCAAAATCTCGAACACCAACTGGAACAACAATGGGAACAAGACCAAATTTCAAAGTTAGCATTAGCAGCATCCGAGCCCCACCAGTATATCGGAGACCTATTTGGTACCTAAAAGTCATCAAAGAGAACAAAAATCAGTCACATTCTCCAGGATAAGTGGCAATTCATTTAATATGTCAACTAGAATGTTTTTGGATTTCCATGTAAAGATGTCCTCAAAAGTTAATTCTTCTCAAGACATATAAGTAGGAGCAGTTCACAAGTGACTCGAATCAACACAGGATCAAAGCTGAAATTTGAACCATTAAGTATCAGCAATTCAGCATATAGGGAGTAAAGAAATACTCTAAAAGAAAGGCAACTCTAGTCCAATTCAATGCATCATTCCAATTTCACGACAAGATCTATATCAACGTAGTTCAAGGGACAACTTACTGTAAATCATTGACACGGCGTGATGTTCTACGCTCAACATTCCTAACAGATAGTGGCTCATCCCCCAGGGAGAACTGTTTAATTTCAACTCTCTCCACATAATCAGGCTTCTTCAGGTCATCAATTACAGGCTGAAGTAATCCAACGAGCCAATTTTCAATACCCTCTCTGTAAACCTTCCACAGTTTTCCCAAAACCATATTCACCCATTCAACTGACTCCTTCCTTTGCAAATCCTTCTCCAAGAACAATGGAAAGCTAGAGGGCACTTGAGGCCACGTCCCACGTTGCCCATCCTCCTTAACCCTCTGGTCTTTTTTCCTCCAGGTCCATAATTTATCAGAAGCTACCCCAACAAAGAAGAAGAAAATGAACAAGCCGAATATATTTCTATTAACAGGAGGTGAAGGGATTGGATGTATCACTCCTAACTCAGTTCTTAACTTATCAACAATTGGGTCTTCCTGGAAATTGGTGAAACTTGACTCTATTTGAATCGATGAAGGAGACGATGATTCATGAGACAGCTCTTCACTCTCCAGTTCACTGGAAATTCGTTGCAACGAAATGCTTTTCGCTCCTTTTCTTATCGAATTCGCAAACTCCACATTAAAATTCAGTTTATTGCCATCATTGGCGATTACACAAGCACGAAAACTAAATCTACTCCTAAAATTTCGATTTGAAAAGTTGTTGAACAGCACCAAACTTTTTCTTCTTCTTCTTCTTTTGGACAATGGGTAGGTGGATGACAAGCCCAAGTTGATGTCTTGGTTCAGACATTTACATGGGCAGAGTTGAGGATAAGAAACTAAAGAAGAAGACTGCAAAATCATTTAGAAGCAAAGAAAACGTCAGTGCCCCACTTCGAACAAGGGCATAACAGGACTCATTGCATGGGAACATGAATTCCAAACCACTTAATAGAACTTTTAGAACTATCGCACGTATGGGAAACAAGAATCCAAACTGCCCGACAACTCAAAATACGAAAATCAAGGCAAAAGCCAGATGACGACAATCATATAACTTGAAAACAAAATAAAGATAGCATTGAATCAGAAACTTCAATCCAGAAAGCTCCTTCCTTTACTGAGAAACGAACGGAAATTGGAAGAAGTGGAAAGTGGATGAGAGGGAATGAAGCTGTGGAAGAGATTTAAACGTAAAAAACTACGAGAAGTTTCGTGTGAGCGAGGGAACTTTAGAGAGAGAAGTAGATTAACTTGAGTTGGAATCGAGTCAGTAATAGCGTTCTAGCTCAACGTGTCACGTGCGCCCAATACTTTGACGGAAGATGGAGATCACAGGAACCCATTGGAGACCTCAAAACGAGGAAGTCGTGGATAATTGCATTCCCCTTTTCTGGATATTGTGATTTTCAATTTTAACGTGGTCGGTCCAAGCCGACGCGCCTTGTACTTCTTTTCCTCTTTTTTTAAGGTTTTGATGTCGACTTTTAGAGCTTTTTTAGATTGACTTATAGTAGAATTTTTATTAGCAGAATTTTTTTTGAATTTTTTTTTAAAAAGTTAGTTAATTGTTGTTTTTTTAGAAGTTAGTTGAATATTTCGTTATTTTTTAAAAAGTCAGTTGACTATTTTGCTGTCATTTAAAAAAAAAGTAAAGTAGTCAATTGATTTCTTAAAAAAAGAGCTTCATACAGTAGACTGTTTAGCAATAAAAAAATAATAAATACTTCTAATTTTAATTATATTTGATTTTGTAATAAAAATTATTTATTTTATAATAAAAATTATAATAATTTTTCGTTTATCAATTCTTTTATATTTAAATTCTCCTTTTGGCATTTTCTTAAATATTACAAGAAATAGTACATTAATTCACCCTAAATTTCATTTAAATTCTCACTTAAGTATTATAATTTTATTATTTTATTATAATTTATAATTTATAATTTCAGGAAAGTGTGTTCTTTGGTTGGTAGTTATAGTTTGGATCATTAAGGTTAGCTAGATCCAATAGAATAGATTTGATTGAGTTGTCACATGTGTTTAACTAATATGATCCATCAGTCATATTAATATAGATCAAATAAGTTTTTGTCACTATCATCGTGACTAGGTGACTAGACTCATCGGTAGTCATACACATCAATGTAATTAACAATAAGGATCAAGTATGGATATGTAAATTGAAAATTTCATGTTATGCCGTCTTAATATGTCTATTTTCAACTGATTCTTACTTATTATTTAGTAAGATCAAATTGGATCAATGGTATGAATACCGTGTCAAACTTGGTTTTAGTATAATATGGTATCAATGTCGGATACCGTTTTAGATAAAATTTTAAAATTATAAAAGAGTTTCTAAATTTTATAAAATTGATAGACATTAATAATATAAACTTGCTTCAAAACTGGACCTCCTTTAAGGATTTACTGCATCTGATGAGAATACGTTTAAGATTGGGTTACGTACAAGAAGCAAGATTGGCATATATTTTTTACTTTACTTTAAACATAAATCAATAAATCATAATAATATAAATTTAATAAAACAAATATTTTTATTTTTATTAATATCATTTTCACATATATCTCATATCGTTTAACTCTCATATAAATATGAAATTAAGAATATGAATGTATAAGAATTTAATTTCAATTTTTATATTTACATATGTCAAAATTTATAATAATTTCACACATATATGCACTAAAAATATACAAATCATAAATATGAACATATAAACTTTAAAAATAATTATTAAATATATTATAATTTTGTTAAACTAATAATAGTGTTTGTATCGACTTATACCAAAGTCTGGTACGATATTCTTTTGTTTGATCAATTTTATGTTAGTATAGTCGGCACCAATTAGTATAGTTCAATATTCATACTTTTGAACTGACTGAAATCAAAATATAAAAACACACATTCATATCGTAGTATTAAATCATAAAAATCCATAAGACATGTCTATAATCATAGCTTTTGTAAGAAAGCAAACTTTTACTAAACTAACATATCATTAATGACATGACAGTCATATGAGCAATGTGCTCGTAAAAGACATTAGATGATAAACCTTTAGTTAGAGAATTCATAATATGGAGTTTGTCCCAACATGTTATATTAGACATATGACCACTCTGAATTCTTTCTTTAACAACTATGAACTTAATGTTGATATGTTTTGACTTTAACGAGCTTCCGTTATTATTAAAATACAAAACTGCAATCTTATTATCACAAAATAACTTCAATGGTCTTCCAATGCCATATATAGTTTGTAACTCAATGAAAAAGTTCTATAGTCATATTTGATGATTGGATGTCATGTAATATGTTATAAGCCCATTTGTCATGGTAGAAGAAGGTATGAATGTCTACTTAGCACTCTTCCAAGAAATAACTCCTTTAGCAAGCATATAGATATAACTTGAAGTGGATCCATAACTATCTTGGCATCCCATGAAATCCTAGTCATAATACCCAATGATCTCCAATTTATCTTGTCTCTTATACGTGAGCATGTAGTCTTTTGTTTTCTTAAGATACCGTATAACTCTGTTAAGTTTTAATTACTCTCCAATGATCCATTGCTAAATTGCTTAAATATATGCCTAACATTTCAATAATGTACGTAATACATAGAAGCGTATATACCTAAGCATACATTAAGCTCCCTAGAGCTAAGGCATAAGGAATCATTTGCATTTATTTAGTTTCTAAATCATCCTTAAAGGTGTTGATTAAGACTAAATTTATCTCCTTTAGCAATAGGGACACCACCTACTTTATTATCTTGCATGTCAAATCTATTAAGTACCTTTGCAATATAGCACTTTTGTGATAACCCAATAGTACCTTAAAAATGTTCCTAATGTATTTAAATCCTTAATATAAAAGAGGTTTTACCAAGATCGATCATCTCAAAATTCTTTGATAAAATTTTTTGGTTTTGTGCAATCAGTCTATATCATTACTGGCAAGCAATATGTCATTAACATATAAAATCATAAAAATATACTTACTGCCGCAAAACTTATAGTATATACAATCATTACCAAAGTCATCATAAAACTTACAAATGACAACTTGATGAAACTCATAATACCATTAATGAGTAGTTTGCTTAATTACACATGTGGAAATTTTTAAATTGCAAACCATCTTCTTTGAATCTTTAGAAACAGAGTTTTCAGGCTGCTCTATATAAATTGTTTCAACAATGTCACCGTTAAAGAACATTGTTTTCACATCCATCTGATGTAACTCAAGATCAAAGCGTGTCATAAATGATATTATAATCCTAAAAGAATCTTTCGAAGAAATAAGTGAGAAAGTTTCTTTATAATCATCAATGTCTTTCTTTTGAGTATAGCCCTTTGAAATAAGATGAGCCTTATATCTCTCCATATTGCCTTTTGAATCCATTTTGGTCTTAAATATCCATTCATAATCAATAGGTTTTACATCTTCAGGAAATGGGACAAGATCCTAAACATCAATGCCTCTTATAGACTTAATTTCCTCATTCATAACATCGATTCACTTTTGAGAATTAAAACTCTCAATGGCTTCATAGAAGTTTATTGGATTATTTTCCACTATGCCAATGTCTATATCATGTTATTGGAGAAAGCTAACAAGATCATCTGAAATTGCACTTCTCCTCTCTTTAGTAAATCTTCTTAGTGGCATTTGTTCTTAAAGTTGTTGAGTTTGTCCTTTAAGAATATTCAATTGATCTCGATTATGGAGATTTTTAACATCCTTATTGATTTTGAGGTACAATGTCAGGAACGATAACCTGATCTGTAAGAAGAGAGGTGAATTCCTCTTTGAAGACAAAGTCTCTAACCTTATCTTCTCCTTTAAACTCAACATCCTGAAGGAATTTGGCATTTCCCATCTCAAAAATAGTTTTACTTGTGGGATCATAAAATTTTTAACCTTATGACTGTTTAGAGTATCCAACAAAATAGTTATTGACAGTTCTAAAGTCATGTTTCCTTTCATTTAGCCTACATTGCCTTACCTCAATGAGATAACCCTAAATATGAAAATTCTTTATATTAGGTTTCTATCAATCCACAATTTATAATATGTTTTATTCATTGCTGTAACATCCCACCCCCGACTGGAAGGGTAAAATAGTAAATTAGGCATAGGATGAGATGGATTGGAATTACTTAGGACTGTTCATGCATAATAGGATTGGTACACAGTACCATTTGTGCACATGAAATTACTGTACATGCATACAT
>JANZLX010000003.1:6655608-6678628 GCA_025531955.1 Erythroxylum orinocense | reverse complement strand
GTTAAATGATTGTAATAACTGCAAATACTTTCTACTGTCTACTGTTTTTGCCGCGTTAATGTTTGTTTAAAAAAAAATTATACTGAGTTTTCACCGACTGATGTAGTACGCCACCCTCGCAGGGCACGGACTCGAATATCACCAACGATATCGGATTCGGGTCACTCGAGAGTGGGGTGTTACAATTGTCGTAGTTAGAATTCTATTAAGAATGTAATTTGTAGTCTTTAATGCCTCACCTTAAAGCGAATATGGTAAGAAAGTGTGAATAATTATACTCCTCACCATGTTCTTTAATGTTCTATTTTGTCTCTTAGCAACATCATTCATGATAGGGCTTCTTAGTATAGTGTATTGTAGGACAATATTGCATCATTCTAGGAATTTGACATGGATCTGGATGTTATTAACCTGAATCATCACATCTACCTTAATATTTACCACCACGATTATATCTAACACTTGTAATCCCTTTGCTAAGTTGATTCTCAACTTCAATTTTGAAAACTTTGAACTTGTACATTGCCTATGACTTCTCATGAATGAGGTAAAGGTACCCATAATACGAGTAATCATCTGTGAACATAATAAATTGTTTTTGATTATTCTAAGAAGGTTTAGGAAATGGCCTACAAATATTTGTATGAATTAGTTATAAGAAGTCTGAAGACCTTTTGGCACCTAATCTCCTCATATTAGTCTGCTTCCCTTTAATACACTTGACACAAACTTTAACGTCTGATAGATCAAGTGGATCAAGAATTCTATCTTTCATAAACCTTTAATTCTTTATTTAGAGATATACCCTAAAAGCTTATGTCAAGCAGAATGATCATTTATTAATTTTCTTTTAGCACTTCACGAATTAACATGAAAGGATTCATTGGATAAAACAAATATATCAAGTAAGTATAGGTTATTGTATTTTGATAAACAATTAGAATTGATAAGTTCTGAATAATGAAAAAGACTAAATTGGCTATATTTCCAAAAGAATAATAATAACCCACATTATTTAATAAAGAAATAGAAACCAAAATTTGCCTAAAGATAGTTCAATATAAGTCTCTTTCAAATCCAAACAATTTCTAGTCCTAAATGATAATTTAAAAATCCTTATTGCCTCAACTTCATCTGCCATTCTATCACCTATATAAATTGATCTTTAACCACTAGGTTTTTAGTAGCTCTGGCAACCCTACTTGGACCCACTTGTATGAGTTGTAGCATTAAAATCTAACCACCAAGTGTAACTAATTGCTAAAATCAAATTAACCTTTAAACAAACCAAAAAAGGAAATGTACATTTATTTGCATGTCAAGCATGATATTTGGTACATTTCTTTTTCTTGTAAGAAGTCTTTCAACATAAGTACTAAGCGAATGACTAACTCCAAAGCCCACCATTAGTTTTGCAACAATCAAGAATGATTAAATGCTCTCCTTTCCTTCCTTTATCCCTCAAACTTTTTATTTAGTTTGTTGTTTTGGTTCCTTATGTTGCATCTTTTATAGTACATTACCTGCAACTCCCTTATCTTTCTTTCTGTTCTTATTATTGCCTTTAGAGTTTGATGCCAAATGAACACTTTTAACTTAGCTTTGCTTTAATCTCTCTTTTGCTTACAATATGAATTGAATTGTATGGGAAAAGAGATCAAAACCAAATGCACAAGCAAATATTTAGATATCTTTAACTTTAATGCCTTTAGTTTTAAAGCAAGAGGATACATTTCTATAATATAATCCTTGATGTTCCTATTACCCTTGTACTTCATGAAAACAAGATTGGTAAGAAGAGTACTTATTTCCACCTTTTCATTTTTTAGCAAAATATTGCTCAAGTCTTTAAGGAACAATTTTGTGTCATTCTCTTTAGATATTGTGCTCCTGAATATTTCTGATCTGCATGCTTTATAATCATAAGACTCATGTGATATGAGATTTTGTCATTCTCTTCAGATATTGTGCCCTTGAGTATTTCTGATCTACATGCTTTATGATCATAAGACTTATGTGATTTGAGTGCTCCCACTTCTCCCAATCCATCTTGTTATTAGAGCAATTTGCATCCATAGAAGGGTCACTCAATCCGAAGAGCAAGGTCTAGATCAATGGAACTAAGAACGATCATGACTTTCCTTTTCCAAACCTCAAAGTTTGTGCCATTAAGCACATTTATAGAGTTGATGTTGACAGATATTGTAGCAGCAAAAGTATTCAGTGAATAGAGAACAAAAAATAACAAACATCAGACTCCCAATTAAAATTTGAATTACGCACAATCAATAAATTCAAATAAAGTAATTCAAATAATTGCAACCTCATCACAAAATCTGTAACATAACTTTGATATTTAGTCTTTGGACAAAAATATCAATTTGTAAGTGGTATTCATATTATAGTGATCAAATATTGACAATAAGTTCTTGTCAAATCACAAGTCTTTCTTTAGACTGACTTATAATTTACAAAGAAATTCGAATAATTATCATAGATTTATCATCATAAGTATGTTTAAATTTTGACCAAATAACAATTTTCCTTTGGGCAAATTATTATTCGCATGCAATTCATCCACACACAACAGTTTTGATAATTTTAGAATTAGTTAATCTACATAAAAGAGGTTACTTTGATAACATATTGTTTCAATTAATTAGTTTAAAATATCAACAATTGATAATTAAAAATACGAATGTCAAAATTTAAATTTAATTAATCAATAGCTAAAATTAACATTATAATTCTATATTAATTTAATTTAAATTAAATTTTGACCAAATCCTGAAAGTATATAATTAACTTATGGGTTTTGAAAAGTGAGGAAAATATTTTAGGTGTTAAACTTCAATTTCTCTTGCACACACATAGGCAAATTCTTTTAAAAATCGTAGACTAGAAACGTAAAAAGGATGAACGTTGTCTATCTTTTTTAACAATGGAATATCATAAAAGAAACCGTAATCGTTATCTTAGGACCATAACGGCATAATCACTTATTTATATGTATAGTGCTTATTCCTAATTTATAAATGTATTTTTTGTTGTGTTGCTTTTTACAATATCAAGACAATAATTTATAATTAAGAGGGTTGGTTGTATGATAGAGCCAAAAGATCCTGTATTTGAATCCTCTTACTTACGTTTTTTTTATAGAATCTGTCGTATAGGATAGTGCAGACTGCAGAGTACTTAGTTGGCGTGATTTATTGACTATTACGTTAATCCAGATATTTATCTAGTGCGAATCTAAAAGATAACGGTTGCAGGTTCTTTCGTTTCAAAAAATCAAAAATAGTGATTAAATCAAAATTGTGGTTATATGAAAATCAAAAGAAACGTTACATGATTATGACATCACATTATATTAACATAATTAGATTTTATGTAACGTTTAACAAATATATTTTGATAAATTTTTAACAAATAACAAATAACGTTTAACCAATTTAAATTGGTTATTGACAAAATATTACATATAAAAGAAATAAACAAGTAATCTATCATAGTTTTCACCTTGTCAAATATGAATCTTAAAAATATTAATAACTTGTATAATTTATTTTGTGTATATAATTAAATAAATTATTTTAGAAATAAAATATAATACTCAAGTCTAAATTAATTAATTACCTTATTTTAGGTTTTGAAATAATGAATTTACTGATAAAATTATTAAAAGTTTTATTTAAATATAAAACTGAAAATTATTCATAAACTTTTTTTTTTATTTTTGATTATTAAAAAGCGCACCTTGATTTTTATCCATATATTATAATAGTAAATTCAATAATAAGTAGCAGATTATTAGTAAGATTATGATAATTTTGTAAAATTATATCGGGTTATACATAGGCTAGCCCACCCGCTTTCTTAACCCGCGTCGTCGCAATTATAGTTAAACCCTGTTATCCAACCCAGCGAAACCTCACCGTTAAGAGTTCCCAATCTAACACAACCTCCACCAACGCTGACCGTTGGATTCTCCGGCATAGACGAGTCGACGATACGCCATTGGCGACGTCGAGTCTTCTTAAGAGGTTTGTTCCTTATTCGTTTCTGTTTTGACAATTTGGCTTGTTGGTCTGATGCAAAAAGTTATCATGTTTGGGGAATGTTTAATTTTTCATCTGAAATTTGCAGAAAAGTCTAATTGCATTTGTTTGGGGACTGGAATCTCTTTGTTTTATTTATTCTTGTTTGAGTGAGAAAATGATGTGGATAGTGAATTTAGTGAAAGGCATAGGCAGCGAGCTAGGGTTTTGTAATTATCGTTACTGTTATCTGTTTTTTTGCATTTTTGGAATCGAAATATGTGGTTTGGTCGCTGAATGTGAGAAAAGCTTTGGTAATTACTGTAGCTATGAGTGTTGAGATAGTTGGAGACTGATGATAGGTTTTTCTAGAGAAAGGGTATGGGGTTATGTGATTAGCAGTAGGCTAATGATGGTGGCATTTATGCTTGTTTATTTTGTCCGTGGTTTGTTTTATTCACTTTCTTTTGTTCTTTTCCTTGCAGATTAAGAATGGCATCTCCAGCTTGGTTACCACAGGAAATGCAGTCATCAACATCTCAGGCATCTGTATCTGGCGCATCTTCTGAAGGTTTATCTGGTGATTCTTCGAATCCAACAGCAGCTACTATGATTATATCTGAGGCCCCCAGCAGTCTCTCTAGTGACCACAAGGAAGAATGCTCACAAGCCAGTTCTGATAAAGTTCATGTAAGTTACAATTAACTGTATTGTCGCCTCATCTTTACTTGGGCATTATTCATCATCTGAAGAGTGATAATGTGTAGAATTTTCTCCTTTGCAGGCTAGTGACTCTCATCTTACAGGACCACCTGCTATTCAACCTGCTATTCAACCTGCAGTCCCTGGTCTGGCTTCATCTGTTGGACCATCTTTTACATACAACATTTCACCAACTTCTATTGGTTTTCCTGGCAATCAGCAGTCCCTGTCTAGTGGAGTAAGTGGTCATAACTTGATTAAATTCACGTTCAATAACTGTTTGTGGAATGGAACTGGAGATGGTGGGTGAAGAGGTTATGCCCTTGAAAGTAGGCTTGAGGAAATCATCTATGTTAGGCGTTTAACCTGGGAATTGATTTTCTATATATCATTTTCAAACTTATTCAATGCAACTTGAATGTTGGTTGGATACCTTGGAAATTGTAAAAGGACAATTAGCTAATAATTGATTCCATGGATTGTTGCTTAGGGTTTCAGGTCACTGCAAAAACATTCAGTGGATTATTTGCATTTTCTTATCGTGTCTAATGACTACTTTTATTGATCTATTTTCTTTGTAAAAAGCTGGTTATAGTTGTTTGAAGTTTATTCCTGTCCTGTTACAGCCATTTCCTCCAGGTCCATTTCATGTGGGAAAGAACAATCCATCTACTGTGGCACCCACACAATCTCTGGTTTTTGGGCATTCTGCACGTCCTACTTCCTTTTCTCTAGCACCAACTGCTCCTATCCTACCAAATCCTGCAACTGCTCTTCCAAATGCTACAAATTTTTCTTTTTATGCGAACAGTCATCTTATGCAGAAAGATCAATCTGAGAAACCTGTAAGTATGTGGTTAATCTGTCTCCAATATCCATGCTGGAAAGGTCTGGTTAAGATCTGGTAATGTGGACTAGTATGTTTGAAGCCTGCTGAGGTTTTTAAATGAGTGGAATGTGACTTGCCAGATGGTACTCCGATGATGTCATAGTAATATGCATACATCAACTCAAAAATTTTCTCGTTTGTTTTATCTTGGGCGTATGTGGGGACTTCTTCCCCAGCAAATTAGTTGAAATGCTTTTTGCGCTATGAAGTTACTTGGTAAACTACATAGTGCTATATACATATAAATAAGTTTGCCTGCATACGTGAATTTGTTGGTGAACTACTTCCTCGGTGAATATGGCTCTTAAATCATATTTCTATAGGTGGCTTTGTCTTGTAATGTGCCAGGTGTTACATTCCTAAGTAGTGATCAGATGATTATATTCTAAGACTGTCCTATTTATGCTAAAATTATAAATGTTGATTCGACTTTGTTATCAACATTTCTCATTGATTGATGAATCTTAGCAATGAATCAAAGATCTTAATATCTTTTAGTAATTCATCATGTGGTTTGTCAAGTTGGTTCTTCATAGATATGTTGCTTAGAGTGTCTTGTGATCTCTAGTTTGTGGTCAGTTGGTTAAAATGATTACCGATAAGTTGTTCTACAAAGTCCAAGGACTTATTTTGAATATCTTTGCATAATGCAATGTAGGATTCATCAGTTGCAAATGCACACCTCAGTGCTTTGACATCTGCATCAACTATGTCAGAGCCAGCATCATTTCCCCTTCGTCCTCCATTAAGTTCTACTGGAAGTGTATCATCATCTCCAAACCTGGGCCCACCAATTCAACAAGGACCTTCTAGATTTCCTGCTTCTGTGCCTCATGGATTGTCCGTAATATCTGGAACACCTGGGCCTCCTGGATTAACACCATCTCCACCATATATGCTTCCACCCACAACTGTTTCATCTGCTTCTGCTGTTCAAAGGCCTGCTATGACAACACCTCCTTCACATGCAGCAGTTCAGCAGCAAATTTATCCAACTTATGCATCTTTACCTCCTATGAATGCTTCACCTCAGGGACTCTGGTTGCAACCCCAACAAATAGCTGGCAGGCCACCATACATGCCATATCCTACTGTCTATTCTGGGTCCTTTCATTTACCTGCACAAGTGACCCCTCAATTGTCTGTTTCATCTGATTCGCAGCCTCCTGGCGTTTCTTCAATTGGTTCTGTAGATGCAAATCCTGCATCCTTTTTAGCTTCAAGCCATCAGTTGGTCGGTGCTTCAGGGGTGCAGGCAGAGTTACCTCCTGGGATTGGTACGCTCAGGGTTTCATGCTTGAATACTCATAAACTTACAATGTAAGAGCTGTTTATTCCTTACTAAGATTACAAGGATTAAAACTTTTGTTATCAATGTTAAATGGTGCATTGCAGATATCAAGAGCCATCCACATGTTGGTGTCGT
This sequence comes from Erythroxylum orinocense, assembly GCA_025531955.1. Taxonomy (NCBI): domain Eukaryota; kingdom Viridiplantae; phylum Streptophyta; class Magnoliopsida; order Malpighiales; family Erythroxylaceae; genus Erythroxylum; species Erythroxylum orinocense. Next base: position 6,671,574 of record JANZLX010000003.1, on the reverse strand, counting down.
GGATAATACTTCCAGCAATGAACCATCAGATACATGGACTGCACACAAGACTGATGCAGGAGTTGTTTATTACTATAATGCTCTAACAGGGGTTTCAACTTATGAGAAACCTCCCGGCTTTAAAGGGGAGGTACACGGAATACCTGTCTGAAATTGTGTCATAACTGTATGAGACTTGCTTTTTTCTTTATTCACTATTAGCTTTGCATATTATAGTAGATTGAAGAATGGAGCAATGTAGTTTGTTAGTTGTTGTGCTGTTATAATTTTGAGTCGAAGAATGTCCTTAATATCCTAAAATGGGCAATGTTTATGTGTCTCTTAGCTTGTTTGCTTGTTGAAACTCTAATTTCTGATTATTAGTTGACCGAGACGAATTAGGAATCAATAATATTCTAGATAATTTTTTCTTATGAAGGTTCTTAATTGATGTCTTAATCATTTGATACTGTCTTATGTCTTATGTTTTTTTTCTTCAATCTTTTTTTTACCTTTTGTATTCTTCAATACAATACAACTGTTCTTTTAAAGATCTTTTTAGTTTTTTTCATGGTTTATGCATGCTCCCTATTACAGTCCATTGTCATTGTAATTGGGTTTCTCTTAAAAGTTACTTCTTGTTTTAGTGTATTCCCATAGTAGCATTCTTGTTACTACCCGCAGTGTGGCTGAAAGTATTCTTTTGCTTTGTTTTAATCTGGATGCAGCCTAACAAGGTTCCAGTGCAGCCAACACCAGTATCAATGTAAGCATATACTTCACGATGGGTGGATTTTGTCCTTATGTTTCCTTTTGGCCTCTTTATTTCTGTAACTTTATCTGCATACTTGCATGGTTCAGCTACTGTCTGGGGAAAATGACTGTTGGCTCTTCTTTGTTTGTTGGAGAGCCTTAAAAGGCCATGTTGAACTTGTGTTTGGGCATAAAAGAAGTGGAGGAAAGAATTAGAGAGAGAAATATAAAATGAAAGAAACAATAGTCTCTCTTTAGTTTTTGGATAAGAAAACACAACTGGATTCTATATGTTCCATTTCAATATATTCTTTCTTTTTGTGTTTAGGGAAAATTTGGCTGGTACAGATTGGGCCCTAATCACCACTAATGATGGCAAGAAATATTACTACAACAACAAAACAAAGGTAGACTACCAAAAATTGCCTTATTGTACTATTCCAAACATGCTATATGGTGAGAAATTGTTTTGCAGTGTTATCTCAGTATGGTGGGAATTTAGTAGCAATTTGAAAATTAGAGCACTATTAATCTGAGAAAGAGAAGAGTTTGTGGTGTTTTTTTCTGAAGCAAATATTTGTATATGCTAGTGAGTTATTTTCCTGCCTTATATTTTTTATTTTCTAATTCTCTTTCTCCATGTCTTCAGTTAAGTAGTTGGCAGGTCCCACTTGAGGTGACAGAAATAAGGAAGAGACAGGAAGCAGACCTGTCAAAAAACAATGCCTTGTCAGTCCCACATACTGATGTTTCGAATGAAAAAGGACCTGCTTCAATTAGTTTGAGTACTCCTGCTGTTAACACAGGTGGTCGTGATGCTGCAGTCCTTAGGCCATCAGGTGTGCCAGGAACGTCATCTGCACTGGATTTGATAAAAAAGAAGTTGCAAGATTCTGGTTCTCCAATTAGTCCTCCTGTTCCACTTTCATCAGGAATAGCTGCATCCGAATCAAATGGGTCACGAATGGTTGAGACACCAATCAAGGGTTCGCAAAATGAGAATAGCAAAGACAGGTCTAAAGATGCGAATAGCGATGGTAATATGACCGACACCTCTACTGATTCGGAGGATGAAGATAATGGGCCAACTAAAGAGGAATGCATTGTTCAATTTAAGGTACATTATCCTTCTACTTAATTAGAATTATAGCTTTAGGGATTAGCTCGTTGCTTCTGTTTCTAAAACGATAACAATGAAATTAGCAATTAGAAATTAGAAGCAAGGCATTTGAAAAGTTATCTATATTAAAATAAGCTAATTACTGCTATTGAATGGCAGAGTGGTTTGGGGGGTGATTCACTTCATTAATTGATTACTATGAGCCTCATGTGGGGTCAACTGATCCTGAGTTATAAACTCGTAGGAAATGTTTCATCTTATTTATCAATTACCTGTGCTTACTATATCCTTGAAAATTTCAGGAGATGCTTAAGGAACGAGGAGTGGCGCCGTTCTCAAAATGGGATAAGGAGCTGCCTAAAATAGTGTTTGATCCACGTTTTAAGGTTCTTTTGTTTTTTTGTTTTTTTTTTGTCTTGAGGATTACAAGTTCTGTTGATTAGGAACACAACCTCTTTAGGATAGTTGGGATCACTGGCATTAGTATAATTATCTCATATTCCTTTGGGTATAAAAGATGGTGACAATAAATGGTGTGGGAAAGAATTTTCATATATTGAATAGGAAGTATACTGCCATATATAGGACATTACAAGTAGGAATTTAAATATGGAAAGTTATCTAAAGCTATCTAATGTAATTCCTTAGTTTAAGGGATTTCAAACTTTTTCTATCTTATCTATTTACAGCCTATTTATATCTTAGTATAATCTATTTACAGCTGTTTAGTATCTCAACAAATGGGAATGTTCATACCTTTTAAATATTTTTTCTATGTTGAGGAATTTATGATTTTTGTATGTTGTCCTGATTTAACACTGCATATGAGGTGTTTATGGTGGAGTTACTCAACTTATTGACGTGCTAGAAGTCATATATGGTGAAAAGCTAGGGAATATCTGCATGATTTACATGTTGGCTGTAGGTTGGTTTATTGGCCTTAATAGCAGCTTCTATCTAATTGGATTAAGAGCTCTTGGTTCTTAAATTGCATCCACTGACTGAAAATGTAGTAGTGCTCTTCTGTACTTCATTTGTGACACCTTTGGTTTTTCGTAGTTGTGTGGAATCCTTTCTCTCTCTTTTCTGACCAATTTTGTCACCCTGAATTAACATCTAGCCTCCTTTAAAGAGTCTGATGTTCTTATGGCCCAAAGGCTCATTCCTTTCCAGTTTCTTTTGTTGACAAACTCATAAAGGAACCCCCAACCCAGTCTTTCTGGCCTCATGACTCAGAGGTGAACTAATCCAAATTCGAGATGGATATTGTATTAAGGGTTCTTATTTGTTTGTCATTTATATAAGTATGCAATGATCAGTATTTACTTGTTTTAGGGTTTGATGCTTCTAAATGGACATGTACAACCCCTTTATGTATGTAGTAATTTTTAATATTGCGGCCTGATGCAACTATTATTAGTTAGATTACCTATTTAGAGGTTAATTATCTATCATGTATTATGGGTGATGAAACTAGGTGTCATCTCAAGTGCAGTAAGATAGTCTGCCCTTGAGCCATTTTACAATACTATGTTGCTGCCTTTTGATGAAAAAAGAACGTAGGGGCTTGTATTTTGGGGGCTGGGGGTTATATGATGGGAGAGCATAACCTTGGTTGCTATTTTTCATTGATAAAGTCTGTTAATTTAATTATGGTACACGGACGCATATTAAGGTGCGAGTAGACAATCTATTTAACATCTATACCCTTTATTTTGATTGCTATCCTTGAATTTGTGCAGCTGGCGGGTTTATATCTTTATGCTTCTGCATTGATACCTTCTTCTTTGATGTTATTTAGTGAACATTGTGTCACATTGGTAGTGATACTTGTGCATACATTTGGAAGCTGCACCAGAAAGGGGCTATGTCTGTTGGAAATGCTTATTGAGTTTTGTTACATAATGTTGCTTTCTTTCTAATTTTAGCATATAAAGTTCCTTGCTTTCTGAATATGAGAAGTTTTATTATGTTACAGGCTATTCCAAGTCATTCTGCAAGGAGGTCATTGTTTGAACACTATGTTAAGACACGTGCTGAGGAGGAACGCAAGGAAAAACGAGCAGCTCAGAAGGCCGTAATAGAGGGATTCAAGCGGTTACTGGAAGAAGCATCGGAGGTTTTGTTCATTTATCTGAATTCTGTTTCTTTCTCTTTGGTTCATGTGTTTTTAGATAACATTTGTTGTTTTGACTAAGGATTGCAAGTATCTTAATGGCCTAAATTTGATTTTCAGGACATTGATCACAACACTGATTATCACACTTTCAGGAAGAAATGGGGCCATGATCCTCGGTTTGAAGCCTTGGAACGGAAAGAACGAGAACATTTACTGAATGAGAGGTACTAGTTACAGAGGATGGCTGATTGTGTGACGTTAATGTAATTTAAGTTGCACTTGTTCCTATTCCCATTTGAATGTTATTTTAAATCTTCCGTCTGTGTGTGTGATTTCGAAGTCAATGATGATTAGATGCTGAAGTCCATTTGACATAATTGATTCAGTGACTCCCTTAAGATAAAAAAATATTTGATGATCCATCACTTTGTTAGATATTCCAGAAGAATTGGAGTTAGTTTTTAGTTAAATCTGTTAATGTTAGTCTTGAGCTTTTTCCGTTCCATCTTTTTTAAGGCACACATTACTCCTACCTGTGCATTTGAGAGTGTGTTGCTCACAGCACTCATCTTCAGATTGCTAATACATAGGTAGATTCTGTTTGTGGCTAATAGTTCCTTTTCTATGTAATATTTACAACCACTATTGGTTTGGCTATTTTTTTTAATTACTTGGTGTATAGGAACTCGAGGGATTACTTTGGTGGTCACCATTTTATCCATATAGATGATGATAGTAGCCTTTTCAGGATGCCTATTATGAATAGTGATGTAATTTCTATTTTGGATACATTCTGCTAAAAGATGTGCCATTGCTTTATTAATTTTCTTTTCTGTTTTATCTGATTTTGTATGAGATTGCATCTCTGTGCTTTTAAATTATGTATATATTTATGTGTTTGTGTTTATTATTAGGGAATACTGTGACGGTGAGTTTATAAAATTACATGTTCTGTTTCACGAGGAGAAGGTAATATTAAAAAATGGCTCATGAATATAATTCTCTTGGAGGAATGTTCGACTGTATATACACATTTGGACCATGTATAGTTGATGGATCTTTGGCAATTGTATTCCTTATAATATTATTTATGGGTAGTTTCAAAATTTTGAGTGTTTTCTAGATCATCTACTCCAGCTGCACCCGCAGACAATAAATCATCCTATTTTACAATGTTAACAGGTGGTTGCAGATAGGGAGCGTCCACATATATGATATGAAACAATTTGATAAATGGCATGGTTGAATACAGGCTTTGTATTTTGAACCATTAGTTTTACTTGGCTAATACAGGATTTGTATTTTGAACCATTAGTTTTACCTAGCCAAACTTCATTTTGATTATTTAATCAAGCAAAATTATTAACAAAATGGTGTCGCTTTTGGAGAAATGTTTTACACATTTCTATGTAAGGATTCACGCGTTATGCTAGTGCCTGTACAACAAATAATGCAATTTACCATAGCTATTTTCTGCATTATATTTCTCGCCCAGTTCCTTATTCAGATCTGCATGAACTGTTTCCTAGAGACAGAGTGATTTCTGTACATATCCCTTGAAAGCAACATGTGTCAGCTGACTAGTAGGCTAGTCACGAGATTCTCGGATCGTTTGGGTGTGTATATTAGCCCTTGAATCTCTTTTAATTTGCATGGTAAATATCTTCTGCTATGATATATGTCAAATATTGTTCATGGATTGAACAACATTTTTGTTTTCATTGTAGGGTTTTACCGTTGAAGAAGGCAGCAAATGAGAAAGCTGAAGCTGAACGTGCGGCTGCTGCGGCTAGTTTCAAATCCATGCTGCAAGAAAGAGGGGATATCACAGTGAATTCACGTTGGTCCAGGGTAGGTTTTAAAACGAGTGAGGTCTAAGGAAAGTTCAAATACAAAGTGCTGGATATTCTTAGGCTGAAATATGTTCAATTAGCTTGCAAATCTTGTTTTAAATTGTTTAAGTTGGTTCCATGCAGATAATATATCATTTTTCTAGGGATGAAAGAAATGGAAACTTATCCGGAGTGATCTCCTTTTCTGTTTGTTCCATTTAACTTCTTCATAAGTAACTTGCTTTGATAAGTATATAAACACACAGTTTTCTGTTATCATCAGACTTTGGGGTATTTAGGTCTCACCATAACCTTTTCTCATTGGTTACTGGGTCTAATTGCCATTCCATCCACCAAAGCCTCAATGGATCAAAGTCAAAGGTGGCCAAACTGTTTTTAAATGATTGCAAGTTGCATATATTAGATAAATGCTATCTTCACCTACTTTCTGTATTTGTTTATTTGACTACTATATCCATTATTTGTGGGTCTATCAGAAACGGTCTTTCTACTAGTTAGAGAATAAGGTTGCGAACTTCTAGACTTTCCCATAACTCAGCAGAATTTCTACTAGGACGTACTACTTAATCTATTATGTGTTTCTCATTTCAAATGCAATGGAAGAAATTGCTTACTTATGACCTCCCATTTAGGTTTAGCAACATTACTTTGGTGTGTTGACAATGCTGCTGATTTTTCTTGTTAATATGGTTCGGTGCTCTTTTGATAATATAATCAGGTAATTGAGATGTTTAACTGAATTTTGTTATCAGAAGTTATAATTGTTTTATGCAACTGAAATCTGCATCGTATCAACTCCCAAAGTTAGTACCCATGTGACAATTAGCTTTTAACAGTTGGAGGATTGAATCTAGGGTATGTATGATTCATTTCTGGACAATTGGACTCTACTGTGCCATTAATTCTGATATAAGTGTGCTTACTACCAGGATTATAACTGACTTTGTGTTCTCATTCACTGTTAAAATAGTGTCCTGTCCTGTAATCTGTCTATGAATTATGATGATAGTGGTGCATGATAAGTTTAAAGAAAAAGGGAAAAGAAGAAAAAAGTTAGGTCTTGCAACTAAATCAGAAGCTGTGATATGTTTCATTCCATTGAGCTTTTCCCCATAAACCTGTGTATCAATATCCGTGTCCCCACTGTAGGTGAAGGATAATTTAAGGAATGACCCAAGATACAAATCTGTAAAGCACGACGATAGGGAAGCTTTGTTCAACGAGTATTTGTCTGAGCTGAAATCTGTCGAAGAGGAAGCAGATCGAGAGGCAAAAGCTAAGAGGGAGGAGCAGGTATATACTGTTGGCTTTTATTCATGAGAAATGTTATTGGAAGTAGGTTTGAACTTAACTTTAATCAGTTGTGTTCAAAGATCTTTGTTCAGTCAAAAATATCTTTTCATGCTTGATACTTGGTTTTATTTAAGGGTGTTGATTTTAGTTTGGAACTTCTAGTTCCCTTTTCTTTTTCTAGTATAATTATGGTCGATAGCAATAAAATTACCTTGGCCTTTCCTCTCTTTATGTTCTATTTTTTCCCCCCGTTACTGTTATTATATGGCTTACAATTTGGAGGTGTTCATCTACCAGCTGCATATGTATCAGAAACTCTATTTTTGATATAATACCTTACATGAACTTCGTATATTGGTTGTTAGTTGCAGTTACCATTTTATGTTGCGCTACTGTCTTATTGGTTCTTCATTTCATGGTAACATAAAACTTTCTTGTTTATATTTGTAGGTCTGTCTAGGACAGTGCTATCAAGCTCCCTAGTAATTGCTAATTTTGACTTACGGATTTCTGTTGGATGTGTACACATCCAAATATGTGGGCAAGTAGTTGTCTCTGGGTTGTTACGCCTTGGGTAATTCTGGGCCATCAAGATGAAACTGCAACAGACCCAATACTTAGAGATAATGGACTTGGCCTTCTGGGTTTGTGGGCATTAGCAGTCAACAGTGAGTTAAATAAGGTTTAGAAAGATGGCATTTTCAATCTGTGGGTACCTGAGACTTGAGAGATATCGACTTAAAAAGGGAAAAAGGAAAATTACAAAAATGAAAGAATGTAATTGAGCAGGACTGCAGGACAAGTGTTGCAAACTGCAATTATCTTTAACTTTACTTTTTTCAAACAATTTTTATCTTAATTTTTCTTGTGTAGTCCCTGTTTCACTTTCGATCTGTATTGAATGCAGAATGATTTGGGGTGGATGAGTGTTAGGCATGCTATGTTGTAATTAGTTTGAGTCATAACGAGGATGCAGGATACCTGATCAAGATGCCCTTGTTTAATGACCATGGTGTTATATGCGTTCATTTTTCATTTTTAATGTTAGATATTAATTTTTGATCCCTTCAAGTTGCATCAATTAACTTGGATTGACTGGGGCAGTGAAGTAGCGACTCATTCTTTGATAATGATAGGTATTAAAGATTGAACTTGTTCCATTTCTTTTCTAGGACAAGCTGAAGGAACGAGAGCGAGAGTTGCGAAAACGCAAGGAAAGAGAGGAACAAGAAATGGAAAGGGTGCGGGTTAAAGTGCGTAGGAAGGAGGCAGTGACTTCCTTTCAAGCATTGCTTGTCGAAACAATTAAGGACCCCCAGGTATGATCACAAGTCACGGCATAAGCTGAATTGCAATTTTATCAGAGGAGGTTTATAATGCAAGTCTGTTGTTTTTCCATATATAGCAATTTCCAAACTGGTAGAGCAATAGGGTTCAGTTACGAGATACATGTTTAGGTTACGAGATACATGTTTAGGAATAACTGTCTAGTATCTTCTGTTGGGGTCCTGAACACCTACAGCCAAACTGCAACATTTCCTTGCCTTTTAAATGGTGCTAAGCCTGTCTGTTTGAAGGTTTTTGAATTAGCTTGATTTGTAACTTTACAAGGACATCAGTATGCCTTAAATTGAACGCAGGCCATGATTTGAGCTTTTTGTTCTTGTTTTCTATGATTGCTATATCATGGTACTTGGCTGCTTAGACTAGTTGCCAAATAGTCATGTAGTTGTGAAAACTGTTATGGCTTTATTGGGTGTATTGTTTAAGCATGTGAAGTGTTCATCTATTAATATCCGAGTGGTCCCAGACGTAGGGAAGTGGCAGTTCGATGTGTTGGAATTTCTTTATCCCTCTTTGCCTTTACCAAATGATGTTGTTTTTTTACTTCAGTTTTGTTAGGATTTGAGATGGGCTTCTGCTACTTAATTTGTTCACTTTTTCTTCTTATGTACTTAGGCATCATGGACAGAGTCAAAGGCGAAATTGGAGAAAGATCCTCAAGGACGTGCAACCAACCCTGATTTGGATCCATCTGACGTAGAAAAACTCTTCAGAGAACATGTCAAGTTGCTGCATGAGGTACTATCATTAAAGTGCCTGTATTTGTTTTGTGGACTTGACTAATTTAGGGGATTTGATGTGGTTTTGGATTCCATGATCATTTTTGATAATTTATGACCACAATGACACCTCCTTTTTGGGCCATTACATAGAGATGCACGCATGACTTCAAAGCTCTCTTAGCTGAAGTTATAACTGCTGAAGCAGCTACCCAGAAGACGGAAGATGGGAAATCAGTCCTTGATTCATGGTCAACAGCTAAGCGCCTTCTTAAGCCCGATCACAGGTATAACAAGATGCCTAGAAAAGATAGGGAAATTTTGTGGCGAAGATATTGTGAGGAGATGTTACGGAAGCAGAATAGGGTGCTTGATGAGAAGGAAGAAAAGAACTTCGAATCAAAAAGTAGAGGCCCAGCAGAATCAGGGCGATATCAATCAGCGTCAAGAAGGATTCGTGAGTCGAGATAACACGTCCAACATTTCTGGTTAGAACTATGTATAACTTTGGATTAGTCCCGAGTGATCTACATTGCTGCTTGTGAATTATGTGTTATATGAAAGCATATTGATTCACATCCTGCAAAGATCTCTCCTATTTTTCCTGTGTTTCCATGGATATATCAACAGAAATTTTGATGCACTGAGTAGGCCTTTATGGCATTGGGCCTTTGAAGTTACCTTAATTCGTCATTTGCCCTACAAAAATCAAGATTCTTCGTTTTGAGATTGGCTTCACCTGATCAAATCCATAATTCATGATTGCGTCAAGCTCTTGATATTGTTACTTTTCGAAACCTTTGTTTTGATAATTAAGTGAATAATTTGTCTTTTTATGACAGTTTTATAACATTATGGATATGATGATAATTTTAATCTGTTAAAATTTATGAAATTAAAGATCAATTATTGATAAATTCAAAAACATTTGGAAAAACAGCAATATCTCATAGGTTTCATGCGCATCATGAGAGTCAACGGGCTTTACAAAGTATTATAATATAAAGTGAACGCCACGCCATTCCTTCCACAAAAACACACCTTTTGCTTTTCCCATTTAATTTGGTACTAGTTCGCAAGAAAGTCTTTGCAGTAAACATATGCAGAGACCAAAAGCACAACGCACAAATAGGTAATCCGGTCCAACTTAAGGTAGCACTAAATTGCATAATGAGATGCCAATCATACTTCCAACATTCGTACTGACTTTTGAGCAAGACTATGGAAAGTTGCAACAATTGCTTGAAAAATTGATCGGAAGGAATTAACTTTACAGATTCAGTATTAACTCACGGGTTTACCAAATAGTAAAAAATGACCCGTTTGAATTTTTGATACACAACGAATTCATAATGTGGACTATTTATAAATAATCATAATCAAAAAAAGGCAGTTGACTTGCAGAGCTATTTACACAGTTTATTGCATGGGTGCCAAAAAATTACCCGCCTTCCTGTTGTAAACAAGCAGGAAAGCAAATCAAGCCAACAATCTTCCAGCAGCAGCAGAAGAAGATAAGGGAACACTTCTATGGCAAAAATAAGGCTTCCAAATACTCATCAATATAAGCCAAGCACGGCCAATGGTCAGTTCTAATTCGTACTAGAGTTGACATACCACGTACTTCCATTTGAAAAAGGAGATGGAACCTTGGTGGAAGAAATATGAGTACATGAAAGCAACCCATTTGACTTCTATTCGTATCTAACCCACTTTCTTTATCATCCTCATCATCAATATAAGTAAGATGAAGTGGGCCTCTATCTACACTACAAGAGGCAGTATCATCCCCAAAAGACTCGGATGTAGCATTTTTCCACATGATGTTTCTGATGACTCCTCCATCCTTCACGATGTTAACAAGCCGTTCACTAATCACATTAACAACAAAGGGAGTCAAGTGCTCTTCAACCGCCTTGATTACCGAGTCTGCAGCGACTTCAAGCAGCTTGACTGACTGAGTCCCACTGATTGCTGCAGCACCCCTGCCTCCTTTTAATGGGAATACTTCGTGCCCCATGTTTGAAGAAGCACCACATGCCTCCCAGAGCGCATCAAATAACTCTGAATAGTATGCAGGTACTGCATCTTCTGGAATGCCAGGTGGAAGAATAGCCTTTGCGAACATATCCTCTATACCTACGGTGATACTCTGAAGCTGACCGCAAATGACCTGACCATTTTCTGCAGTTGCTTCAATGAACACATCCACCAGACCAGGTGATGGTTCCCCTGGCACCAAATCGATTGTTACAGGAGCCCTAGAGCTTTCGTCTTCAGAACAACTGTCTGCAGATGTAATGTCCAATGAAGCTGTGGTATCAGACATATGACCGTTCTTGGGAGGTTCGCCAAAAAGAACAGGTATGTGATGTGATGGGATTGACCCGTATGGAGCTGAAGATGAGAATTTGAGCACAATTGCATACATGGCAGGAATATCATCTATTCCCTCCAACTGTCTCTGGGAATCGCCAACCCATATCTGATTGAAAGGTTCGGATTCAAACCTTAAACTACAGGATATTCTAACCTTGATTCCGAGCATGTGTCTGAAATCAGGAATGCATGAGAAGTGTCTTCTTAATGTTTCTAAGATCTCTGAAATTTTTGAATCCATTACCCTTAATGGCTCCTGAGACCGATTTGTTCTTCCAGTTTCTAAGGTAGTTTGAGGGTGTTCTGCATGGCTGTCTACCTCTCTCAAATCAACATGAGGTTCGCTGTCCCTTATGTTTTCAAGATAGATAGGTTTACTAGTTCCTCCACCCAAAGGAGATAAAGACAAGGACCAGTATTGCTTAACAAGAAGGGGGATCAGGCGTTCAATGTGTATGTATGATGATATACGCCTTGATTTTTTGAAACTAGGATAGGGTTGAGGTGATTGAGCACTGAAGAAAGAACTGGCATGTGACGAAGGTGAAATGCCAAGTAGCTGGTCCCCAAAATTTAGTAAGCTTCGCAGCTTCACCCCTGGAATAGTAATGAGCATCCGCAAGTATATTCTACAAATGCAACAGGTGGTGAAGAAAAGTCAATGAAGCAAATTAATAGGCGACAACCTTCAAGCTAATCACTTAATTCTTTCTTTTTCTACAACTAGCATTCCTTATGCTATCGTTTCTTCTGATATAGTGTCTTTTTTGGCCAAGAAATATTCATTCAACAAGATGAAGACTAAGAAAATTGCTGAGTGTCAAAGGAGTAACGAAGTCACATAAATACATAGCAAAAACACCATTAAACATTACGCATCTTTGCATTTTATCTCTAAACCTTTTGGTTTACTTGTTACATTCTAAAGACTATTAAAAAGTTCTGATCAAATTTATATAATGTATCTCAACTTGAAGGTAAAGTGGCATACAGCAAAGAGCAACAAAAATATTAAAGTACTTTTACACCTATAGCAAAGTCAAAAAGATAATGAAGAAGCAATAGGTAGACATACCTTGCACTATCACGAATCTCCAAATCAGGAAAGTAAAGACAAGTGAATGCAAGAAGATGACATATGCCAAGAAACAGTCTCGAGCTGTGATGGTGCATCAGCAAAGTTCGACAAATGCTGAGAACTTTGCTTCCCTTAGACCAAGATCTTAGTCCCGTATCAGGCCCATGTTTCTCAACAAGGAAAATCATAAACCTTAAAAGTAGGTCTAACAATGCATGAGGAGGTATTGTCCTGTTAGCAGCAATTCTATCCAATATCGGGAAGTAAGAAACCAATTTGTAATCTACAATGACTCTTGCAAGCAATCGTTCATCAATTGTTTGGAGCAGACGCTCTCCCAACCAACAATGCTTCCGACAGCCTAGAAATCGATCAATGAGTGAAACAATGACAGGTACCCATCTTTGGAACTCCAATGTCAGGTCCACTAGCATGCTCTGGACAAGGGAAGTCAAAATGACCAAGAAAATATCAAATAAATGAATTCACAATCGCAACTACTCAATGACCATTTAATTTATTCCCTTCCCCCACCAATTAAAACCTTAGAAAAAAGAGAAGCAAAAAAATTGCTTCCCCTTCCACAGCTGACAAGATTATTACAATTTCATCTATGCGAAGAATAACAAAAGTAAATGTCCAATTCAGAGAAAGGAGAAAGAGGGAGGAGGTAAAAAAATAAAACATAGTTCTCAAAATATGCCACTGAGATTTGTATTCGAAATTACCAATAATCATTAATAAGCAAACTTGAATAAGACCTTCAATTTCAGAAAGTAAACCCACCATTGACATTTTAAGGCAAAAAGTTGAAGGCTGTAGAAAAAAAACCTGATTTTGAAAATCCAGGTGGTGATGTATCAAGGATATTCCTTTGGAGTTGATAATTGAGAAAACTTAATATCGCAATTTGATCAATCATCTTAAGAACAATCATTCAATTTTAGAACAGAAAGAAACACGAGACTAAAGTTTTATCACATCATTGTTGAAAGCATTTACTTTTGAAGGATCACCTGTAAAGAACAGAAGATGGTAGAATCCATAAGAGCTTTGGTAGTGGAAGGATCAATGTCAGTATGAGATGATGCACCTATCAAAAACTTATGGAAAGCATGGAATGCCACTGCAGTTTCTGTGCTCCAAGGGGGCAACCACTTGAATGCGGAAACAGAAACCAAACTCTCTTCAAATAACTTAACCACAGACTTGCCATCACCTGCCTCCTCACCAGAGCCACTCTTTGGGATCAACATACCGAGGCATACTGAGCAGAAGGCAAGCAAATCAACCTTCAAAGCTTTTAATGCCAGTGGATCAAATACAGCTGGATAAAATCTCAGACCCATTTCCAAAACTGACTTATATTTCACCACCTCACCTCTTAACATCAATCTACTCAACAAACCTAGCAACCAGTGAAGGGCCAGCAATCGGAAAACTAAATAATGATGCGATTCCCTTGAAACCAGCATTAACCGTCTAGCAATCTCTTCCTCTTGTCCATCAAACGCCTCAAAGAAATTTGAATACAAGACCAAAACAACATGACACAACAGAGGATCAAAAGAATAGATCATCCCGAAAAACTGCACCTTCAACATGGATGCCTGCAATTCCAAAGCAACAACCACCGGAATAATCATCCCCAAAAATTCCACCATCCCACATGGTGTCAAAACCTGCGGTGACTCCAATAAAAACGCCATCGCCCTCCTCAACTCCTTATAATTCAAACCCACACTACTACTACTAACCTCTTTATTACTGTTGCTACAACTACTACTGCCACTACAATCAACCAAAACAGATTGAGGAACATTAAATGGAACCAGAGGCACAGATGTGTTCAAAATTGAGACATTACACTTATTGTGATTGTTGACTATACTATAAATAATACTAGTAAACAACAAAATATATGACTGTGAAGCATGACATCTCTCACTTTGGCACAAACTCCAAACATGACCACCAACCTCGGAGAGCAAACACGGGTAGCATTTCTCCAACTCTCTCAAGCATTCACATGCCACTGCCCGAGTTTGTCTGTCAGGTCCATGATTGGGCCGATTGATGATTGTCAACAAAAGCTCCACCAAACACTCCGTACACCGGGCGTCAAATCTGGCAAGCGCGTCTATGGAGATGAAAATCGAAGTTGTCGACACTAAGAACTGCTCTTTCAAGAGATACGTGACGTTAACTCCGTCGAGCGGCGCGTGGATCGTCGCGCGTACGGTTTCCAGGAGGCGTTCCACGGCGGATTGGTCAGTGAAGAAGTTCCCGGCGAACTCTTCGAGGAAGATTAGGAGAGAGAGCTTTGGAGGGAAGTCCTTTTTGAGGAGACACGCGATGGCGTGGTCGGCAAGCGCTGTCATGAGGTCCGGCGACGTCCACCGTTGGAAGCGGGGACCGCCGTTCTGGAAATCGTCGATCAGCGACTCCCATTCCTGAGGAGTCGTCGGTTTCGACGGCGGAGAAGATGTCGACGGTTTGTGATCCGTCATGGAGCGGTGAACAGAATTTGGGGCATGGAAAAAGAATGGATTTTCAAGAATGTGAAATCAAATCAAATATGATTCGTAAAACAAACGGTTAACGAACAACGAAACCCTAGAAAGTTTGGAAATTGAAAGAGAGTGAATCTACGCGCTTAAGTGAAAACACTGTGCGAGTATCAATTTTAAAGAATTTTGTTAATCATTAACCCAATCCCACCAATTTTCAACAGATTTGGGCCGAGCCGGTTTTATTTTTGAAGATCTCTTTAATTAATTTCCTTTTTTAAAAAAATTAAATAATATTTTTATTTTTAAATTTCCTTAAAATTATGAAAATAGGATTTAGTAAGTTTAGGCAGTATCTCTTTTTTTTCATAAAAAATAAACAAATCCTTTAAACGAATTTGATTGAATATTGTTTTTGTGGTTTTCTTGATTTTTATTTCTTCATCCCTCCTTTACAATTTATCGTTTATTTACATTTTTGCATTTTAAATTATTTGTTATTTTACGTTTTTAGTTTATTTTTAATTTTACGTAAATTTGTTTCTTCATTTTTAGTTTTTTTATTTCCGTATTTTTACGTTACTGATTTTCCTATTTATCAATAACATACCTTGCAATTTTTATTTTTAGTTTTATTACAAATCTCAATCAAACTGATTTTTGTTTTCAGTTTCTATATTAAAATTTTCAATTAAGCAAGTTTTTATTTTTTAATAAAAACAAAAATTAAAACTAAAAATTAAAACAAAAAAATATAATTAGAACCAAACGTTTATATTTTGATGATCTCCCAATTGATCTCTCCTTTGAATTTTATTT
>JANZLX010000003.1:6629426-6641647 GCA_025531955.1 Erythroxylum orinocense | reverse complement strand
ATTCTGGGCAACGATGGCTCAGCCGGGCTCGAGCAATTTATGTTGGGCCCAACCCCAATCCAAGGCCCGATTTGGGCCGAGTCTTACTAAGCTTAGATAATTCGAAAACTCAACTCTACTAGGCTTGGTGAGATTTTTTAAAATTAAAAAGTAGAAAATAACGTTTTTTACAAAATAATGTCATATTTTTATAATTGACTCGATTAAAAAAAAACAAAAAACCCAGCTTGTGATCTTGTTAAATCAAACATGTTTATTAACTTCAAGACCCGATGAATCGGATCAAATTAGGTCGGAGTGAGTCGAGTCGAGCAAGCTTATTTTTAATAAATAAGAATAATTAAAATATTCTTAAATAAAAAATAAAATTTGTATAATTTAATTTCTTTTTTTTTTTCCATGAGATGTCCTAAGAGGGTCCCAATTATAAGAAGACATCTTGAAGCTATTCGTACTTAAATTAATTCTCGATTAAATTGGATGAGTCTCTTGTGAGATACAAAACTCTAACTTTAAATTTTAAACGAATTCATATATGAGAGGAATTTAAACCGGACCTCACCTATGGGATTAGGTGGCATGTGTAAAGGTCGGACCTGATGATGACGTGGCATTGTTATCAATGTCATCTTGTCTTGTGTTTGTGGAACACCCTAAACTTTAAAGACCAACATTCCAAATTAATTAACAAACTAGAAGCCAACCATACTGGTTTAATTTAAATCTAACTATTTGATTTACTCACCTCATTAATTATTTGATTAAGACAGAATTAGATCATTCAAATCTAATAAAAAGGGAGCTCTTCTCCTTCTTCTTCTTCTTCACTGTTTCTTTCTTATTCTGATTGGATTGGGTTTCCATAATTTAAATTTAAATAACAAGAATTAAGAAAAAGAAGAAGACAACAATCTCAGGCGAGTGATGGCCCGCGGCGGCGCCGCAGCAATGGCGGAGGTCATAGCGTTGAATTTGAAAGAAGCGCATAGCTGGTGGCATCATATTAACGAATCGGTCAAGTGGCAGGACTCTATCTTCCACGTCCTGGCGGTATTATACGGGCTAGTCGCCGTTGTCGCTCTTGTAATCGCCGGCTTCTCTTTTCTCAATTTCACATACCTTTAACTACGACTCTTATTCATAATAATAATAATAATAAAACTTTTAATTTTAATTTTGTGATTATTATTGTCAACCGATGCAGTTTGCAATTGATGTTTCTCTAGGGTTTCCGGCTTTTTAGGGGCTTTCCTGCATGATTTTGCGTATGTTTTTATTTTTCTCGACTTGTTTCATGCTTAGGAAATTGTATTATGTTTCGGCATTAGGTTCAATTGGTACGTATTCAATTGAGAGTTCCCGAGTATGGTTGGACCACTCAGAAGGTTTTCCATTTCCTCAATTTCTTGGTCAATGGGGGTTAGTATCTCTTGATGTTGAGGTTTAATATTTTTTTTAATTCCTAGGTTTCTGATGTTATTACATGGTCTTTTACTTTTTCTCCTGATTTGCAGTTCGATGTGTAGTATTTGTTTTCCGTCGGGACGTGCAACACATACGTCCAATGGTTGGTGGTCTTATGTTGATTAGTGTTTTCTGATTTAACTTTTGGTATTTATGCTGGTACCTAATATGTAGCTTGATGGCTTGCATTGCCCAGATTTTGCAACACATCCTACTTGATTTGCCAAGTCTTGCTTTCTTTACAACTTACGCGCTTTTGGTCCTCTTCTGGGCGGAGATTTATTACCAGGTTACGTTCATTTGCTTAGTTAATTGTTTGGTCTACTTTGGAGTATATTTATCTGCTTCTGACGTTAATTAAATTTGACAGGCACGTGCTGTATCTACTGATGGACTTAGACCCAGTTTCTTTACAATCAACGCAGTGGTTTATGTTATTCAGGTGGATAACTTCTCTGTTTCTGTAAATCAACGCAATGATGCTTGGAACAAGCAGCTAAACAAATGTTATATATCGCTTTTAAGGCTGAAAACATTGCTTAAATTGGTTTAAAGAACCTTCTCAAATTGTTACCATATGATCCTTACACCCCAATGTTTTATGCCATTGTATCTGAAGTGGTGCTATATATAAATGTTGTAATGTGGAATGCTTTTAGGGGATCATTAACCACTAAAGAAGAAACTGTTAGATTTTATAGTTATTGGAGGAATTGTGAAACTGAGCTTGCATGAACAGATAAAACATATGCTGTGAGTGAGGAAAATAGGAAGAGAAGAATACATTAACTTAATGCATGTGGTTTAAATATTGGAATAATTGAAATGGTGAGTGTCTAAAAGTTTTTAATATCCTATGTACCTTACCTTCTTTTGTACTGATTATGTAAAGTGGGAATTTAAATGGGCATTCCCAACAAATAGACCACTGCTGGAATTCATCATACCATACGTCAATGAAGAAAAAAAAAAGGAAAGAAAAGATCGTGGGGTAGAAGATTTACTGAATTCAAATGCAGTTTGTTGCATATAGAAACAAATAAGCATGGAATAATGGTTTTTATGGTTGGATTGATTGGTTGGTTATGGCATTAATTTAAAACAAATGAAAAATGACATTGTAAATATGCTCTTGCAGCTTATTCCTAACATTAATATCTTTACTACTATTAGGCATGATGTCTTGAGTAATGGTGCTTTATGCATGCCTCGGATCATATTAATTCTAGCATTTGTGTGCCTGGTTACAAACATGAATGCATGTATGGATGTGTTAATATGTAGGTATATGTGCCGAAGCAATGTGTATACAGAGAGATTCTCTAGGTTGTTTGTTAGAGCTAAAAAAATTCGTCTAGTGGGCAACATTTACCGTGCATATAACCTGGAAGATTATCAAAGTGGAGTTTGAAAATCTGCATTTAACAGCCCTTTATGAAAATTTTAACAGAGAATTTTCTCTTTGAATAATTGTGGACTCTTTTGGTACATCATACTGATAGTTTAGTAATTGTAAGATCTTTGTCAAAATGTTGCAACTAGAATTTTGTTTGTCTTCCTGAGACCAAGTTATTGTCTTTTTGGATACCATTTAGCAAGCTGCAACTCTGATTAAGATGACCTATGATTTACAGAGCTATTGTTCCCTTTATATCCCTGTGTGTGTGCACGTGTATTAATTTCACCTTAACACTCAAATTGATCGATTCCAGATTGCTATGTGGTTGGTGTTATGGTGGAAGAATATCCTGGTTGTCGTCATCATTTCTAAGATGTTCTTTGCAGGTTTTCTTCAGTATTATTTTAAATGTTCTAATTATACATAGTAGTTTTACAGTGATAACTGATGCTTTTATCATGCGCAGGAGTATCTTTAGTTGCAGCTCTTGGCTTTCTCCTTTATGGTGGAAGGTAATACTGCAATATACATTTGTCCTCCTACTTTGTGTGGATGATAGCAGAAGACCTTTATCTCTCACCACTTTAGTCTGGATAGCTGGATCATAGGCCAGCTTATGATGTTTCTACCATTACTCTTTAGGATTCTTATGAGATGGCGCATTATAGCTTTTCTTTCTCCTGGAGACTAGGTTAGTCAATGAACTGTTGAAAATTCAGATAAAAGTTGGCACTTCTATAACTTTCTTCGTATGCTTTTGTTTTCCTGCCATAATTGATGCGTGTAATTGTTTATTTTTGTCCCTCACATGGAAATGGCACAATATCATCGATGTGGCAATGGATTCATTTTGATCTAATACTTTTCTAGAGAAGAGGCACATACTCTGTATTCTGTCATCTTCTGTCGCTTTTCTTTGGTGCAAATAATTTGACCTAATTCTAAGTTACATATCTCTACACCACGTTTGCTGTATTTTGATCTACTTCATTTCACAATTTTCATCTCCTGTCAGGCTGTTCCTAATGTTGCAGCGCTTTCCCGTGGAATCCAAAGGGCGGCGTAAGAAGCTTCAAGAGGTATATTTCTCTTATAAATGTTGTTAATTTTTTGCTTTCTGTACTGTTTTCATTTGACATTTTTGTTCTTCCTCTTTTGCTTTACTTACAGGTGGGTTATGTGACCACCATATGTTCCTTATGCTTCCTCATCAGATGCATCATGGTGAGCCTGCTCAACTCTTATAAAAAAAAATTCTAGATCTTGACCTCGGTTAAGTGAAATGGTGCCTCAGCATGGTGAAGTCTGATAAGGAAATTGTTAAAATTTATGATGCAATATTAAATGTTTGCATGAAATTCTTCCATTACTGCTTGACTGAGGCTTATCCTTTTCAACCTTTTTCTTCTGCATGCAAATTCTTAATTGTTTCTTTCATGTTACGTGAGCATCTGACACTAGCTTACTCTGTTCTTTAACAATGCTTAGATGTGCGTTGATGCTTTTGATCAAGCGGCAGACCTAGATGTGTTGGACCATCCAGTTTTAAACTTCATATATTACTTGGTAAGTTTATTATGATTTTCTGTACTTCATTATTGTGGATAACTTATCAGTGCCATGATTACTCCTCTAATCTTAAATGTTCATACGATGTTACCCTAATATTGTTTAATGTCAAACAAAAAGCAAATATTCGTTCACTTTCTGTTCTACTATTCACCAATATACTCTACTCTTGAACTTATTCACAAGAAACACATATTTGCTGGGATCTGTGATTTGCTGTAATGAAATTTGGTATATGGTTCCATTTTCGCTACAAATCTACATGATTTCACTAGACACACATGACCTGTACAAGGAAAGTGCTGGATATTGCTGGACATATATAATCTCTACAGGAAAATGTAGGTTATTAAATTTTTTTGTATGCATGGTTCATAGCCCTTTTGTCGAACATGACCCAGCTCAATTTCATATCCTTCAAATTTGGATTTCAGAATGTTATGGTGAGAAAATTAAAATAATAATCTGTCTGGTTGGATTGGTACAGTCAAAACTTTAACTTCTTTTTTTTTTTTTTGTGTGTGTGTCTAGATTCCTATGCATAAGATTTTCACTATTACCTGTTTCTGTGTGCAGTTAGTGGAGATTTTGCCTTCATCCTTGGTTCTTTTCATTTTGAGGAAGTTACCTCCAAAGCGTGGCATTACACAATACCATCCTATTCGTTGAAAAGGGTGGGAGCAAGAAAACATGCAGATCCTAGAAGCGATGAAATGCTTGCAGTAAAAAAGTGTTATATATCCTCTAACGAGAACAAGCAAAAAACTCTTAAGTTGAGACTGTTCTTGGGGAAAACTAGGAGCCTTTATCAGAATGGAATCGAACATATCAACATGTTCTTGGTAGGATACTGTAGATGTGTCAAAAGCACATACCTTCTGAGGATTGTGCAGATGTCTGATTGTTGGTGTTTGGTCTTTCCATATCAGATTTGATTCCTCTTTTGTGTTAATGCAATCTTGGGCTACGATGTTTCATTAAATCATCCTGCAATTTATATGAACAGCAATTCTATTAACTATTTTCGTCTATGACTAACCTTCTTTCACCCCCTTTTTTTTTCACTTTTGTGTTCAATAAGAGAGGAAATGTAGCACTGGAATTGATAGATGCTTATAATATATGTTTTAAGAGCATTCTATAATAAGATGATTAAAGGATAAAAAGGATCAATGAAACTACAGACTGGAGGAGATCAGTACCTGTTGAAGGAAACATGTGCAGAGAGTTTCTCAGGACTTCTCTTTGCTTAGGCTACTTGTGGAATGTGAAATTGAGAGGGTTTTTAATGGATTCATGTCTTGGAGATTGACTAGTTGACTGGTAGGTTTTAGTTCTCACTTCTACCTTTCTGCTGTCAAAGTGCTTTGAATGGTTGGTTTTATGTTTCTATATTCTTTTTATAATCTTTTGTATGACTAGATATGTAACAATTGATAAGCTCATTTGCCTTGAAGATTAAAAGGTTTGAGTTCATTTCCAAAAAAAAAAAGGTTTGAGTTTTAAAATTAGTCTATGAATTGAATTTTAATTTAAAAATTAAGTTTAAAACTTTGAATTATATTTAAAAAATTCAATTCAACTTCTTATAAAATTGTCTAATATTATTTAAACATATAATGTTATACTAAGTTCTATTTTATTGATATTATGATAAATAATCTAATAATAAAAAATATAAATATAAATAGTAATGTTTTAAAAGCTAGAAAGTTAAACTAGCAAAATAAGATGTTTAAGGTTTAAAAGTTTATTTCAGTATAGACCGTTATAAAATCAGCTAAAGATTGAATAAAATTAAAGAATTTGAAATATGATTAAAAGAGATTGATCTTATCAATAAAAAATTTTGAAATTTAATTAATAAGAGATATTGATAAATAAAAATTAATTGATAGAATTTATTACTTAAAAAAATTGATCAATTAATTAACAAATAGATCATTTTTAAACAATAAAAGTTATTAAAAAAATAGAATCGAAAAGTTAAAAATCTACCAAAAAAAGTTTTTGTAGTTAGACCGGTCAAGCTAGTTGAATTTTTTAATTATTGATAAATACTAATAATAGACATTAGTGTATTTTTATTTTAATAAAATATTTTTTTTTACCTATTCTTATAAGTTTTATTTCTTATTTATTATATACCAATTTTATAACGATTCACTATCGATTGAACCCCTAAGTCTTAAACTTTTTCTTTGACCGTTTCAATGCCCGATCCGGTTTTTAAAACATTTATAAATAGTATTGACTTAGATTAAATTTAAATATTTATAAAGGATCAATCTTGAATTTAAAACAAACCTAATTTTAGATTGAATTTTAATAAGTACAAACTTAAAGCTTTTTAAAATTTTTAGATAATCTAACTCAGACCTGCGTACAGCTCTCAGCATGACCTGAGCTGCAATTACCGTATAGTTTTGTGTGTCAACCTACATCTTGCACCAAAAAGGTCCGCAGAAACTTTACTGTTTAAATTGAGTAGTAGAGGACAAAAGACATGTTTCATTTCAATCTCTGTTCACTTGTTCTTGCAAAGAGAATCTATATGTTACATTAAATCTTACCGTTTAAAGTAACTCTTCTTGTGCTTGTGTTCAAATACTCAATGTATTGTACAAGGTTAAAAGGAGATTTCACAACTCCTGTAGGAAATGTCTAACGAGCTAGACTGGAGTGGACTACCTATTCATCTCTTTCCTTCTGGCAAAAGCAAAAGTGTTGTTTTGTTTAGCTTATCAACAACAGGATAACCAAAAGAGTCCCAAGTCCAGTCATCAACATGAACAAGCAATAATATCACCGGCAAGTGCAGAAGACATCTGCAACTCATCAACCTCCGCTCTGTGCTGAAAATTCAGGTGCTCGGCCAAGAGGAACCATGAGATCCCTCATCACTTCATACTCTTCTAGGCTTATTTGAGCACCATCCAACACCTGTTAAACCAACAGCAATACCAAAAATGTCATTGCTGCTTTTAGTATAAAGATAATGATTCTTAATATCCCAATCTGTTGTTGCAAGCTAGCCAACCTACCTGCTCTACTAATTCAGTCCTCCCTGAGTTTTAATTTGGAAGAACAGTAAGAGAATAGATTTAACCGATAACAGAACTTGATTTACAAGTGAAAAGAACCTAAGAACCCCGTCGCATTACCTTGGCTTGCTACCCTTCTTAGTCTTTAGGGGTTACTCGAAGATAAATACTGTCAAGATCCAGAGATCATTGTTATGCTTTTGATTCATGTATGAGTAACATCAAAATGGAAAGGTTCTTAATTGACTTCTTTTCTGGTGACTAAGAATGTGTTCATTGATTTTTGGCCAACATATGTTTGAGATAGTTATCAGTTCATCACCCCACTCATAGAGATAATATTAGATGCCAGAAAAATGAGAAGGGTAGAGAGGGGAAAAAAATGAAAAGAAAGGATAAGAGTAAACAGAGGATTCTCTTGAGCTACTATTTTCGCACCCTAATGCAGAAGCCCTGCTGTAAGATGGCCTCATTTTCTAGTTAAAAGCAAATAACAAGCAATCTCAACCTTAGGATCTGCACAAGTTTCTATGACAACTGAAATGTGAACAAAAAACAAGCAATCTTACCCTTTGGAGCAACATCCGCCTGTTAATCATATGTGAAGTAAGCGCAGGTATCCTACTAACAGCGAGGGCGTCAAGGAAGAGAAGAGCAATGACTTGCCACTGTTTCAGTCTGAATGATGGGAGAGCATCAACAAAAGACATTGTGTCCAACAAGCAGCTCTGCATAAAAGTGCCTTGTTCAAATTTGAGAAAACAGTCTCATCTTTTCTTGTAGTTCCTTGGATGATAAATGGAATTATATTACAAGAAAAGATTCTCCAAGTAAAAACCATTCTTTTAAACACGTTTTAAGCTTTATCACACAATATATGTGAGAAACCGTGGATCTCATGATTGTCACTAAGGTAAAAGGGGAGTGTGACCAACAATGATGTCCTTAACAGTGAAGAAATCATTATCATAATCGATTACTTACGGTTTTATAAAATAAAATCAACATAACATGCGGATAAACACTTGAGCAGTAACTTAATGTGCTTGCCAGAACCTAGTGGATGATGGGATTCCATTCCTTACACATGTAATTATTACTTAAGAAATCAATAGTAGTCACCGTAATGCCTGCATTAGTGAAAAATCATATATTTAAAGCAACTTTCAGAGCATTGAGAATCCATCAACCAGTCATTGTATAAGTTGTATTTCTAAGAAAGGCAAATTATTAGTCCCCATCAATCACTATTTATTGTGTAACCTCTACTTCTAAGAAAGGTGCTATGAGTTTCACATTATTAGTCACAATGAGATGGTAGCCTATTTATTACCGTTGCAAGCTCCAATGTCGATATTGGTAATGACAATCTAAGATCTGCAATAACTGCAGGAAATGCTCGGGCAAGACAACCCTCTACACTTTTCTTGATTTCAGAAGAGCGACCATCTCCCAAGACTATCTTTTGGGGGTACTCCCTCCCATTAACAAATAAATAGTCTTCATGGGAACTTTCATCTCTCCCATATATGTAAGCCAAAGATGATGATGTTATCCATGCAAACAGTGCCATCCACATCGTCGCAAAGGAGGATAACTAAAAAATGCAAATAGTATGAATCTAAAATGGAAATTATGAGTAAGAAGATATACTCCCTAAATTTAAATGAAACTTACGGTCAAACTAAATCCCTCAGGTGGGGCATCAAACCATGAATCCTCAGGATCAAAAATATCAGAACAATTAGTCCCAGGCTTTCCAGGCCATTTAGCAGAAGCATATTCTAGCTTACATGGATCCTCAGTGGTACCACTTTGATCCACATCAGGTAGACTGGGTAATATGATGAGTCCAGCTTCAGACACTGGAGGTGTATGCAATAGAACATTAGAAATGGAAAAACCACTATTAAATGCACAACAATGCAGAGTAACTGTAATTCATTAGCAATGAACAGATGCATGGACACCCTACTGGCATTAGTAACATCAGCGCCTTCAGATGCAACAGATTCTGCTGCCTGGCTCAATGCTAATGCACAAGTTTCTGCAGATTCATAACGTAGCATAGCATCATCATCTTGCTTGTCAGTACTGCTTAAAACATCATCACCTTTCTTTTTATCCTCAATTTTCCTAACCTCAAAAAGATTTCTACTTCCAAAACTATCCATCTTCTCATCAGCCCAAGTTACAGAGCGACCAGACTTCTTAACAGTAGAAGATTTAAGTGAGGGTTTCAGCAAAGCGTCACTAGTTGCTTTCGCAGCTTGAGATTTCTCTTCAGTATCAGAAGTACCAATACTTAAACCAGTCAAAGAAGAATTTAAAAGTGAAGATACAATTTCAGCATTAGGCTCATCCTCTACAACCTGCTGACATGTTTCCCCTCTTGACTTTCCCGGGGTCTGACTAGAGTCAGCCTTCACAGAAGCAGAAGATTGACTATTCAGGTGCATAACAGTTCCTTTTCCTTTATGTTCACTCTTTGCACAAGAAGCAGCAGTACCACTCAAATTTGATGAACCTTTAGAAATGCTGTATTCATCTTCAGTGATTATAATACTTGTAAAGTCCATATCGTTAACGATAAAATCACTTTTGCTACTCAACGTGTTTTGGTTGGCTTTTGGTCCTACATCATATGGAAGATTAGGAGAAAAAACTCAATTAATCAAAGATAATACCAGTGACAAAAGATCAAAAAGAAAATACATAGAATGACGTAACAGATATGCCATGCAACATATAAGTCATCCCCATCTAAGGGAAGACATAAAAGGCTGTGTTTTGTTGTCACAGAGAAAACTGAAAAAAGAGGAAAATCAACTCTTTTGGAAGATTGTAACTTGCATATTTTCAGAAACCGTGGTAATATAATCATAAATATAATGAAATCAGCATTCATGTAACCCAAGAAAACATTCTATTCTCCTCTAAAGATTCATTAGTCAGGATGAATTCTACGAGCAAATACTATATGTTCTTTCTTCAACATACTCGCACCCCAAAACAAAACTTCAACCCACAATCTACAATTTCACTTTCCACATGATTTCCAACAATATGAGTACAACAGTTAAAGATATAGCCAAATCAAAGCATAGTTAAGGACTTAGCAAGCGTACCTGCTTGAAATTTTTTGACCTGAGAAGGCTTGGAATAACGCTCTCTTTGCGGCACGTAGCCCTCAATTGCATTTGATGGACCAATCCACTGATCCAACAAAATCTCCGCACCTCTGTGTTCCATCTTCTCCTCAATCTTTAAATTAGGTAACCCTAAGTCGCCCTCATTTCCTGACTCCTGAGAACTCAAACTCAAATTATCAAACAGCTTCAGGACCTCTTTCAGTTTTGTTGGGTTCAAAACTGAGCATATCTCAGCTTGCAAGCTCCCAGCAAAAACTTGACTATTAACAACACATCCAGTAGAGCAATACATATACGTCTCATGTAGATCATAGACCTTATGCTCCTTTAATGAAATGCGATAACGGCCCTTCTGGGGACGATCACTTGGAAGAGAATTTCTGCACAGCGGGTAACCACAAAGGTTTGATATTGATCTCTCAACCACGACATCTTCATAGTCACCGCGAGACATCACAGATCCAGCTGCAAATAGTTGGTCTTCATGTTGGATGCCCTCAAGAAGGGAAAGCTGCAACTTGTAGACAGTGTCTTTCACAAGGACTGACTGCCCCTCAACCATTCTCAAAAAAATTTACAATCAATGGATTGTTTCCTGCAAGCGGATAGCATCAAAATGAAAACATGTAAAGCCAACATAGACATGATTCTTAGTAATTTTAACCCCGGATTAGCAAACACTATCACAAGAACCTCGGGAAAAAAAAAGGGACCAAAAATTTAGATTTTGCTTCTAACAACAGCACGATTAGAAACAGAAGCCAAAATTGAAAAACTTAAATGGATTGCTAGATAATAAAGAAAGGAAAAGCATTCAATAAAGCTTCGATAATACCCTTTATAAGAGGGGCAGCATATTACATGACCAACAAAAAGTTGAAACATACGAAATAGAAACTTCGACAAAGAAAAATTGTTGCACTTAACTTTGGGCCGGGCGGAAAACAAAACTCAACAACATAAAAAGAATCGAAAATCACGTGAAGAACCTCTCGAAGAAAATTAAAGAAGCAAACTTTTCGTCAAGGCGTAAATTAAAGCAGAAACCACTTCACACCCAGAAAATTTTGCAACAATTAGAGTGCTAGACGGCGGTGTTAGATTACGAGAGCGATGGCTGTGCGAGGTTATGAGAGCGACGGCGGCGTTGCGAGACTAAGAGACGGAGAGCGGAAGCGGAGAGTGATTAAATCATTAAATCAATGCCGAAGGCGGTCGAATTTAATTGAATAACGTGTACCTGAATAAAGAGTGTCATCGATTCTTTATACAATTTTAGTTTAGCGCCTGTAGTTTTTAATTTTCGTTTTTATTTTTTATTTTTCTTTCATATAAAAATTAAAATATGTATAATTATTAATGTCAATATAAATATAGTTATTATTAATATCAATGTAAAAATAGTCACCAATAATAATTACATATAAATTATTTTTAATTAAATAAATATTTTTAATCTCTTATATAATATTTGTTAACAAATTATTAATAAAATTAAATTATTTTAATAAAATAAATCATTTAAAATTTAATATTTATTTGAAATATATTTTAATTATTAAATTAAATTTTATCTGAATATTTATATATTTT
>JANZLX010000003.1:6561900-6572977 GCA_025531955.1 Erythroxylum orinocense | reverse complement strand
GATCATTCATTTATATGATCTTATAAATGAATCCAGCTAGGCTTTGACTCAGGCTCGAGGCATAGGTCTCGGACATGTTTAGGACTCAACCCTTACAATCTTTTTAGGAACCCAAGCCCAATCCAGCCTAATGCCATCTTAATTGGTTAGTTATGAATTAACTTTTTTTTTTAGTTTATTACTTTCAGCCTTGCTAGACTCGATCAATCGCTTATGTAATGATCTTATGAGGTATTTATAAATTTTAAAATAATTCTCTCTAAAAAGGATAGATTTTTAGTTTGGTTCTTTAAAAACCATACTACTGGTTTTTAGAGCAATAAAAGAGGACCAAATCATTTCTTCCTGTTACTTTGTAGCCACTTTGTTTTATTGAAAATCTATCCATTTAATACACAGGGCTCACAAAAATTAGTCAGCTAGGATCGCTTGGGAATAGGGTGCACACACTAATCGGGAATAGAAAATCTATTCCCTACTAAAAGCTAGTTCCAATAGATAAATGTCTTGACAATTAGTTAATTGCATTAGTTGTTAACTAATAGCTTGATAGCTGATTTGACTAGTAAATTGCATTAGCTATTTGTTAGAGATATTTGACAAAATTAGTTGTTTAGTATTAGCTGTTTATGAGTAAAATGATTTATGAAAATATGACTTTAAAAAATTATAAGGGTATGAATATTATATATCTTAGTATTTCGTTAATATTCTTATAAAAATTTAGATTTTAGAGAAGCCATGTTCAATTGTACTATTTCATCATCTGTGAAAATTTTATGCAACTCTTTCTATTTTCATTTTCGTTTAAAGTCAACATTTAATTTCTAACATGTAACTGTATAAAACAATTATAAGAATGAACACTGTTTCTAAAATATAGGTATCTAAGAACCTCAATTAAATGGTACAATTGTCTTTTAATAGTTAAAATTTTAGTTGATTGATAAAAACGCTCTTATATATGAGCGTTTTTAGTTTTTGTTGTTTATCTTAAATCAGTCATCGGATCTGCTACTCTCTAAACAACTTTTGTAACTGTTTGAAGAGTCAAACAACTGCGGACAACAAAAAATAGCTGATTGGTTATCTACCATGAGGCTAAAAAGTAAGGACAAACTACATCTCTGCCCCTTAACCACGAGGGGTGGCGTGGTGGTAGCTCGCCTTTGCCCCTTAACCATGTGGTTGGGAGTTCGACTCCCACCCATGGGAATAAAAAGTTCCTCGTGGCCAGCCATTTACCGCTTAATGCGAGCTCCCGTGGCGAGTCCGAATTAGTCGAACACCTACATAGTTCCGAAAACCGGATGGTTTATACACCAAAAAAAAAAAAAAACTACATCTCACTCTCATGTCTCGGAACTTGTTGACAAGTTTAAATAATTGGTATTTTGATTTTTGAAATACTTATTTGACCATATTTGTCAAAACAATAGGAGTTGGCAAACCTTTTAAGAATCCTAGCTGAGAAAAGGATGCTAGATGATACTCACATTAAGAGTAGGGATGAAATAGGAAGTGCCACAAAAGCTGAGGGCTTTTTGGAGTAAAAGCCGCAAAATATGTCCTCACTTGCAAACCCCTACTCGCAGCCTTCAACCCTTGAATAAGACGCAAAGCAAAGCAGAAAGCATAAACCAAAGAGCCTCTCTCCAGTCTTCCCTTCTTCTGCACAGCCTCCCCTTTCTTCTCTCTCTCTATATAGATAGATATACAGAATAGATACAAGTGGCAAGGAAGAAGAGAAAGAATTTCACTGATAATAATAAAGAAGAACTGCTTGAAGATGGCACAGTCATTGGAATTGCTGTTGATTCAATTCTTGATGCCGGACAATGATGCCCGCCGGCAAGCGGAGGACCAGATTAAGCGGTTGGCAAAGGATCCCCAGGTGGTGCCCGCTCTTCTTCAGCACCTCCGCACAGCCAAGACTCCCAACGTCCGCCAGCTGGCTGCGGTGCTCCTCCGCAAAAAGATCACTGGCCATTGGCCTAAGCTGTCCCCTCAACTTAAACACCTCGTCAAACAATCTCTTATTGAGAGCATCACTATGGAACACAGGTCCTTTTGTTTTGCTTCGTTTTTAGTTGCATTAACTGTTTGGTGGAACGAAGTGTGATCGAGTGAATTGCCTTATACCGTTACTTCTTGTCGTTATTCTTGACACTGTATACTCATTTCAGTAACTAATTTGAATAATTGTTGTAAACTGAAGATTATCATTCACTAAGGCTTGTTTTTTCTCGAAAAATTCCGATTTTTATTTTATACCGGTTGGCACTCGTACTAATCACATTGTCTTGCATAATTTTTTTTCTCGGTTTTGTGACTCATGATTTGACTCAAATTTTGTGTTTCATCTTGTCTCATCATTTAATGTTTTTGTTTGTAATTTAGTTTGTTTTGTGTTTATCCATGCTCCTGGAAGTCATTTTTCTTTTTTCCTTTGATGCCCATCTGATGTATGATGTGATGTTTTTGCAGTCCACCAGTACGGCGAGCAAGTGCAAATGTTGTAAGTGTGGTTGCAAAATATGCTGTACCAGCTGGAGAATGGCCTGATTTGTTACCCTTCTTGTTCCAGTGTAGTCAAAGTGCACAGGAGGATCATAGAGAAGTTAGTTCTTTGTTTTCAAATCTTTATATGGAAAATGTATCTGTATCTTAATCGTACAACTGAATTGGCGCTTATCAATATATGGTTAAATACAGTTACTCCTAATACTTGTAAATATGTTGTTATCTTGTATCTGAGTTACAAATAATCCACGGGTAAAGTATTTTGGGCGCAGATACTACCTGAAAGAGATGATTCTGATATAAATGAAGTTAGGAGCTATCTACTTACAACCGTGATCAGGTCGAACTAGTTTCTATTGCAGTTTTAAGAAAAATACAGTGATCAGTTTCGAGTTGTTTCTATTTCTTTCCTGAATCCTTGATATTTATGTTAGTTCTCATCACAATTGGCTTTTTTTTTTATTTTCTTAGTTGTAACTTCCTTTAACTATCAGGTATAGCACTCATTTAATTGCAAATAGAAGATAAACATGGTGGTGATAGAAATAATCTGCTAGTGTTGTAGATTTGCGCATAATATTGCAGTTCATTTGACAAGAACACTTCTATCTTTTAATGAATGCTTATTGATTTTGCTTCTTTTTGGTGCCTATTTTACCATGTCTAAAAAATCAACACCTCATCTCTTCTTGAATTTTTGACATCAGGTGGCATTAATCCTCTTTAGCTCTTTGACTGAAACGATTGGAACCGCATTCCAGCCACACTTAGCAGATCTACAAGCTCTTATACTCAAATGCTTACAAGATGAGGCTAGCATTCGTGTTAGAGTTGCTGCTCTCAAGTAATAACCAAGTCTTTGTCCTATGAAATATGAAAATATTTGGATCTAAATAGTTACTTGGATGGTTAAAACTTCTGTTTAAATCTTTTACCAGAGCAGTGGGATCTTTTCTAGAGTTCACAAATGATGGAGATGATGTGGTAAGTTTTGGCTGCGCATACAATTTATAGCATCATCAAGAAAAAATATGTTATGATTTTTTTCTAGTACTTAATTTGTATGCTTTGAAACTTATCTGCTGCATGGCCTTGTGGACAAGTACATTACAATTTTTTCAGATGATTATTAGTTGCTGGTGGATAAGTGCCTATACCTTGCAGGAATTCTTATTCCATGTTGATTGCTGGGTGTACAGGAGTTGTTTCAGATGATTATTAGTTGCTGTTGCAGGAGTCCAATTGGATGTTGTTAGATGTGACTTCTTTGGTTGTTTGCTCAATTGTGTGATACTAGTAATGCTGTGGACAGTATGAATTATCTTTTATGATTTCGACACTCAAGTTTAAATATGGGCAATTAGTCTTGTGGGAGGTGTCAATAAACTATTCAAATCACGTTGGTATTGGTAGTAAAAAGCACAAGCTAGATAATGTTGAGGAGTTTTTTCACAAATTAGTTGTTCAAGGGTAACACTTTTAATTCAATTAAGATTGATACTCTTTACAAGCAGGAGTAGTTTTGGAGAAAGCTCATAGCATTCATGTTAATATGTTTGCAGATCAAGTTCCGACAGTTCATTCCTAGCATTTTAAATGTGGCAAGACAATGCCTTGCCTCTGGTGATGAGGATGTTGCTATAATTGCTTTCGAAATTTTTGATGAACTAATTGAGTCTCCTGCACCTTTGCTTGGAGATTCAGTTCGATCCATTGTGCAGTTCTCCCTTGAAGTTTGTTCGAGTGAAAATTTGGAATCCAACACACGTCACCAGGTTTGTGAACAGCATTTGATATGTTTACTTCATTCTTCCTGCTTTTGCTTGCATATTGGACAGTTAGTATCAGTTGATTTGTTGAGAATTTTAGGTATCATGTCTTTGGCCCCTCTCCCTCATTTCTTTATTTTGTATATTCTGATTATTTCTTACTTTTTTTTTTCCCTAATATCAGGCCATTCAGATAATATCTTGGTTGGCAAAATACAAATCTAATTCCCTTAAAAAGTATAAGTTGGTCATTCCTATCTTGCAAGTGATGTGCCCCTTGCTAGCAGAATCAACAAAATCTGATGAAGATGATGATCTTGCTCCTGATCGAGCTGCTGCCGAAGTTATTGACACCATGGCTATGAACCTCTCAAAACATATGTTTCCCCCTGTTTTTGAATTTGCTTCTTTGAGCAGTCACAGTGCAAATCCAAAATATAGGGAAGCTTCTGTTACAGCTCTGGGTGTTATTTCTGAGGGCTGTTTGGAATTAATGAAAGAAAAACTGGAGCCCATCCTTCATGTAGTCCTAGGGGCCTTGAGGGATCCAGAAGAAATGGTTAGAGGAGCTGCATCATTTGCACTGGGCCAGTTTGCTGAATATTTGCAACCTGAAATCGTGTCTCACTATGAAAGTGTTTTGCCCTGCATTCTGAGTGCTCTTGATGACGTATCAGATGAAGTAAAGGTAATAAAGGAAAAGTACAAAATCCTAATATTTGTCAATTTAAATATTTTGCTATAAGCATCAGTCTTTTACTTGATCTGATTATATGTTCTTCCATTTTGATAGGAAAAGTCATACTATGCTTTAGCTGCTTTTTGTGAAAACATGAGTGAGGAAATTCTTCCTTACCTCGATCCTTTGATGGGGAAGCTACTTGGATCCCTCCAAAATAGTCCTCGTAATCTGCAGGAGACATGCATGGTACTGATATGCACCTTATGAGCTCCAATGAATCTTGTTTTTCAGATATAATTTGGATACTTATATTACTGTGATTTCAGTCTGCGATTGGTTCAGTTGCATCAGCTGCGGAGCAAGCTTTCATTCCCTATGCTGAAAAGGTTCTGGAATTAATGAAGTCATTCATGGTTCTAACCAATGATGAAGATCTCAGATCACGAGCTAGGGCTACTGAACTTGTGGGAATTGTTGCAATGTCTGTTGGGAGGTTGAGGATGGAGCCAATCTTACATCCATTCATGGAAGCTGCCATTTCAGTAATTACAATGCCAATTTTATTTGGTATCTTGAACTGCATTCTCAAGGCTTTGACTGTATGTCTGTATTTTGTCAGGGTTTTGGATTGGAGTTTAGTGAGCTTCGGGAGTATACTCATGGATTTTTCAGCAATATTGCAGAAATTATGGATGGTGGCTTTGCACAGGTTAACTTGCTTTTTTGAATTGTTTATTTGACATTTTTTTATTCTTGTCTTGTTCTGATAATATAGGGCCTTTTTAATTTTGTTCGGCAGTACCTTCCTCTAGTTGTACCCTTGGCATTCTCCTCTTGCAATCTTGATGATGGCTCTGCTGTGGGCGTTGATGAATCTGATGATGAAAGTAGGAATGGATTTGGTGGAGTCTCATCTGATGATGAAGCTCACGATGAACCAAGAGTTCGCAATATCAGTATAAGGACAGGTGTATTGGACGAAAAGGCAGCTGCCACTCAAGCACTTGGCATGTTTGCCTTGCATACAAAGACTTCTTATGCCCAGTATCCTCTTTGCATTGCATTTCTTCCATCACCATCTTGTTTTGAAGATTTTGGCTGTAATTAGTCAAATACTTTCGATTCTTTAACTGTTCAAGGTATTTGGAGGAGTCATTGAACATTTTGGTTAGGCATTCTGGGTATTTTCATGAAGATGTCCGCCTTCAAGCAATAATCGCTTTGAAAAGTAAGTCACTTCAGTGTGATTTTGCGATATTTATGCTATTTAATTATGAACAAGAATCTGATCCAGCCAAAATGATTGTCATATAAGCTTTCTAAGCTGGTGCTTTGTACGGAAGTACAGCTGATAATGATAATTTTTGAACTCTATTGTAATCTCTGACTAACTGCTGTATTAACATTTTTTTGCAGACGTTTTGACGGCAGCCAATGCAATATTCCAAAGTCAAAGTGTAAGTAAGCTTAACGCTGGAGTTGTTTAGACCTGTTTGACCTTATTGTTTTAATTTCAGATGTTACGCTTATCTTACAATCTTACTATGTCTGTTCTGAATTTCGTCGGTAGTTAGACTTCTTTTTCTTGTCAACTCCCTATGAAAAATGGGAAGCTAGTTTCCTTAGAATGAGTCTTACATATCAATGCTTTCAAGTGCTTCTTTTAAGCATTTTTCACCTTGACTCAAATCTGGTTTTGGTCTGATTTTTTTTTATTGTAATGAAGATTATTAGAGTAGCGGCCACTTACTTCTTCTTATTGGCTGTGGCTGCGTTAAAAGGTTAATGACTTTACATGTATATCTTGACAAACTTGTTATCTCTTTAGCAGGATGGACCGGCAAAAGCAAGACAAACTCTTGGTAGGAACTCTGCTTGATACTGCTTATCTCCATGGTGTTTTTGTTTCAGGCATGGTCCACTTTTATGTAAATATATGTGAAATTAATGCCATTATTATAATATATGCAGATACTGTGATGAAAATATACATCAAAACTATGACTGACGATAATGACAAGGAAGTTGTGGCAAATGCTTGTATGAGTGTAGCAGACATCATTAGGGATTATGGTTACATGGCTATTGAACCTTGTAAGTTTAGTTGCAGTTGGATTGTTCCCTAGGAGAAAGTAACTGTTTCCAGGCCCACTCAGAATTACTTAGTGAAACAACAATCCTATTTCAGATATGTCTCCGCTTGTGGATGCTACTTTGGTACTTCTTAAGGAGGAATCGGCCTGCCAACAATCAGAAGATGATAGTGATGTTGATGATGATGATGATACTCAACATGATGAAGTGCTCATGGATGCAGTTTCCGACCTCCTTCCTGCTTTTGCAAAGTCCATGGGTTCTCATTTTGCTCCTATCTTTGCAAAGCTATTTGATCCTTTGATGAAATTTGCGGTGGGTTCATGTTATATGCAATGGGTTGTATACCCTCAGATTACCCAGTTGGGCACTTCACAACTTTTTCTGTTTCTATTAAACCGCAGAAAGCATCACGACCTTTACAAGATCGGACAATGGTTGTTGCTACTCTAGCAGAAGTTGCTCAGAACATGGGAACTCCTATTTCAAGCTATGTTGATGTAAGCTTCGCAACCATTTTATTGTGTGGATCTTTAATGTTTAGTGAACTTGTCCTTGTTCCATTATGAAATATAATATTGTTGAATTCCTGATAGCTTGTATAATGTTTCAGAGGATAATGCCTGTAGTACTCAAAGAATTGGTATCACCGGACGCAACAAATCGGAGAAATGCTGCTTTTTGCGTTGGAGAATTGTGCAAAAACGGGGGCGAGTCAGCCTTGAAGTATCCTTATGTTTGAATAGACCCACAAATGCCAGCCTGCCCCATCTCCCACCCATTCCGCTCTGCTGAGCATGTCCCTGCATGGAAGCTATGTCTTCCCCTTTCTCAATCCCATTAAATCTATTTCAATGGGGCATTATTGACAATTAAATTATCAAGTTCTGAGGCACTTGTTTGTTGTTCAATTTCCATCTATTCCTTGTCATACAGTTGCCTTGGTGTAGTATTCTCCTTTTATCTTCTCTAGATACTATAATGACGTACTACGAGGACTCTACCCATTATTTGGGGAATCTGAGCCAGATGATGCTGTCCGGGATAATGCAGCTGGTGCAGTGGCCAGGATGATGATGTCACAACCTCAATCTGTTCCACTAAATCAGGTTAATCTTTGGCCTGTACTTAGTCCACATAGACTTTTTTCATCTAATACTCGGTTGTCAATTCTCTCAGGTTCTTCCCGTGTTTCTGAAAGTCCTTCCTCTCAAAGAAGACCATGAAGAATCGATGGCTGTCTACAGTTGTGTCTCCACACTAGTATTGTCATCCAATCCACATGTAATCCCTACTCCACTACCTATTCTTGCTTTCATTGATATACATGTTAAACAGAGAGGAAATAAAAAGAAAAGTTTGCTGGTAAGGTGCACTGAAAGGATGATTAATTTGCATGTGGGAAGGGTTGGTGTTGGCTGATTGCATCTTGCACCAAACTTGTTACTTAGGTCCGTCAGATAAATTGAGTTTTGTCCGCCAATAATATATCTTGCAGATACCGATGATGCTTTATTTATATCTCTTCAAGTGACTTTCTTTTATGTATGATAGTGTATTGTAGGATGATTAGAATGTTTAATCAACCTTAAAATTGATAAGATGGATCTATATAATAGTATATTAAAGAATGCTTTATTATGAATAGCATCGGAGTTATACAGGTGTTAATATTATTTCTGGTCTAATATGGCATGGCTAGAGCAAGAATCCGAAAAATGGACGTCATCTGTTTTGTTTGTTGTATGGAAAGCAGATTCTTGCCCTTGTTCCAGAGTTGATTAATCTTTTCGCTCAAGTTGTGGTATCTCCGGTTGAAACTCCTGAAGTTAAGGCTCAAGTAGGCAGAGCTTTCTCTCACCTAATTTCACTCTATGGCCATCAAATGCAGCCTCTGTTAAGCAACTTGCCACCCACGCATGCTAATGCCTTAGCTGCCTTTGCTCCCAAAAGCTGATGCCTATTTGAATTGGCTCCTTTTGTGTATCCTTGTATGTTTCACATACATAGTGTTTGTCAGACTTTAGTTCGTGGTGATTATTTATTTAGAGAAGCTGAATCCAGACAAAAGATACACTACTCTGTCATGTCAGGTACGTGCACACACCATCATAGAATTCCATGCATTTGATTCCTATTTCCATTCATAACATCATAATCTTTCTCTTATGAACAGGCAAGGTTCTTCCTCCATTTTTGCTTTCTCGGAGGCATGGTTTACCGTCTTTTATTTTTTTATCTTAATTTGGTCAAAATTCCCAATTCTTTGGATCCATGGTCATTTATTACATTCTACTTTCTGAACTGGTAAGTGTTCTCCCTTTTTTGTTGGGTGGTGAGGGTTGTGTGAAGTGTTTTGTTCGTTACACTTTTGAAGCACAAATGTAAGATTCTTATATACTATAAGAGCAAAATGTTGTGCTTGTGATTATTGATATCCATTTATAACTCATAGTCATCGTCACACTCAGTCCGAAATTTTGCAATAAAGTAGAGTAGGGAGTTATAAATATCTATTTATAACTCTTGCAACAAAATTTACATTACTTTTATTGAAACATATTCTTTATTATAATTTTCGTCATAACTGAAAATTCAAAATAAAAATTGGTATTTAAAAATTAAGAAAATACCTATAGAAGCAAAAACTCCAACGTGTAATATCAAAATCAATAGTTGTGGATCCGTTGAATTCAATTAATAAAACAATTGTTTCAGAATTTATATGAGATTCTTAAAAATTAATTTTTTATTAAATTATATCATTAATTTTAATTAATTTCATGCTTAAAAATTAATTTTTTGATTAAATTATATCGTTAATTTCAATTAATTTCATATTCATTACTATGATTATATAATAATTAAAATTTTATTAATAGATTATTGATTATTAATAAAATAATTCTATATTGTATGTTAAACTAACAAAATAATATTAAAATATAAAATAAAATAAGAAAATTAATCATTAAATTTGCCCTCTTCTTCCTTTCATGGCTAACCTCTAAAACAAAGTTTTCTTCCTTCAATTGCTAG
The DNA here is from genome assembly GCA_025531955.1 of Erythroxylum orinocense. Lineage (NCBI taxonomy): Eukaryota > Viridiplantae > Streptophyta > Magnoliopsida > Malpighiales > Erythroxylaceae > Erythroxylum > Erythroxylum orinocense. Next base: position 6,562,870 of record JANZLX010000003.1, on the reverse strand, counting down.
TGTACTCACTAATGTTGCAGAACCTTAGTGAAGTTGCATCTCTTGCCAATAAATATTTTTTAACTATGTAATATATTAATTCTTAATAAAAATTGTGTATAATTTAATTTAATATTATATATTTAATTAACTAAAAGTAATCATTAATAAAAATTATGAATATTTTAATTCTACATATTTAATAATTATTAACAAATATAATTAAATTTACAATATATTAAAAAATATAAATTTTAAATAAATCTTGATATAATAAGTAAAATATATTTTCAATAAATATTAATTTATAAATTTTTAATTATTTATTATAATAAAATAAAATAATTTTTATTAAAAAAATGTAATATAAGATATTAAAATAAATTTATTTAAGTAAAAATAATATATTTTTAAATTTTAGGCATATAAGTAATATGAGTGACAAAAGTATAATTATATTAACGTTTTTCATGTTTTTAAAAATTGTTTTTATTTTAAAGAAAAACAGAATATGAATTAAAAACCATAACAAATAAAACTCCTACGTTTAAGGTTACCTTAATAATTAATTTTATATATTTGTTATAATTAGTATAATTTGAACAGTCGTGGTCTCAGGTCAAACAGACATCCGATGTGACATTACTGTTGCCGTTCCCATGTTTTGTCAGCTGAGAGTTTGGAGAGCTACAGTCCATACGCTATTTTACGTTTCACTTTCTGTCTCTATCTCTCTCTCTCTACCCCCCACTGCCACCTACAACGGGTAAAGTACAGTGGAGACGATCAGGATCAGCTATTGGGTTACACTTACAGTGTGCTTTCAGCATTTAACTTCTCCTAAATCATCTCTACTTCTAGTTGCTAATTTCTTAGTTTTTGTAAAGTTATAAGTACATACAGAGACAAGTACCATCACTACACTACCTCAGTTTCAATGGATTACGAGAGGATAGAAAAGCCCCTGGTACTAGCTTTCGATCTTCTTCCT
>JANZLX010000003.1:6540050-6550904 GCA_025531955.1 Erythroxylum orinocense | reverse complement strand
TATTATTTCTTTTGATTTCAATTTAATTATGCTTAATTAATTTTCTTGTCGATTTAATTATTTCAATTTGCAATTTTATTTTTCTGATTTTTATTATTTCGGTGAGTAACAAAACCCCCCTCGTTAATTTCATTATTTGTTCCGTTTGAACTAGCTAACTTTATCGTTAGAGATTCCTCGTGGGAACGATATCCGCTTACCGCTACTACATTAATTTGTTTTAACGGAAGTGATTCCTTTTATATTTGGTTGCAGGCGACAGCATCACCATTTTGATTTCCTTTAGGCAACAAATCTATTTTCATGCAATATAAGGAAGCCCAATCTCTAGGTTTAAAGGTAACTTTCATGGCCCCCTTTTGGCTTGCCTAGCATATTGCTTATTTTTTTCCTTTATATCAGCTCAAAACTTAGTGTGTAAATCCCTAACAAAATAAGTTTTCTCTTCCCTCAAAATTATCACATTCATTAGTCTGTAAAGGCAAAACATCTCAAGGAGCCAAAGGATAAAAGCCATACACAATTTTAAAAGATGAATAAGACGTAGTGGAATGCACAACCCTATTATATGCAAACTCAACATATGGTAAACATTTTTTGCATTGTTACAAGTTCTTTTGAATGAAGGTACACAACAATATAGTAAGGTTCTGTTAATTAAGTGTTTTAATTTGGTAAGAAAGGTAAGCTAAGCCCTATATTCATTAGTTCATTTCAGATCATTGAGCATGTGGGACTAGTAGCTTATAGACTAGCATTGCCAAAAGATATGGAAAAAAATTCATGACGTCTTCTATATGTCTAAGTTGAGGAAATATCAATATGATCCATCACACATTATAAAATTGGAATATATTGAAATACAACAAAATCTAACTTATGAAGAGAAGCCGATGACGATTCTAGCAAAAGATACAAAACAGCTAAAGAATAAGACGGTTCCAGTGGTAAAAGTACTATCGACAAATCATGAGGTTGAGGAAGCTACATGGAAACCAGAAGAAACCATGAGAAAATCTTATCCACGACTATTTGACACAGGGAAATTTCGAGGATGAAATTTTATATTAGAGGGAAGAATTGTAATGCCGTAAAAATCTCGATTTCATGAATAATACTTTTTCAGTCATGAATAGTATATCCCGAGATGAATAATAACACTCAGAATCCAAACTTTATTTTATTTTATTTGGCATCAAATAATATTGTTCAAGGATAACCCGAGGATCAAATTAGAGCTCCAAACGAGTTCGTTTTGAGGGTTTGACGAAGTGTTGACCAATGACCAAAGTTTGACTTGAGAAAGGGTGAAAGTCAAACTCGAAAATATTAATGGAAATAAATGATGTTAATTAAAGTCTCTATATGAAGTTGATATTTTGCTTATGAGTATTTCTTACTGAGAAAAGGAAAGAATGAATTAAAAAAAGGTTAATTTTGAAAAAAATGGAAAACTTTTAATTAGGAACCACATGACATTTATGTCATTTTGTTGGCCACGTACCCTCTCTTCTTTACTAAGGATTGTGGAGAATACCTCCCTCCTTTCTTCTCCATTTTTCTTTCATTTTTTACATTTTCAAGCCAATTTTCTTTAGTTTTAACCCCCAAATCACCTATTAAACACTAAATCATCAATTTAGGGTCCCTAAACTCACCATATCAACAAAAAATTAGGAACAAATGAAGAAACGGTATATGGGTGTTCTTGATGAATAATACCCAAAAATTTATAAGGTGAATTAATGGAGTTTTAATTATTTTTAGTACATGATTTTGGTGTAGTTGCGTACATTGATGAATAAAATGCATGAAATTGAATTTGTTATGCAATATTATGAAGATGAATTGAAGGAGAGAGAGAGACAAAAAAAAGAGAAGAAATAAGGAATTGATGATGAAATTGAAGTTTATGGAAATTTAATTTGAAGATTTGGACATGAATTTGGTATGTGTTCCTGTAATTATATTTTTTTCCTAAAAATTGTGTATTAGGTAATTTAGGGTTCTTGAGTAAAATTTGGGGTTTATGAAATTGTTCTTAAAAATATTTAATTGGATGTTAAATGAAGTAGTATAGGTGATTGATTGAGATTTTGGACTTATAATTTGTACTTTCCCCCGTCGGCATACATTATGTTTGAATTTAGAAACTTGATATTTATGTTATGTTGGATGAATTGGTGAGATGAATATGTCTTAAATGTTGTATGGAATAAATTAAAACTAATAACGAAAGAAAAAATAGAACACTAAAGAATGACAATTACTTTAGTCAAATAGGAAATAGCTTGAATTGGTTATTATTAGCTTTTATTATGAAATTTCAATGGAATTTAATTAGATTTGCTAGGAATTGGAGGAATGTGATAAGGTTGGCATGCCAATTAGGGAGCTAGCAGTACTGCGTCATGTTACATATTACTGGACTGTATAGCTTTGAGAGTTAGGTTCTAGTGTAAGATATTTGATTTGAGTTATGAACTGCATGGCCTCGAGAGCTTAATTCTAATATAAATGTATATAAAAATGGATCGTATGGTTCCAAGAATCCGATCTTGTATTTTTTTTAAATCTCGCTTATCTGGCTCGGTGATACAATTCCCCTGGATTTTACTTTGGGGCAATCATAGAAAGTAGATAAATATATGATTAATGATTAACGAACTTCAAATGAAATTAGTAATTGAATGTACAATTTATTGATCATTGCATAATTAGATATGAATTATTAAAATAGATACATGCTTGTATTTCATAAATTGATTTTAAATACCTATTTATGCTTATAAATAAATGAATATTTATATGTGAAAATTATTATATATTATATATTATGTATTATGCACGTTTTGGTTGAATGAATTGAATTGAAAGAGAAATAGAATTGCTTGAACACCATTAAGCCTATAGCTTAACATGAGGATTTTCTTTCCGCGTGTAGGTTTTGAAGAGAATTAGAAGAAAGCTGTGGTGAATCTACTACAAGACAAAAGTCACATAGAGGATCTTGAAAGAATTGAAAGTGGATGTACTACAATTTTTTATTTTGTTTTTGGTTATGGCATGTACACATAAAGAAGTGAAAGATCTTACAAGATTTTATTGTGAATTATATATGAATAAATGAAAGTTATGTATGAAATTTGGTGTAAATGTGTTGAAATGTATTAGAGGATGGATAAATTATTTTGTTAAGGAGTTTGACTTGGAGATGAATAGTTGATTAACATGCATGAGAACTCTATCAAAGATCTTGCAGGAGGTTTTAAGTAAATATAGAAGAAAATTTGTCAAAATTTTAGAAAGTGAATAGTAATTGCCATATTAATGAGGTTTTAAATAGAAAATGTTATAGTTTGAAGCATTAAGTATTTAAGAAAGTGGTAACACTCGGTATGCCAATTTCATTATCGGGTATGGGGTGTTATACATGACATTAATGTTGCTATCTTTTCTCTCTACTCTTTCTTCTCTCCTTACTCTACCCCTCACGGATTGCACTTCATCTTCATACTCGTCATACATTCTTTCCAATTCTTCTTATTGGTGCTTATGACTTAAATTGATTTACTATAATTTTGGATTCTATTGGTTTCATTAATTCTCTCACTCATCCCATCCATCCTAGTAGACAACTTCTTGAATTCATTTATGAATGCCTTATATATTACTTTTAAATCAGACACATTGTCGTCCTCCTCTTGTAATGTTTCCTTTCCATCTCTTTTATTGACCATTCTTATAACAAAAAGTTGCAAGAAAAATAGTTAACAATAAAAGATAACCTCACAAGTCACTTCTTTACGTGTTTTACTCCATTTGTGTTTCACTCAAAATTGGTTTTTACCTTCTTTTAAGCTTATACACTCAAGCCTTTTTTCACTCAAACTTGTTGTCTTCGACTGCACTTTAGAATTCAATTTCCAATCAAGGTAATGCACAAACAACAAATTATGATTTAGGAATGCAATGAAAATACTTAAGAAAGACAATGACCACAAAACTAGAAACAAATATACAGAAATGAATGAAGACAAAATGGGCATACAAGAGGAAAGCATGTATGATGCTAAAAAAAATATAAAATTTAAATTAACAAGAATTAATTTGCTAATTATGGTATAAACGGAAACAAGAAAGAGAGAAAAAAATAGCAACTTATAATGAAGAAAAATGATGAAAAAATCATTAACTTGGATGCAAAGATGTAAAAACATTAAACAAAATAGGAAGCTAAGAAAAGAAAAATCTTATAATCACCTCAACCTCAAAGATAGAATTTGTCCTTTTTGTTCTCAACTATTTTTTTTTAATTAGTAACCACTGTTTTGTCTTTTTAACGCTAGTATTTTCGTTTTAGACCTTTCTTTTGGTAGCAATTGTTTTCATCTTTTTTAGCTACTTTTTTTTTTATATATTGAAAAACACAATAACAAGATGAACCTTAATTTCGAATCCTAATGAAAAATAACAGTAATAACAACACATAAACACAAGATAAATAAGGATTATCCCAATCCAAGCTCTGATACCGAATGATGTGGAATCCCAAGGCTAAAGAACATAAAACCTCTTAAATATACACTTAGATATAATATGAACAAGACGAAATCTCAACCTTAGTGAATTTCCAATTAATTATATAAAAGGAAACACATATAATAAGGTTAATTTGAAAACAATAATAGAAATGTGCTATAAGTGTTTACCTTGATAAAAATTATATTCTTGATGCAATAAAAGAAGACAAGAAATCCTCCCTTATAGAATTTGTTATTAATCCAATCTAACCCTAAACAATGTTTATTATGATGTGTTTATACCATTTGAAAAAAAAGAAACCCTAATATGTAAAAGACCTTTAAATATGGCCGTTCATCAAAATAATTAAAACCCAAATTAATATCTCTAAAATTTAGCTTATTAAATTTAAAAGATTTAAACAAGCCCAAGACATAAGTGGTGGGCTGTCGAAAGTTATGCTTCTAACATGAAATAATTAATTAAGTAAAAATAAAAATCTTCTTACACATTTTGCCCAACTTGATTAGTTATGATATCATTGACCCTCATTGTTTCTTGAGATTCCATATAAGCTAGACAGCTACAATTTGACCCATATAAGATTGAAGCATTTTTTTGAAGTTCTTAGCTCTTTTTTTTTTATTATTATATTAGGTATCTTAGCTTAGCTGGACTAATCCTAAGCTTCTAAGACCCCACCCTAAAAGCCATAGAAGAGGTAAATTTAGAGCCTTAAGATCCCTCAAGTTCTTACGTAGTCTGCACACTTCTGCACATAAAGAGTCATCACATACTTAATTGTTCAACTGCGGATTAATCATTGGCCCTACTTTGCATCAGGTATCTGAGGTCGCTTTGCCCAAGGGCTAGAGGATCATCAACAAGAAAAATTTCTTATTTCTCTTCCTTTTTCGTGATTCGAATATAAAACCTTACGTAAAGGAGAGCCTTAAATAAGAAGCTTACAATATTTAAGCCATTCCTTGTTGAACTTCTTAGCTCTTGATTTTGATATTGAATCCTCCAACGTTAGTAACTCACCTTTGGCTCCGTTTTACTTACAAAATCCTACGATCGTGCGTGCTCAGTTCACCTTTGTAATAGAAGGTAAAGAATGAATAAGAAGAACTACGACGTAGAAATTATCGAGGGAATGGATTGTTGACAAATGTAACAGGATTAGTGAGTAGGATGTAACAACTATTATATTATACATTTTTCATTATGTAACATTGTGATTAGGGGTATTTAATTTTTTATAAAAAATATTAAATGTGAAACTTTGACCATATATTGTTTATTTATACCAACACTTGATATGTTAAACTGATCATCTTCTATCATTTCTCTTAAACTGAGATTAGAAATTTAGAATAAAGGATTGGGAGAGAGAAAATAATATTCAAATATGAAAAGCAAAAACCCTTAGCTCTCTATCGCTGTTCTCGTTCTCTCTCTCTCGCCCTCTTCACTTTCTTTCTTCTACTTTCTATATCTTCTTCGCGGCGGCTTCTCTCACAAATTCCTCAAATTTGAGGAAATCTGGTATTGGGACCCACAATTTCGATATAACTCTCTCTGAAGTTGGATCTGATTTTCGGTGAATTGAATCTATTGTTATCGAAAGCCTCATAGACCATGGCCACCGCAACTCAGCAGCAGCAACAACGGCAACAACCGCCGGCTACGGAAGCGGCGCCACTTTCATCGGAGGAAGAAGCTTTGAAAAGGAACACGGATTGTGTTTACTTTCTGGCTTCTCCTTTAACCTGCAAAAAGGTTCTCTTTTTTGCTCTGTTCTTTATATATATATATAGAGACACACACGCACACACAAATTTGTCTCTCTTTTTTTGAAATTTTGGTGGTGTGAAGTTATATGGATTTATTTCAATGGACTTTTTAGGAACATTTAGGGCTAAGTTTAATTAGGGTTTCAGATTTACGATTTAGTTGTTTTAATCTGATTTAGATCGTCTTAGGTCAATAAAGAAATTCTTTATATTTGGCTAGTAATTTTTTTTTTTGGGGAAAATAAGTTATTTTATTATCATGTTTAACTTGGTCGAGGGTCTTCATGGTTAATCCTATATTGTTACTCGCTTTTATCAGTTGAAGAGAAGAGAACCGTCTAATTTGTTAAAGACGTACGATGTCTATGTGTCCAAACCAATGTGGATTTGTAGTAGGGCTTATGAACATTGTTTATTTGTTTATAATCACCAGTAAATCTCAGATGAGAAGTGATCGCATGAGTAATACTTACTCGTGACTCGTATGTGGGATTTCCGAGAAAGTGTTCTTTTTTGTAGAAGTAAGTGAAACGTTTTTTTTTTATTAAATGCAAACATATTGAAGCCCGTGGATAACATTTTTCCTTTCAAGGGGTGCCTTGGTTAGTGACGAGAGTTTATTCTGCATTGATTAGACTTGTGGTGAGCTGAGCACAAGCTCTCCCTGAAGCTTAGGAACCAAATTGATTTGCAAATGAGATGCAAAACTAATCTTTTTTAGCACTACCTCGTAACAACTCATCCACTGATTCTTCAACATGAGTCGGTTCGGACCTTTTCTATAATGCTTTAACCGGAATAAAATTTGAGTTGTAATGGTTTTGATATTTCATTGTTTCAAATGCAAATTTTCTTTTCGAATATCTTTCTAGCTGGATCTCCGTTATTGGCAATTGATTTTTAACACTGATGGATGGGTTGTTTGTCTGCATAAGGTATATGTCAGTTCATTGTTTAGATGGTTTACCATCTTTCATGAACTGTGTGAAAGAAATGCATTTTGCTGTTTAACTTTTGAATCTGTGTCCTACTATGTAATGTGAATTGATGATTTTGATTTATGTTAAGTTGCTGTGAAAATTTGTTACCTTCTCTATTCATGAACTTTTATTAAGATCTGTGCTTATCCCTTATTGTAACAGGGAAGTGAGTGTGAGTACCGCCATAGTGAATATGCCCGGGTTAACCCCAGGGATTGCTATTTTTGGTTGAATGGAAATTGCCTGAATCCAAAGTGCGGGTTCCGCCATCCAGTAAGTTCCTTTTATTTTTAATGGATTTTCTCAAATATACTTCATCTGTTTTAAAGTAAAAGACAATAATCAATTTGATTTCCTTTTTCAGCCTCTTGATGGTTTATTTGGAGTCCCAGCAGCAACAGCATCTGCTGGATCATCTTTGCCTCCTTTACAAACTATAGTGGCACCTCCTACGCATACTCCTTATAATTCAAGTAAACAAGCAGTGCCTTGTGTTTTCTTCCAGAAGGGCCTCTGCTTGAAAGGCGATAGATGTGCTTTTTGGCATGGACCAAATACTTCTAGCAATAAAGTTTCACAAACAAATGTAACTACTTCCAGTTCTGAAGCCCTGCCTAAAGGCAAGCATTTTGGTGGTCTTCAAAGGCGCACTGAAGAGCAGAATATGCTCTCAAAGGCGGCGAATGTGCATGTAGAAGCTAAACCGGCACCAAAAGCTGGAGTTGCTCCACTGAGAAATAGTACTGGTGTTGAGAGAAATACGTTGAAAGAGAAACTAGTGGATGATGAGGTTCCTAGGTATAAACCTACAATTACTCCAGTTAATGGAAATCCAAGTCGTACCAACCGTTTGCATCTATCCCAAGCAGCTGATGATCAGAGTTTCCAGAATGGTAAGGATTATGATGACTTGTTGAGGGAGTCCTCTCCTGGATTTGATGTTCTTGTGGATGATGAATTGAGGGATTCTGATTATTATCATGGTGAAGATCCCGAAGGACGTAAGTTGAATTCTGTGGATGAATATGAACTTGGTCATATGGCTGATTATGGCTCAATGACTAATATTGACCTAGAAACATATCGTGATCCAAGAGCCTATGAGTCTTTTGAGCACATACAGGGGCAACGTGCATGGGAACAGCAAAGGGCTTCATCAGAGAGAATGCTGGGGGGGCCAATACATCGGGAAAGGAGAGCTTATGGAAAAGTTAATAACCCTGAACATATTGATGAATCAGATCTGCGTTACCGTTTATCAAAACATCGGAGAGTCAATAATGGCTTGAGATCAGTTGTAAGTCAAGATTCTGTTCCCAATGACCATATTGAGGAGCGAGGTTATCAGGTTTCGTCAAAAAGAAATTCTCATCGTGAGAGCTCCAATGGTAGTCGTCTTCAAGGTAGAATAAAGCTTCCTGGAAGATCTCTCAACAGCGGGAGTGATGAAATGGATAAGGGTAGGAATTGGGGCAGATTACCATCTGGTGGTTCACAAATCTCTTCCCATCAAGGAAGGCTCCGTGATAGACTAAAATCTAGAGTAGAAGAAGATTACAATAATGAAGGTATAAACTTTAGACATCTGTGGATGGGAAGAGAAATTATGGACCAGAAAAGCACTGACTTTGCCCGTCCGAAAAGTCTTGCTGAGTTGAAAGTTTCAAAGCATGCAGAGGGCAGTGCACAACAATCACTGGGAAAGCGGAAACATGTGGAAGATTCTCTACCTTCTGCAAGTGATTTGTCATTTGAAGGGCCAATGCCTCTCAGTGAGATTCTCAAGAGAAAAAGAGAAGCTGAAGCAGCTGCTTCTGATTGTGGAGCATCATCTGCTAGTAACCACTCCAATAAGCAAAATGAGAGAGAGGAAGATTTGAATTGTAGCTCTGATAATGCAGCTGTTGCAGAGTCAGAATCTAGTTTTCCTTATGGTGCAAAGGATGATAGAAGCCATGTAATTAAAGACAAGGGACATTCCAAGTCTGCGGCAGCTGTTACTAGTGGTCCTGCTGCAGAACAGTTGGAAATGTTTCATGGTCAATCTGCTCAATCTCCTAACTTAGATAAACTTGGGAGTGAGGATGGAATGACTCTTGATAATGTAACTGAAGATCATGACTACAATGGTGAAGATCAAAGGGATGGGGATTATGAATATGAGGAAGGTGATGAAGGGGACTACAACTACGATGATGAAGGGGAAATCCCTGATGGCGAAGACGGTGAAAATGCAGATGTTGAAGAAGAATATGTGGATGATGAAGAGGGGGATGACTTTGCTAAGAAAATTGGTGCAATGTCTAGTCAGTGGTATGGAGAACCCTCCCTGCCATGATTGTGGTTTGTTGAATGGGAAGCTCTTATGGATTGATCAGCTATCTAATAGATCAATGGGTAGTTTCTTGTTTTGTTTGTAGAAGTAGCGGTATCAAGTTGATTTGCTCATATTAATTTTCAACTAATATTACAGATTGAATGGGAATTTTCTTTGTGCATGGGGATTTCACCCATCAGAAATTTGCTTGCACAGAGACACTTGAGTGTAACATTAGAAGTGGTAATAAGAAAACTGCGACGTGCTCTTCTTGGATGTCATTTTCATTCTTCTTCTATGTTATGTTTCAAGGGTCAAAGTTGGCGTATCCTAAGCCTTTGCTTTATCATGAGGACGGATCTTGATATTCCTTGGCCTTTTATTTATGTTTTTCGATTTGAAGTGATGATCCTGGAATGGCATATTTTGACTTAAATTACGTGAAATGGGACTAAACTCTGTTTCTGAAGCTAAAATGGAGTGGAAGCCTGGGGTGTGGTTGTTAAAAAAGGTATAGTTGAAGATGAGCGGAATCCGGTTCCAAATGAGAACTATAAGCAAGATGAAAGAGTACTTATATGCTTTGTTTAAGACACGAAGCATTGTCATGTGAAGTAGCATAAAGGTAAATAATTCCGTAACAAGTACTATCATATGATATGCCTTCAACATTATTGGGACGAGAACATGAAGTGACCAAGTTTCCAAAAATCAAAACTTAAAATATAGTTATAATTAAAAATAATTAAATAAAATAGAAAATATATTTAAAATTTTTAAATATGAAAAGGTCATCTTTTTTTCTGTGTCTTTTACTAGTAATTATAAATAAAGCTGAACAGTGAATGTCATTTAGGCTACGTATGGTAGGGCTTTTATCAGTAAAATTTATTTGAGAAGAGCTTCTTTTAAAAGTCAGTTGATTGTTACGAAGTAAGACTTTTATTAATAGAGTTTTTGTTAGTAGAATTTTTCTAAAAAGAGTTTTTTTTTAAAATCAGTTGATTGTTTGGCTGTTAATTAAAAAATATTTTTTAAAAAAATTTTATATAATAAATTATTTAACAACATAAAAATAAAAGTCATTTTCATTAATTTTACCTACATTTTATTTTATAATAAATAATACTTTTATTAATTTTAACCCTATTTTATTTTATAATAAGATTATTTATGATGATCACAGGCATCGAATAAAGTGTTAAAAGAAGACCATAACTGAAGACTTGGGAGTTTA
>JANZLX010000003.1:6526857-6539950 GCA_025531955.1 Erythroxylum orinocense | reverse complement strand
TAATTCTGGGCAACTAATGAGATTTGATAATCCCCAAAAGTTGCAAACTTTATTCTATGTCAGCGGGCGCTCTCATGTCCTGACACCACAATGGTTCTCTAGCATAAGAAATGTTAAAATCATCTGTTTGGGAAGGTGGGAGTTCAAAGGTAAAGAAGAAGACATTCAAGAGGAATTGGAAGGTAAAGAAGAAGACATTCAACAGGAATTGGAAGAAGACATTCAAACATGCCAGAAAGGAGATGATAAACTGCGCGGACCAAGTAGTGAATCTCCCACTTATGGACCGTCAATCAAGTTCCTGCAGGGTCTCAAGTATTTGAAAAATCTCAAGTTTCTTAGCCTTGAAGGATTTCATAGGATGAGTGAGCTTCCTGTTGCTGCTAGGACGCTTAAGAATCTTATCGTTTTGAATCTTAAAGACTGCAAGCGTCTGGCAACACTTCCAAACGATATAGGAGTACTCAAACACCTAACTCACTTGGATATTTCCGGGTGCCAAGGTCTGACATTCATGCCCAAGGGGATCAAGCAACTAACGGCGCTCCAAGTCCTAAAGGGGTTTGTTACAAGTGATCGCTATGAAGGCAGATTGGTATGTGGACTTGCTGATTTAGAAGGATTGAAGAAGTTGAAGAAACTGAGTGTCATCATTCGCAAGAGAACATCCGAACATCTGCTTCCTCTGAAGCGTCTTACTTCTCTAAAAATACTTAGAATATCATGGGACAAGAAAGTCGATGAAACTAAAGGAGCGGATAATAGAAACGTGCAATGGCTTCCCCTAGGTCTGGAAAAACTTGACCTCCGGAGAATTCCAATTGACGAGATTGAATTTCCGGTGATGCCTGAAAAGCTTAAGAAGCTCTATATCATAGATTCAAATCTATCCCATCTATATCTTCGTCCAGGGGAGTTGAGGATACTACGTCTCCAAAACTTGCCTTTCTTCCGGACGAATTTAAGGGACATTATTTATAAATTCCCACAATTGATTTATTGCAATGTAGGTGGAGGCTCTCAGATAGAGGAGTTCTTAGACATCATTATGAATGCAAGCAGATTCCATAAGCTAGACGAGTCGTCCCCAGCAGCTTGGGTGAGAACAATGTTGAATTATGAGAACTTGAAGCAAGATTTAGGATTCAAATGGTCGTTTCTGTTAAACTGCAACACCAGCCTGTCAAATTAGCAGTTAGTTTGTTCCTATTTTCGAAGGAGTTAGTGGTTTGTTTGTTCTGTTTTTATTGTTGGAGTTAGTGCGTCAGTAACTTTATGGAGTTGGTGGAGTAAGTTGACTTCGTGGCTTTGTAATTGCCTGTATAAGGCTTCGTGTTGCTTTATTTCGGCAATTTTAATTTTTTGCAGCAAATTCTCTTTTATTTTAGGCATTCTTGCCTCTTTATTTTCAACATTGTGGTATCTTTTTTGGCATAACTTGTAAGTTGGGTGAGCATTTTATTTTTGTTGGCAAGATGACAGATCTCCATGTTGTTGGTGGAATTAGAAAGCTTAACAACCAAAACTACAATTCTTAGTCTTCTTGCATGATGTCTTATATGCAAGGCCAAGACTTGTGGAAGGTCGTCGACGGAAATGAAGTTACATAACTAGAGGCAAAAGATGCAAGTGGTACGCTGCAGAAATGGAAGATTAAAGTAGTGTTTGATGAAACTTCTTTATGGTGATCCCAAACTGGAGTCCTTTGCAGTCGTCTCAAATTCAATTGAGTCCAGATGATGGCGATGACATCGAAGAAGGCGTGACTCAAGCTCCTTGGCAAATTGGTGCGTATCAACAACCAAGTGAAGAAGGCGAGCATAGTGGAGCAGAAACACTGACTCCGTTAAGAAGATAAACAAGAGTTAGAAAGCTCGATCTCAAATGTGTCAATGTTGCAATAGTACAAGTAGAAGAAACAGAGCCAGAGACATTTGAGGAAGCATTACAAAGTCCGGAATGGACTAAAGCTATGGAAGAAGAAATTGTTCCATTGCAGCAGAATCAGACTTGGAAGATTGTGCCAAAGCCAAGAGATGTGAAGCCTATTTCTTGCAAATTTACAAAATAAAGCTTGGTATTGAGGGATCAATTGAGAGAAACAACGCTCGCTTGGTAGCACGAGAATTTTGTCAACAATATGGGCTAGACTATGAAGAAACATTTAGTCCAGTTGCAGAACTCCCAACTGTATAAGTTCTGTTAACACTCACAGCTGGCAAAAATTGAAATTTGTGGCAGATGGATGTGAAGAATGCATTTTTTCATAGTAAATTAGATCGCAAGATTTACATGCATCAGTTAGTGGGTTTTTAGAATCAAGATCACCCTGAATATGTGTGCAAGTTGCTTAAGGTTCTATAAGGGTTGAAGCAAGCACTGAGAGTCTTGTATGGTAAAATTGCTGAATTTTTTAATGTACAATGGTTATTTTGTGGTACTTATAGATTCAAATCTGTTTGATAAAGTTAATGAAGGAAAACTAGTCATTGTGTTAGTGTATGTGGATGATTTAATTATAACAAGTGATTGTGAAGAAGAAATCCACCAAACGAAGAAGAATCTGTCAATTCATTTTCAGATGAAAGAACTTGGTCAACTCAAGCATTTCTTGATATTAAGGTTGTTCATCAGTAAAATTATTCCAAAGACTTGTTAAAAAAGTTTGGAATGCTTAAATGCAAGTCAATTTCAACACCAATGGAGCCAAATGTCAAAATTTTTGCTCAAGAAGGGAAAAATTTGGAGAATGCAACTATGTATCAACAACTAGTGGGTAGCTTGATCTATTTAACCTTGACAAGGCCTGATATTTCTTATGCAATTGGTGTTTTGAGCCGACACATGCACTGTCCAAAAAAGTCTCATTTGGAAGCAGTTCAATGAGTTTTAAGATTCGTTAAGGGCACCCTCAACCTTAGCAGATTTTATAAGAAATGTGAAGAGTACATGTTGGTTGGATACTATAATGTTGACTTTGTAGATGATCATGATATTTGACGCTCGACGACCGGTTATGTTTTCATAGTGTAGCAAGAGGCAACAAATCGTGTCTTTGTCAAAAATAGAAGCGGAGTACCGAGTAGCAGCAATGGCAGCTCAAGAGAGCAATTGACTTGTACATTTACTTAACTGACTTACACCAGCTGATAGAGTATGCAATTCCTCTGTATTGCGACAACCAATAGACGACACATTTGGCGGAGAATTCTGTTTTTTCATGCAATAACCAAACATGTGGAGCCTGTCATATCATTTTATTTGGGAAATTAAATTGCAGACTTATTCACAAAGAGCTTAAAGTTTTCTATCATCGGCAAAGACTCTAGTCAAATTCTCAGTTTGTGCCTGTTTTCCAGGAGTTACTGGAGTTAGTTAAGTTAATTTCGTGGCTGTGTAATTGCCTATATAAGACTTCATGTTGCTTTAGTTCAGCATTTCAATTTTTAGCAGCAAATTCTCTATTTTACGCATTCTTGCCTCCATTTTCAACAGTTTCTTCCATCAAAATAGAAATGTAATGCGTTTGTATGTGACAAATATGAACGCTGCTTATAATTGAAAACAAATGTTGTATTGTGTTGGAAAAATCGTGAAAAGTATCAAGTCTCGAATCTTATTTCCGTTTCTTTCCCAGAACTTATAATCAGGTTGTTCTTGACATCCACCATGACTAAATCTTTAGCTAGCTCTGTTGTGTGATTCCAGACTTTCTATAAATCTTTAGCTAGCTCTGTTGTGTGATTCCAGACTTTCTATAAATCTTTAGCTAGCTCTGTCGTGCGATTTCAGACTTTCTTCTTTGGCTAGTTTCTGTTGTATGTAATGACTTTTACAATCTTCCAATGAAGTGAGTTTTCATAGGGAAAGAAACAAAAGTTCAAAAAGCTATACTGAAAGTTACCCCAGATTCTGCTAAGGGACTTCCAGTAATAATTTAGCATGGGATCAGTTGGTCTCACCAGGTCCCAGTTCCCTGTACAGAAAATTGTGTGTGCATCAGCAGTATACCTGGAGGATGAATGAATAAGGAATCAGTCATCAGTTTTTGGGAGGTGAAGTTTTGATTAAGCAGAGGACTTACTTTCCAATACCATACAGTTGAGTAACATCGGTCCAGTCTTCCCCCAAATACTCCCATGAAAGCCTCTGCGTCATTACTGCCCTCTTCTTTTGTAAACCTAGAGGTTGTATAATTTTTTCTGTGTCCTCAGTGACAATCTCAGTAGCAGCCTTTGCATTTGGACATAAAGTAAAAAGGTTTGTTATCACCCTTCCAGCCTGCAGGGAGATGCGCTTTCCTCCATCACACACATTACATTGATACAAGAACAAAATATATTGCTTTTGAGTTACTCTAGATCAATCAAATATGGAGTGAACTTCAAGAACCTTGAGATTAAAGCTGATGTAATCCTCAAACATTGTTTTTCCAGTAAGACCTAACAAAATATGGAATTGTTTTGCCATCTAACTACACATTTATCACCACAAAGAGCACGTAAGGGACTTGATATTTACGTTTACATCAAGGAGTCACAACCACATTGACCAACAAGAAAAATAAGAGAATAAAGACCATGAGCTATGAAAGCATAAAAAGTAATACCAGCAAACCAGTAGTAGGGTTGAGAAGCATGCAAATTACCAACACCCTCCAAGGATCATGGGCATGATCCTCTTGAAGCAGCCGAAACTCCGAGCATGGTGGCTTCCATGTATTATCTGGAGATTTTCTCTGGTACGCCACATCTACCATCGCTACAACAAAGCTGAATTTCATAGCTGAAGGTGCAAAAAACGTCCCCTATAATTTTTAGCTATGTTTTGATTTTGTTGCCAAAAGTATCGACCAAATCTCCAAAGCTGAAAATTATCACAAATAGGTATGGCTACATTTTCTTTTTTAGCCAAAAACTATTAAGCTACGATTTCCAGATCGTAGCTATAAGTTCTTAGCTACATTTTTAGAAACGTAAATAAATATAATTAGTTACATTTTTTGAAACATAGCGAAATTTTTTTTTGCTACAATTTCAGAAATATAGTCAAATATTTATAACTACGTTTTATAAAATATAGCCAAATTTTTTATCTATGTTTTAACCAAATGTTATAAAATTTTGAAACAAATTATTTGTTACAAATTTAATCCATATTATTATATATAATGTATCGATATTTTTATTGCAAATTTATTAAACATAAAAATTGTATAAAAATAATTGATAATTTGAAGTATTGTATATAAAAAGTAAAATATCATTAAATTATATCAATAAAAAGAATATTTTTCGTATACAAAATTTTTAATAACAACTTTAACAATTCTTATAAACAAAATAATAAACACAGAGAATAATTTACAAATTATAAATGTGAGATTACAAAAAAAGTATAACATAACTGAAAAGACTAGCTAGGTTTGTTCATGTTGAGTTTGTTCATGTTGATGAATCTGTAGTAATCCAAAAAGCTTATTTAAAATATACTAAAAATATTGCAAGTATTGAAACAATAAGTTTTAATTAAAGCAAACATCACATAATTTTACCATTCACCACATAATCACTCAAAAATTACATCTTTATCAATTATGTAATACGAGAAAAAAAGTATTAAATTTAATTTATAATACAAATAGGGAAAAAAAAAAGAAAAATAAGTAAAGCAGTGGAGATTTATTAAAATTACATCTAAATTCCACAAATTGGAGGAAGATAAGTATGTGAAGCATAATGTATGTGATCTTCCAAAACAGTTTATACAAAGGTATTGCATAAATGGTAGTGACTCTTGGACTCTTAGTTATATTGTGCCAGGTGTAGTGTGACATTGCGCGATAACGCAGAAGAAAACTGTGAGAATTCTACGTAGATTGTCTGAATTACAAGTAAGTTGTCCAAGAACATAATTAGCAATGGATTCACAAAATTCAAAATCGTAGAGTGCTTGATGGATCAAAAAGATGCATACCTCTCGTCATATACGAATGATAAGTCATGAGAATCATGAGAGCAACTTCACGATCGGTAGAAAGTGCCTGAAATCATGCATAATTAGGTTTGTTTGTTTTCAATTAGGAAATAAAAAAAGAGGGTAATGGAATAGGACAGTAAACCAACAAAATATTCATTGAAATCATGTAAGCAATCAACAATCCAATTACCTGAGAGAAATAAAAAGTAATTGTTGTAACATATATGCATTGGCTGCTTCCATAGCTTTAGCAAAATTAAAAATACTTTAATTAAAAAGAATAAAGTTTGATGAAGAAAGACAAACAAGACACTTCAAAAGCACTAATCTCTAGAACTCCAGGATCATCAATCACTAACTTGAATTTTGGTAACTCTAAATTTCTTAAAAATGCTAACGGCTATATCTAAATGTCAGAACTTGCAATTGTTGCTTTGAATGTCTAGTTTGAGCATTCTTAAATAGCCATTTTATGGTGAAATATGGACTTTACAGGTAAATATAAAACCTAAAATTGCATATTCAACAAGAAACAATAGTAGGGTAGGGTACACGTGAAAGTAGGAAAGAACTGTGAACAAATACTGAGAAGGCACGATAGGAGATTTGGAGAGGAAGGGAATGAACTCACCATCGCTCCCAGCAACGTGGCTGTCATGAACATGTACAGGAAGTTCACCAACAACTGAATTGCTATGCTTGAGGTGATATAAGAGAGGTCAAACCGTTGGATGACATTGAACAACACAGCTGTAGCATCATACAACACACCTTCTCCAAAGACTATACTGTATCTGTAAAGGCATTTTTTCCTGGTTAAGGATCTGGTGATATATAAAACTCAGCAACAAAATAAAATTAAGTTTATTTTGTTCTCAGCCTAACAAGTAAAGCCTCTGAACAAATGCATACCTACAAGACACAAACGAATCTGTGACTGAAAAGATTGCTCCAAATGCTAAAACAATGAAAGACAAAGCAACAATATTAAAAACAGACCAGTAGAAGTTCCATTGAAGTCAAAGACTATTCTATTAACTATTTTTCTTCTTTAAGATAGCTCACTGACAATGATAAGTGTCAAATCTAGAGAACAAATTAGCATAAGGCTTTATAGGGAGGGACTAAATGTCTTTCATCTAAATGTTTTCCAAATTAAAAGGGCATTTCAATTGAAGTCTGAACTCTGAAGAGTTCACGTGTCGGTACTCCGACTCGTCGCAATTAAACCACACTTCTTCTTAACAAAGTACTTGTTCTCTTGTTGCATTCTGCTCTATCGCGATGTTTCGTGGTGAGGATGAGTCCTACATTCTCAATATCATATCTCTCGGATTTTCTATGGGTGTTACTTCCGGTAGTGTTGGCTTGACTCCCCACATAGCTTCGACCCGTGGGGAAGACGGCGCTGGACCTAGTAAAGACGGGGAAGAGTTGGATCTTTACAAAGGAAAAAGTCTCGGCATTTCTATGGGTGTTGACTTGACTCCCCATATGGCTTCAACCAATGGGGAAGACGGCGCTGGAACTAGTAAAGACGGGGAAGATATGGATATTGATAAGGCAAAAAAAAAAGCTTGACAAAGACAAAAGAGAGCTTGGAAAGAAACTGAAGAAGTTGAATGAAGATCTGATTCGAGCTAGACAAGCCTTAAGCAGATACGAAAAAGTCGATGACTTGTCTGTCCACTTATTCGGGGAGCTTCAATCCAGAGCCCAAGATCTCCAACGCATTTTCAAGAATAGGCGGTTGGCCACTAACGCCCAGAGTGACGAGGCTCTTCTTCTTCGTCTATTTTTCGCTCACATCGATGAGATAGATAAAATATGTTCCAAGTTCCCAAATCTGCTTTTTTCTTGTGGCTTGCAATTAAAAACCGATTGCATACTAAGGATCGGTGGTTTGGTACGTTTGATCTTACTTGCGTGTTGTGCAATCTGGTAAATGAAAGTAGGAATCATTTGTTCTTTGATTGTGCGTATTCTAAAGCAGTGTGGAGTAGGATAGTGTACATGTTAGGCACTTTGAGTGTTGTCTATGATTGGAGTGCCGATTTACAAGAGATTCTTCGTCAATCTTCTCCAGGTAGGCAGAATGGCTTCTTTATTAAGGCCTCGTTTCAGTTGGCCCTCTACCACATTTGGCAAGAGTGGAACAAGCACATTTATCAACAAGTTGAGTGGTGTAAGTATGAACTTGCTGATTATATTGTCAATTTGATTCGGGAAGCTCTCCTTGTGTCTAGGAAGCAGGATTCTCTAACTATAGCTATGAGGCGGTGTTGGTTTTTGTAATTTGTGGTTGGTATGTTGCTTGTACTCTTGGGTTGTAAGGGTTGTCCTCTTTTTTTTTTTCCTTCGCTCGCCGGTTGTACTATATTGTACATTGTAGTTTCTCCAGTTTGGTAATTTATTATTTCTTTAAATTTTAAAAAAAAAAATGTTCCAAGTTGGGCATACGCTTTGAGAAACAAGGACACGTTAGAGTGGACACTGCTTCCAGCTTGATAGACTACCTCGTCAAACAACCTGCTTACGAAAAATTCTACTCAAAAGTTGTATAACCTGCTTTGGGATTTAGGGTTTAACCTTAACCAACCCCTCTCACCACTGTCAGCCACCATCGCCACTTCCTTTATTTCCATTTTCTTTTCAGTCCCTCTCTTACGGAACCCATATTTAAAAATGTCTCGTCCAATGGCGATTACATTAGATTATTAGTGCAAACAATGTTAAAAAAGGTATAGTTGAAGACGAGTGGAACGCGGTTCCAAATGAGGACTATAAGCAAGATGAAAGAGTACTTTATGCTTTGTTTACTAATTACAGGCATCCAATAAAGTGTTAAAAAGAAGACCATAACCGGAGACTTGGGAGTTTAAGATGATTCAGATCTCCAGATCCATTTCTCGTCGCAATTAAACCACACTTCTTCTCAATTTCGTTGCATTCTTCTGCCTTATCGCGATGTTTCGGAGTGAGGATGAGTCCTACATTCTCAATATCATATCTCTCGGAATTTCTATGGGTGTTGTTTACGGGAGTGTTGACTTGACTCCCCACATACCTTCAACCAATGGGGAAGACGGCGCTGGAACTAGTAAAGACGGGGAACTTATGGATCTTGTCGAAGAAAAAAGAATGCTTGGAAAGAAACTGAAGAAGTTGAATGAAGATCTGATTCGAGTTAGACAAGCCTTTAGCAGAGACAAACAAGTCGGTGGCGACTTTGTCGACTTATTCACGGAGCTTCAATCCAAAGCCCAACATCTCCAACGCATTTTCAAGAATATGCGGGCCACTAACGCCCAGAGTGACGAGGACCTTCATCGACAATTTTTCGCCACCATCAATGAGATATGTAAAATATCTTCCAAGTTGGGCATCCGCTTTGAGAAACAAGGGCACGTTAGAGTGGATAGTGCTTCCAGCTTGATAGCCCACCTCCTCAAACAACCTGCTTACAAACAGTATAGTTCGTCCAAGATCCAGTATTTACAAGGGTTTGAGGAACGTTTTAAGGGGCTCGACGATACATTCCAGCGTCGTTTGTTCTGCTTCTCAGTTTTCCCGGAGGGTTCAATTGTGAGGAAGCAAGTGCTAATGCACTGGTGGATTGGAGAGAATTTGTTACAGTCTAACGACCCTGAATTTGATGCTGACGAGAAGCTGAGTTATTACTGTGAATCGGGTTTTATAGAGCCTGCGATGGGGGAGGGGAAAGTAGTTGGGTTTAAGATGGATCCGGTGATTCGTTATGTTGTTATTTACCTTGCAGAGCGAAAACTTTTCATGGATTTTGACTTCTCCTGGAGACCAACTGGGAATTTTTCATATAGCCAGAGGGCGTGCTTGGTGAACACTGTAGAGGCCGGCACTAAAGAGGCGGCGGGCACTGAAGAGGCGGCTGGCACTGAAGAGGGGGGCACTGAAGAGGCGGCTGGCACAGAAGAGGGGGACACTGAAGAGGCGGCTGGCACTCCAAAGGGGGGCACTAAAGAGGCGGCTGGCACTCAACAGGGAAGTAATTCTGAGCAACTAATGAAATTTGATAATCCCGAAAAGTTGCTAGCTTTGTTCTATGTCAGCGGAGGCTCTCATGCCCTGACACCACAATGGTTCTCTAGCATAAGAAATGTTGAAATCATTTGTTTGGGAAGGTGGGAATTGAAAGGTAAAGAAGAGGACATTCGAACATTCCAGAGAAGAGATGATAAAGTGCGCAGATCAAGCAGTAGTAAATCTCCAACTGATGGGATTAAGTTCCTGCCGGGTCTCAAGTATTTGAAAGT
This sequence comes from Erythroxylum orinocense, assembly GCA_025531955.1. Taxonomy (NCBI): domain Eukaryota; kingdom Viridiplantae; phylum Streptophyta; class Magnoliopsida; order Malpighiales; family Erythroxylaceae; genus Erythroxylum; species Erythroxylum orinocense. The sequence continues at coordinate 6,529,679 of JANZLX010000003.1, read as the reverse complement.
TAACGAAGAAGACACTTGGGGACCGTCAATCAAGTTCCTACAGGGTCTCCAGTATTTGAAAAATCTCAAGTTTCTTAGCCTTGAAGGATTCCGTACGATGAGTGAGCTTCCTGTTGCTGCTAGGAAGCTCAAGAATCTTATCGTTTTGAATCTTAAAGACTGCAGCCTTTTGGGAACACTTCCAAACGACATAGGGTCGCTCAAAGACCTAACGCACTTGGATATTTCCGGGTGCCGAGGTCTGAAATTCATGCCCAAGGGGCTTAAGCAACTCACGGCGCTCCAAGTCCTAAAGGGGTTTGTTACAGGTGATCGCTATGAAGTTAGATCGGTCTGTAAACTCGATGATTTAGTAGAATTGAAGACGTTGAAGAAACTGAGCGTCATCATTAGCAAGAGAAAACCTGAACATCTGCTTGCTCTGAAGGGTTTTCCATCTCTAAAAATACTTAGAATATCATGGGTCGATGGAATTAAGGGACTGGATAGTAGCGTGCAATGGCTTCCCCCAGGTCTGGAGAAACTTGAACTCCGCAGAATTCCAACCGACAAGATTCACATTCGGGTGATGCCTGAAAAGCTTAAGAAGCTCTATATCATAGATGCAAATCTATCCCATCTATATCTTGGTTCAGGGGACTTGAGGATACTACGTCTTCAAAACTTGCCTAAGTTCCGGATGGATTTAACGGACATTATTGATCAATTCCGACAATTGATTTATTGCAAAGTAGTTGGGTGCATTAAGATAGAGCCTTTCGTAGGCAGGATGATGGAAGAAATGGAATTCCGTAAGCTAGACGAGTCGTCCCCAGCAGCTTGGGTGAAAACAGAATTGAATCATGAGAACTTGAAGCAAGATTTAGGATTCAAATGGTCGTTTCTTCCATCAAAATAGAAATATAATGCGTTTGTATATGACAAATATATGATTAGAACGCTGCTTAGAATTGAAAACAAATGATGTATTGTGTTGGAAAAATCGTGAAAAGTATCAAGTCTCGAATCTTATTTTCGTTTCTTTCCCAAAACTTATAATCAGGATGTTGTTCACATTGACCATGACTAAATCTTTAGCTAGCTCTGTTGTGTGATTCCAAACTTTCTTCTATGGCTAGTTTCTGATTTATGTAATGACTTTCAAAATCTTCCAATAAAGTGAGTTTTCATAGGGAAAGAAACAGAAGATCAAAGAACTCTACTGCAAGTTACCCTGATTCTGCAAAGGGATTTCCAGGAATGATTTAGCATGAGATCAGTTGCTCTCACCAGGTCCCAGTTCCCTGTACAGAATATTGTGTGTGCATCAGCAGCATACCTGGAGGATGAATGAATGTTGAATCAATCATCAGTTTTTGGGAAGTGAAGTTTTGATTACTTTCCAATACCATGTAGCTGGGTAACATGGATCCAGTCTTCCCCCAAATACTCCTGTAAAAGCCTCTGCATCGTTACTGCCCTCTTCTTTTGTAACCTAGAGGTTGTATAAGTTTTTCTATGTCCTGAATGGCGATTACAATAGAATATTAGAACAAACAATATTAGAAAAGGAACAGAAGAAGACGAACATATGAGTGGAATCCGATTCGAAACGGGCAGTATAAGCAAGATTAAAGGTATATGGACATCAAACTTAGCATATGGAACCCACTAATAAATTAACATTTTGAGAAAATTAGGGATGGAATCAAATCATTTATAATGGAATGGAATGTAAATTAATGTAATATTAAAAAGTTGTTATTTGGGAGGGATGAAACGATTCATTATGTAACATAGTGAAATATTATTTGAAAGATAGATGGAATGGAACGTAACGTACGTATAATAATAATAAATGACTATTCCACTCTTGATAGAACAAAACACATGTTAATAGTCATAAAAATAAGGTTGAAGGTATAATTGGTATTATAAAAAATTATTGAGGGTATATTGGGTAGTACATATTTATCATTTTATATTCTATCTTAAACCTCTCAAACCGAAGGTAACTCATTTTTACTGTTTAAGGTGGAATATGATATAGTGTGAAACCCTACACTTTCATCCTATTATATTATAAACCCTCTTATCAAACGATAGAATAATATTATATTATATTCCATTTTGATTATTAATGTTATGTTTGGTTGGAGGTTTAATAATGAAATGTAATTTAATGTAATATTATTTCATCATTTAAAAGAAAGATTTATAATGAAATGAAATGAAATAAGATAGAAGAGGAAGGTCTTATATTATATCTCATTCCATCCTAAATAGTAAAAACTAGGATTTGGAGGATTTATAATTAAATATAAAATAATAAACAAAATTACACTATAATATATTATAAGCCTTTTTATTCCTCCCAAATAATATTTTTTTAAAATTGCATCAATTTACATTCTATTTTATTATAAATTATTTTATTCGTTTGCTCTATTCTATTAAACTCCAATCAAACATAATTTAACACACAACTAAACGTAACCTAACTAAATTGAAATGATAGGACCACGGTGGCTACAAGTCAGCTAACAGCGTCGTTCTGTCCATATATCACATAACCAAACTAACTCATATAACTTGACTTTAGGAATACGACAATTCTCGACTTTATAGCCTTTCAAAAGAAACTCTTGTTGCATTCTTCTGCCTTATCGCGATGTTTCGGGGTGAGGATGAGTCCTACATTCTCAATATCATCTCTCTCGGAATTTCTATGGGTGTTGTTTACGGAAGTGTTGACTTAACTCCCCACATACCTTCAACCAGTGGGGACGACAGCGCTGGAACTAGTCAAGACGGGGAACTTATGGAGCTTGGCAATGCAAAAC
>JANZLX010000003.1:6411538-6439733 GCA_025531955.1 Erythroxylum orinocense | reverse complement strand
TTGAGCTCCTTAATATCTCTTACATAGTAAACTTGTTCAGCTTGAGAAGCTAAAACATATGGTTCATTAGTTTTCAAGTTGCATGTGACATTTACCAAAGGAAACCCAAACTTGTCAACCTTATATCCACCTTTATGATACACATCCCACCAGTCAGCCTTAAATAAAATGATATTATTTCCCCCATGATAATTTAATTGTATTATATCTATCAAAACACCAAAATAGTCCAAATTGCCTGTAATCACATCACCTTTTACAAAAAAATTCCACTATTTTGTGATTTCAATTGCAAATCTCTGTCCTTTGTGTTAAACCTCCAACAGTTGATCCAAAACATCACTTCCCTAATTATGTATGAACCAAAAGCTAATTTAGGGGTCACATTTGATACATGACCTTATTAACTTAATATCACCTCACTATAAAGTGCAAATCTTTGAATAAAAGAATGATGAAATTGTCTTTTACAATATGTCTGTAAAAGATATGCTTAGAAAATTGCTTAATATTGTATCAAGCATAATAATGTTTTACTCATTCCTTTACTCTCTCATTTTGCTCATATGGATTAGCAAGTTCCATATCATGACTACATTGTCCTCCATTCGGGAGTATACATCTCTTCTTATTGTCAAATTATCTTTATAAAAATGTTTCATAAGCGACAATTAATGGATAAATGACTATTAGTGATAATCAATATTATAAATACTAAAAATTATTATTTTGTAAAATAAAAATTACCATATAGTTAGTCTCTTAAAATTATATATCTCTTCTTATTTTTAAAATTAGTTTATTTTAAAATTTTTTGAAAAATGTTCTTTTAATTTGTAGATTTTCGGGAAAAAAACTTATTCTCATAGACTTAGGTTAAAAAATAATAACCAAATACACATAAAAATAAACATCATATATGGACTAATCAAATGTTATCTCAACCAAGTAAATTCAATTTAAATTTATAATTTAAGATAATTATTTATTATTATTAATTGAAATTTAAGAATTTTTTTCTAAAAGAGTAAAAATTTTAAAAAATTAAAAAAAATAGAAGTTTTTTAAAGTATAAGGGAGATTTATATCTTTAAAGTTGAGAAGGAAATCATGATTTTCTTTGCATTCTTAATGATATATTAACTTAATTACCTCCTGAACCTAATTAATTAATCAATACCCTTTATCCATAAATTCCCTAGCATCCTCATAAACCCTCTTTAGGAATCTCCGAAACCTTGGAATGTGGAGCTTCACATTCTGTACTCTCATGTACAAATGCATGTTGGACCAGTTTCCTCCAACGTAAGCTTCAGGGTTCTTGAGCACCAACTCGTCAACTTTAAATTTCTCAATCAAACTACTCTCTGCAACTTCAATCTCATACTTCGAGTACCTCAACCCCAAAACCCTTGCAGGCTTTTCATAGCAATCCCATGAAACAAACTCTGTTCCAAGCGCTATTATTTGCCCCAACACCGAACCCGGCCTTATAAAAAACAGATGTGTCATCCCTGCTCCATGAACTCCAATCATTGCATGGCTTCCATGGATCAACCTGTACGAATCCGCCAACCGACTGCTCTGTTTTGGCTCCAACACTTCCACTTCAAAACCCACCTCTTCGCTTACCGCCGTAACCTCCTCGACGTTTAATATCGCCCTCCCAACTCCGGCACCTCCCCGTTGGATTATGACAAGTCGTGGCGTTGCTCTTGATTGATTTATGCTTTTCCAGGTCAATATTGTCGAGTCCTGCAATATGGTGAAAAAATAATCTGAGGAATAATTAAGTTTGTTCTATACTAACTCATGATTACCAATTACTTAATTTCTATTTATTAATTAATAATGATATTCGTTATTAAATACAAATATTTTATAAAAGTAATATTTTAAAATGATATCTATATGTCCCAAAAAAGTATAAACATAAAAATATAATAAACATACCAAAAAACTATTATTATTATTATTCTTATTACTACTATTATTATTATTATTATTTAAAATATTAATATGCCTATTAAAGAAGAAAAAATAAATATAGCCAATTAATGATTAAAGTTAAGTAACATCTCTACTATTAATTTAATTAATGAAATTTTGTTAGGAAAAAAGTAAATGCATTTAATATTAATCATAAAATTATGGGTCAAAATCAATGTTTTTAATAGAGATGATAGTTGGCCTTGGGCTCGCCCCGGCCCACCTAGAGATTAATGTGTCAGTTGACCGAACTCATTTCGAATTCAAGATCAGTCTGGACACGCCTATCCCAACTCTAGGCTCGACACGTATAAGTAAAAAGATGTTATTTTGACTTTTTTTATTTTTAAAAATAAATAATTTAGGTCAAGTCAAGTTAGGTTAGGATCAGGCCGAGTGAAGCTCGAACCTGCTACCTTGAGCCCTGTTAGGTCCAGGTTAAGCCCAATCTGGCTTATTACCATCCTATTTGTCAAGATTAAAGTAAACGAAACTTCTGTTACCTAGAATATTACTTGCGCTGCTATAGGCTTTTTGCAGTAGTTCTTGGAAAGTAACGAGTGTTTTTGGGTGGGGTATCATCGTTGGGTTTATCACCATCGAACCATGCTTGATGAGCCCCACGGTAACTGATGGGAAGCAATGGGTAGCCATTTGATTGTCCATGTTAATCACAGGGTGGCGAGTGAGGTGGAGGAACAAATCAGCGTATTTCCGGAACCACCATTCCCTCCAATCACTGATTACAAGGATGATATCTTTATCATAAAATATGGTTTGTATGGTGATGTAGAGAGGAATCAGGCCTTCGTTAAGATCATGAAAGAAGTTACCAGTGTACCCACCCGTACTGAATACCAGTGCTGGACTATTGTGTGTGACTCCACAGGGAACTTTTGGCGGGGTTGCGATAATGTTAATCTCTTTAACCCAGGAAATCGCCGCTTTGTTTTTCTTCAGAGGGTAAGGATGGATTTTCATCGCGACATCTGTTTGATTAGATCTGTTGGGGTGCATGATAAAGAATGTTGAGGAGTTAGGATCCAACAGTGATGAACCGTTGACACAGCAGACATCATAATCTGTCTGAGACCTATCGCATGCGATTGATACGTCGGCTTGAGTGAGTGAAGGTGCTGTGCTGTGTGTCCAGCTCATTAGACTTCCTAAAAAACCAATCAACAAGTCACTCAATGACATCAAACACCGACATAATATAATATTTGATTTGATTAAAAATGAAGAAAATAAAGTTTCACAATTTAACTTTTTTTTAAAATTACATTCACTAACAATTTCATTAAACAATGAAATTTTTTTAATAAATTTTAATTAAAGATTAAAAAATTCAATCAATTCTTAAGTCAACTTTTTAATTCGTTTGTTAAAATTTTAGTTCGATTTATCTTAATAATCTTTATTATAAAAAATTAAAAATCGGCAAATTTCTTAAATCAATTGATTTTTATAAACTAAAATAAATAGTTAGTTTATATTTCATAGTCTATTCTTTGATTAAACTTAAACTTTTTCAATGAAAAACGACAACCCGCCTAGGCCCCAGTTGACCCGATTCCTGCATCTTTAGACACAGGTCTATTATGAGTTTAGATCAAGTCTAAGGCTGCCTAGCCTTAGCCTGGTAAAGGCTCGGGTTGACTCTGAGTCGGGCCAGGTCAGGTTGGATTAGGCTTGAGCTCTTCTGTCATTCCTAAGGACAATCTATTTTTCAATCTTATTTCAAAATTTTCAATTTTTTGAATTTTTATTGTATATTTGTATACCAGTTTTAAGACAAATTAATACTAATGAACCCTTTAAATCTTAAACTTATTATTTTATTGGTTTATTTTTTGATCTAATTTTTAAAACCTTAACTTTTACAAGAAAATAATAATAATTGACACATCATCGTACTAAAATTAATTCAATTCATATGCAAATAAAAAACTATATCTAAATACCTTTTTATATGAATAAGTCAACATATTTAGTTTACAAGATTCCCCATTTTATGGAAGTACGGGGAGGGTCATAATGTACACAAGTAACACAACCTTACCTTTTTATCTTTACTAATAAGCTATTTCTGTAATTTGAACTTGTGACTTTATAGTTAAAAAAGAGCAACTTTTTCAATTGCTCCGAGACTTACCTTCTTAATATGAATAATATATTAAATTCAAAGTCTTAAGTTATTGAAGGGTTTTTCTATATAGTTTATATCCTTTTACATAAATAACTAAATTATGAATTAAAAAAAATACTTGTAAAGTGTCTTATTTTGATTGATGATGATGCTTAAGAGTAATTAATAAATATATTTTGGTTGATAGTAAATCTTATTTAAAAAACATAAACATAAAACAAAATCTACTTTTATTATTTTATATATTTTGAAAATTGAAATAAGTCAAATTTAAGAATAAAAATCAAAAATAAAAATTCAAATAAACAAATTTTTTCATTAAATTAAAAAACACAAAAACAAAAACAAAAAATAAAAATACAGAGTATGTTACCTTCTAAGGATACAAGAGTAACACCAACATATAGCAATGCCAAGAAAGCAGCAACCATTACTGCTAAACCTCTTCGATCGTCGAAAACTTCCATGGTTTCAGCTCACTTTTGAAGATGATCTTCACAATGTTCGATCCGATAATAAAGCTGGGAGGAAATCCTTAAGGTGTTTGCAGATTTCTTAGGAGAGAAAGGTTAGTTTTGTGTGATTAAAAATAGATAAAATAGAGAAGAATAATTAAGAAATAAGAAAAACAACAACAACCCATTAAAAGTCTCATTGATCGCAAGAAAGGTTAGTTTTGTGGAGTCGAAACTTGTTATTTATTTTAGTTGTGTATAAGCTGAACTGGCAAGCTCGACGAAGAAGAAGACTATGGGCACCGACGAAGACAAACAGAGACGCAGGAGAGATGGAAAAGGAGATATGATGGCCAAGACAACAAGAGTGAAATGTTTTCTTAATGTTGCCAAGTATTTAAACTTAAATTAAATTCCTGTGCAAGTATATTTAAGTTTAAGCTGCATCTTTTACCAATGAATTCACCATAAATAGATCCTTGTAGGTTACTCCATCCTCAGTAGTTATGTTTGTTTTTTTTCCGGTTAAACCACCTGGTATCCGACGCCACACGGGTAATTGACTAATTCGAATTCGAGCTGGATTGGACCATATCAAGGACGGAGCTAGACTCAAGTCTAAGGGAGCGCCACTTATATTTGTAATTTAAAAAAAAAATTTTAAGGAGGCCACTTATATTTGTAATTTTAAAAATTTTAATTATATAAGTAATTTTTTTAAAAAAAATTTGAAAGAGAGAGCCAATTTTAAAAAATTTAATTATATAAGTAATTTTTTTAAAAAAAATTTAAAAGGGGGGGCCATGGCCCCCCTCTGCTACAACATAGCTCCGTCTCTGGACTACATAAGCGGTAAAGCTCTCCCTCACAAGGGCGGCTTCATTATCAAGAATCAAAACCGAGACCTTCATTAAGGAAGGAGGAGCCCCAACTACTTCACCACAACACTTGCGGGTTCAGTGGTTATGTTTGTTGTTTTGCAATCTATATAGAGTCGCTTTTTTCTTTCTTTCTTTCTGTATACCTGATTTTGGACTTGGTCGACTTCGAGGCCACTAAGCTTTTCTTACGGGAATCCAATAGGTAGACATAACACCAACATTTGTTGAATCTCCAAGGTGTTAGATAATTTTGTCCTTAGGGACAATTTTGTCATTTTCTTATTAAGTGAACAATTATTAATTATAAATTTAGCTTTTAATAAATTACCGATTAAGTTATGTAATTTGATCCAAATAAAAGTAATAAAATCGCTTAACAAATGATTTAGATTAATAGGTCAAAATTCGAGTGAAAAATAGATCCCTTTTAATATAAATCTGACCGCCATTCAATTACTTTCAAAGCTACTCTGAGAAAAGATTGGTTAACTTTGTTAGGAGGAATGAATAACACTAGACATATGGATCCTCCATGATGCCTTTTTCTTGTCTATAAAAGGTACAAAATCACTTTTGAAGGGTTTAATGTTGCTACCCTAACGTTTTAATGTTGCTACCCTAGGGTGTAGGTAAACCTAACATCAAATATCTAGAACATAAGCAGCTGTCACAGTGCCACCTTGAATGGAAAAGCGGCGCCTTTTGAGCACTTATCCACGAAATGAATCAGAATTCAGAAACAATAAAAAGATAGTTTCTTTTGATCATCAGAAGTTCAAACATTAGGACAAGGCTGATTTTATCGTTCAATGTTTCATCAAAGATGTTATCTTGCAATTTTCAAATTGTGTTTGCATGCATTGGACGAGCTTATGAATCAGGGGGTAGGATTATATCAACGAGTAGGCTCAGGTAAATGAAATATTTTTGTGATTAATTTTACATATTCGAAAAGTCCTATGCAAAAGACTGTTTTAGATACATTTTCTAAACCTAACATCAATTTTGTGATTGAATTGCAAGTAAAAAAAATTACGTCATCAAAAATAAAGTTAAGATTCTTTTTTAAAAACACCATCAATATTTGAAAAATCAAACCAGAAGTTAAATCGATAAGATAAGGGATTTAAGACTTAAAAGGTTCAACTGGTATTAGACCACTATAAAACAGCCTGAAGATTAAATAAAATTAAAGAATTTAAAATATAATCGAACGAGATTCTCTTGTCTATCGATAAATTTGAAGTTTAATTAAAAATAGATTGTTAATTGAAAATTAATCTATTTATTTTAGTTTATAATAAATTATTAATTAATAAAAATTGTCTAATTAATTAATAAATTGATAAGTTTTCAACAAGAAGAGTTATTAGAGAAAATCAAACTAGAAAGTTAAAAATCGAACCAAAAAGTTGAATGGTCTAAAATTTTTATGAATAAACCAATTGAAAAAAATTAGATTTTTGAATAATTGATAATAATAGCGAGATTGTTATACCGGTTAAAATCTTAAAACGTTTAAAATGATGATAATATTATTCTCCATTTTTATTAAATAATAAAAATTATTTATCACACATTTTAAGAAAGATAAGCGTTTTATTATAAAAATGAAAATTTATGTTACTTTATTAATTTAATAACTTTCACATACCCAATCTCTATAATTGGGAGGACATGCTATAGATGATATGATGGAATTTCAATTTAATATTGAAATGTCACATTATTATTTGTCTGATGATTGATGAAACATCTCAATTTGTATAATTAAGACCATCATGTCTATGAAAATATATAAATATGATCAGAATTTTTAACCCATTTTTTTAAAATAGGCAAACCCGCAGCAACTATTATCTTTTGGATGTGCTTTGGGTAAATCTTCAGATTGACGCAATAGTCTACAAATCACATCAATCGGGTACTTCACACTAAGCAAGTCCTGTATAACAGGCTTAATTGAGAAAGCATAGGTAGGGGATTCCAACATAGGACCTTTTGACCTCATATCCCTCACTTCACCAACTTGACCACCCCCTAGGGATTGCGAAACTATTCTAATTAACAATTAAAACCTAAAATTTAGGGCCTGTAATAATAATAATTAGAGATGACAACATACTCTAATCGTTCACAACTCGAGCTTAACTTGATTTTTTCCGACTAACTTCGTCTTAAAAATTTAATTAATTAAAATTTTAGATTAAATTGAACGAGTTTTAATCTTAAAACATATCACTTCCTTAATTATATATGATCCAAAAGCTAATTTATGGCCCAAATTTGATACAAGAACTTATCAACTTAATATCACATCACTATAAAGTGTAAATCTTTGAATAAAAGAATGACGAAATTAAGTTGTCTTTTACAATATATCTATAAAAGATATGCTTAGATCATTGCAAGAAAATAACAGTGATCAACAGCTTGTTCGTGTTGAGACTATCGCTAAATGCTTTCTTGTATTTGGTCCTATTAGGAAGCAATGTTTATACTTGGAGTGAGAAACTTGTCGAGCTAATTTTTTATTGATATAACTTTTCAAAAGAGAAAAAAAGGTTAAATTGTTAATCATTTCTATGAATAAATATACTATTGATCAGTAGGATCAACAAATTCTATTAAGGGAAAAGAAATAAGAGCAAATACTGGAGAAAACTTAAAACACTTTGCCAAAGCAAAAATAAGAGATAAATACAAAGATAAAGTGTAAGTTTAGTAGTGTGAGTAAAGGATGTGAGAGATGCATACTTGGCCAAGCGTTATATGCTTTTTCTTATTTACAAAAAAGTCTTTCCTTTCTTATGATATTGATGCTAATGCTACTTTACCTAGTAGTATTGTGCATTTTTTGGTAGAAATTTCTTGTTTTTTTTCAAGAGGATATTTTGAGTAGATTAGTCATTGTGAGATTGATTGAGTACTAAATTGATTTTACTTCAAAAAGTTAGATTTCAAATTGAACAATGTTAAATTTCAACGTGGTACAGACAAAAGAGATGTATAAGCAAGTAGATGAACTCTTAGAGAATGTGAGAGGAAGATTAAGCTTATGTTTTGTTCCTGTTTTGTTAGTGCCAATGAAGGATGGAATATATCAAATATGTTGGATTATTACACTTTCATCAAAATCGTTGTAAAGTATAGATACTATACTTTTGGATTAGATGATATGTTTGACGAGTTATTTGATGTATGTTTATTATTTAAGATTGATTTAAATTCTAGGTATTATCAAATTAGCATTATAGAAGGAGATGGATGAAAAGCTACCTTTAAACTTAAACATGAATTGTATGAATGGATAGTAATGTCTTTTTATTTGACTAATACACTTAGCACTTTTATAAGGTCGATGAATTATGTTTAGCATGACTTTTTAGGTAATTTTATAGTAATGTACTTTGATGATATTCTTATCCATAAAATTAGACCTTAGATGAACATGCTGAGCATTTAGAAAAGGTTTTGCATGCGCTTAAGCAATAAAAGTTGTATACAAATTTGAAGAAGTGTACTTTTTGTAGTAATTAGGTTATATTTCTTAGTTATGTGGTAAGTGAAAACAAAATAAAGGTAGACACGGAGAAAGAGAGAGCTATTAGAGAGTCGTCAACAAGCAAAATTGTTAGTGATGTTAAGAGTTTCTATAGGTTGGCTAATTTTTATTCATGATTTGTTAAAGACTTTAGCATAATCAATGCACCTTTAATAGAGATAGTAAAAAAATGTGTAGGATTTAAGTGAAGTAAATATTAAAAGAGAGTCTTTAATCTATTGAAAGATAAGTTGAGTCTAACTCTTTTGTTTTCTTTATCTAACTATTTCAACAGCTTTGAGAGAAGTATGATGCTTAAGGTGTAGGAATTCGGTCTATTTTGATAAAATTAGAAATTTAATATCATAATTTAGTAAGAAGCTTAATGGAATAACTTTAAATTGCCTTAACTCTAAATACAAATGTGTATATATTGGTGAGAGCCTCAGAGACTTGGCAATATTACTTATGAACTAAGGAGTTTTGATACATATGGACTATGAGTTATTGAAATATAGCCAAGGTCAAATTAAGTTGAGTAAGAAACATACCAACTGTATAAAGTTTATTGAGACTTCCTTATGTGTTAAAAGTAAAAGTAGGTTAAGGAAAATATAGTAGTTAATACATTTTCTAAGATACTTGCATTATTGAGTATTATGCATACTAAATTATGGGTTCTGAGTTTATTAGAGATGTATATTATAATGATCTTGATTTTGATAATATGTTTAAAGCATGTGTGGACTGTGTATTTAGAAAGTTCTATAGGTATGAAGGGTTTTTATTTATAGAGATTATCCTTAGGTTTTTATCATCTTCCCTTAAGTTTGGTTAATAGAGACTTTATTGTTAAAATCAATTTTCAATCATCGTTGTTATTAAGGTTGAGAGTGAGGAGCAAGGATGGATCATTTTCTAATAAAATGGCTTAAGAAAAAAACTTTATAAAATAATAAAACATAATTGGAATCTAGGAAAGGAGTCAAATTATGATAGACCACTTAAAATGTTTAAAAAATCTTTCAAGCTTTATCGCCTTTAAACCATTAAGCCTAAATGTCTGAATTTAGAAAACTTGTCGTGTCTTATTCCATATAAATGCATGTTTTTGTCTACTAAATATATAAAGTATTTTATCTTTAGTTTCATTTTTCGTATTGGTTTTTTTTGTTTGAGATTATTTCATTCAGGTTTATTTTTAGTGATCTTTTTAAATTAAACAAAAATGAATTTCATTTATTTTGAAGCATTAAATTATCACTTCATACTTGTTCTTTGTTTTTAAGCTTTATGATACAACTTTAGGTATCTTTGTCATTTCTTAAAGCCTAATGTAAAACTAAAAAATCTAAGACATTTTCACTTTTAATTATTTTACTTACACAAACATCAAATGTTACATAACCTAAAAATCTTGATAAGATAGTAAATTTAAACAAATAAAGTTCATCTTCACACAAATAATTTTTTTCAAATAAGAGACATTTCATCAAATACCTAATATGCATTAAAAAATCATCCTAACATCACAACCAGATTAACATTTTTTCCTTTCTATCACTAACATTTCTATTTTAAATGTTCTTACCCATTCACAAAATACCAAAACATACGAAACAAATCAAATACACAAACAAATCAAATAAACACAAACATCCATGGTGAACATGTATACCTATGTGAAAATGGAACAATGGTTGAAGAAGAGGACGAGCTTCCCACGCAGCATGATAAGACGACAACACCGACAACACACGACAAACCGGAGACCAGAAATCACCGAAGGAGAAGTCACATCAGGAAGGAAAAAGAAAGGAGCGACAGGGGGGAGGGGGGTAGGGACCTTTGGGTGTGTTTTAACATTAACACCAAACGCCGCCGTAAGTTAATAACGTTCAATCGGAAATAGACGACGACGTATTAGTATTCCGCCAACAATTCCCACCTTATTTACCGACAGATATTTTTTTCGTCGCAAATTGATTTTCCCATATTTAGCGACAGATATTACTACCGCCGTTAAATGAAAATTTTCCCGTCAACTTTTCTGACAGAAAAATAAAATCTGTCGGTAATTTGCAACGGTTTGTTTTCTGTCGTTAATTTTGCGTTGCTAATTTCTTATTTTCTTGTAGTGGTTGTAAGTACTAAGTAGAAGAATAAAAGTTTAAGGTTTTGGTTTCTCGAGCAATGTTACGAGTATCGTAATGATATCAAATTTTATTCTGATATGGTACTATATTAGTATGAGTTAATATCGAGTATCGTTTCGAATAATTTTTTAAATTCATAAAATAGTCCTTAATTTTTAAAAATTATCAAATTGTCTTTCAATACATGTTACCAATTCATAATTTTACAACAATTGTCTCCAAAATTCATATATTAGAATTAATTTAAAATAACTTGTAAATATAAATCTCAATTCATGAATTAAAATAATACATACAATAAACGTATTTAAAATAATAAACATAATGAAGAATAATATACTATAATTACTTATTTTAAAAATAAAAGAAAAAGTACTTCTTTTTAAACTTATTTAATATTATTTTAACAAAATTTAAGAGAAGTTTCTCAAAATTAAAAATTAAAATAAACAGTTAGTGTAGTTTAAAGACTTCATAATTTTTAAAATTAATTTCTTTTAAGTTTTAACAAAATTAAAACGATAAGTGGAGACGTCGTTTCAAATTTATCTCCTTCCTCTTTTGTCCTGCTAAGCTAGTGCTATGAAAGCTTGAAATGAACAGGTAGCGACAGCCCAAACTTCCATATAGTTTTTTTGTCTTTCAGATTCTTTCTGATCGATTAGCACATCATAATCTCTCTTGAAATTTAGTTCCGTTACTCATTCGCTCGATCTCTGCATCTCCACTGAGCTTTGTTTTGTTCTGTTGGCCGCCGATTTTAGGATTACACTTCGACAGAGAAAGAGTGAAAGCTAATAACTTTCATCTCAGCTGCTACAATTGTTATTTTCCGTTAAAGATGGCTTTTCTATTCAATAAGTTTCAAGAGGTACATTTAACTACATCTCTTTTTGAGCTTAAAAAATTTCAGTTTTAGTTTATTTTTTTCTTATCTGGCTCTTACAAGGGTTTTTCTTTTGAGTGGTTAAGAGAGACGAAGACTTGTTTTTTTGTTTGGAAAAGATGAAAATGAATTGATTTTTGTGAGCAAGACTGGATTTTTACGATACCCATCTTCAAAATGTGTGGAAAAATGTACTAATTTGATTGGTTTGAGAAAAAAAAAAGCACCAATATTTACTAAAAGAAAATTCTAACTTCTCCTTCTTTTTGGGAAATGTATGTGTTTGAGCGATGAATTTAGCTACAGTTGGAGAATTCTGAATTGGCGTTAAGAAGATGGAAGTGTGATTGGAAATTGCTTAACATCACTTGTTCTTTTTGTTTTTCTTTATGATGCATTTTCTGTTTTTTTATTGTAACTACCCAGGCTGTGAAAACTCTGGCAAATAGCCCTACCTTTGCTAGAAATCCAAGGCAGCTGCAGTTTGAAACAGACATTAATCGCCTCTTCTTATATACCAGGTTCTTCCCTAACCCTTATCTCATCTTGGGTTTCTTTGACTTTACTTTTCCCTTATTATAGTTGAAACCATCTGATTATCTGCCTTCATTTTATATTGATTTTCTTCCCCAGGGTTTGGGGATAATGAAAACTGTAGCGTTTTCTTCTACATGTAAACTTCATAAGAAGTAGTCAAAGACAGCTAAATTCATTCATTTCATGTCAAGGTCAATTTGCTTATCATGGCACCTGCAGTCTGTGGGATGTTACAGTAGGGAATAATGCAAAACAAGTAAGAACAGTACAGGTTTTTGTGAAAATTGATAGAGAAAATGTGTCAAGGTCATTATCATCTCTAATGTGATCTATTGAATTCTAAACTTTTTCGTTCCTGCTCTATTGTGTCATATTTTGCTGTCACAAGATTCATATCGATGTCGATGTTTGAACTTTTCACTTGATCTTACATTCTGTATATCTGTTGAATTAGTAACGACATTAAAAAGGATTAATCACAGTTTTAGTTCTTATCTCAACTAGATTCCATTTTCAACTCAAATGCCTGTAGCTTCTTTTGAATACCTTGATTTGTTTATGATGAAACTTGAAAAATCTTCAGTTACAACCGACTGGGGAGAGATGCTGAAGAGGCAGATACGGAGGAGATAATTGATATGGCTGGTAAGGCATCTGTTTCTGATCAACGGAAACAAGTGCAAGAAAATGTCCATTATCAAATTCAACACTTCTGCAAATCTATGGATGAAATTCTTCTTATAAAGAAACCAGATGAGGCATCTGCAGTGTCAACTGGCGCTTCACGTCCAAGTGGCCTAAGCTTTGCTGTTGGAAAAAGTGGTCCGCCGATAAATTCTCCTGGTGAGTTACTTGTGCACATTATCCGCAATTATTTGGAGAATGTTATTGATTCTATTACTTGAATTATACAAACAATGCTAGTAATTGCTCTTAATTCACTACAATTTGCTCATAATTTTACTGAAAAATTTCTAATGTCAATGAGTAACACAATTTCCTTATAATACAAAGAGTATTTTCCATATTGTATCCAAGTTCAAGTTTTGTTCCATGTGAGGCAATACACTTGTTGCATAAACAGATCTTACTTCATTAGACATTTGCATACTAAGCTTTTCCAGCTCTGTCTTCATTTCTTATGTACCCACAGAAAGTTATAATAAATGAATCTTCATGGTTCTTCATGTTTAAGTAACTTGACTGAATGAGTTTCCCCCTGAATTTTGTATAAAGAAGCACAAGCTGTTAGTTATTCCTAACTTTTACCCTCTTCAATTATGATGACTGATGTTTTTTCAGCACAGTTAAACCTGAGACTGCACCATTGAATCGTGCCGAGGTCTCTCAGAGATTGAAGAATCTGCTTGGCTATACACTTGATCTGAAACCCTCTCTAATAGCTCACAAGGAGGCTGGACAAGGCTTATTTCTAAATGGTGGAGCTGATGTTGGCACTGTGATTGCCTTCTATCCTGGTGTGATATACAGTCCTGCTTATTACCAGTATATTCCAGGATACCCACGAGTTGATGCTCAGAACCCATACTTGATCACAAGGTATGATGGAACTGTGATCAATGCGCAGCCTTGGGGCTCGGGAGATGATACCCGTGAAGTTTGGGATGGATTTAAGGTGTCTGAAATCAAGTCACATGTGCAAAGCAATGAGAAAGGTGCAGATAGAATTTGGAAAGTGCTCAGTAGGCCTTTGGAAGGGACACAAGTTAATTGCACTACTGATGTACTGGAGCGGAGAAATCCATTAGCTTTAGCTCATTTTTCCAACCACCCAGCAAAGGGTATGCTTCCAAATGTGATGATTTGTCCTTATGATTTCCCATTAACTGACAATGATATGAGAGCCTACATACCAAATATATCATTTGGAAATCCAGAAGAAGTTAATATGAGGAGATTTGGCAGCTTTTGGTTCAGATCTGGGAGAAAAAATGGGGATTCTGGAATACCTGTTTTAAAGACTCTTGTTTTGGTGGCAACTAGGGAACTTTGTGATGAAGAAGTGCTCCTAAATTACAGGCTAAGCAACTCCAAGAGGAGGCCAGCATGGTATACACCAGTGGATGAGGACGAAGATCGAAGGAGATGGAGCTAAAGCTTGCAGTTTGATTTCAACTTGGCTTTTCTATCAGACTTTCTGTCTGGATACCCATTTTTGTTTGCTGGGGTTCTTCCTTACATCCATTTCAACCTTTCAAGAGCTACATCGTTAGTTCAAGATTAAGTTTTGACAATAACAGTTTACTGGACTCATGTAGGATTAAGGTTGAAATTATGTTAGTTCAAGATTATACATGCCTTCGATCACTTGATCAATTCTTGAACCTTTGAGCAACTAAATTGAGAAAAAGTCTCTCCAGCTGGTTAGGCATTTCTTGGTTAATAAGAAGTTGCCACCGTTATAATTTTGTCACCCTTTCTGAAAATTTGGTAACTGTTTTTTCTTTTGTTCAAGAATGATAGTTGACTAGATGTTGAACGTTATGAAAACAGGGAAATTTATGGCAATTGCAATCTTTTCAGGACGGACTACTACATTTTAAAGAATTGTTTTATCAAATGAGGAAGCAAAGCCTTTACCCTTTTCTGTAGAATCTAAACCTGAGCAGAGTTCGGATCGGTGACAGATACAAACTATATAACAGGATAAGCCGCTTATGGAAGTTAATAATTTCCTGACAATAGCAAATCTACAAAAACTTTATTTAACCATTCACCATTTATAACAGATGCCGAGAGACCAGATAACAGCTGTGAACAGACATATAACTTAATTAATGTACGTAGTCACTGATTCAAGCTTGATCTAGTCCATAATTTTGTAATTGTGCAAATAGTGTTTTAATCATTGCTTTTAATTAGAGTTAAGTAATTGGTGATGCTCATAAAATTAAGAAATTGTTCAATGAACAGCAGCAAAAGCTCTCAGGAAAGTTGAAAAAGAGAGTCATTCAAGTTGAAACTTCCACATCCACACGGGACCCTGATTTATGTTTCACGTTTTTGTGCAATTACATGTACTTGAGCAAAAATTTTGGCCTTGCTACTAAATTCAAATGGTACAACATCTACTCCTCAGCAATCAAGCCACTCTCTTCTATGCTGCGATACTACCAACAATCTTATAACAACAAATTTTAGCCGGATGAATGATTAGGAAGCCTAGTCTTTTAACTTAAGTAGGAAGCGTGGATTAATTTTCCTTGGCCAATATTTGAGTCGTTCAGGAATCAAAGAATCCAGGACCAGCTCGTGATAGAAGTTCCTTGCCGGCATCTTTTCCCATCTGAACCATATCATCAAGAGCATAGGAACCTTTTCTCGAAGTTTCAAGCACTGAATTGCAGAGAAAAGGAGATAGAAGGAAAAACTCACGATCATTAAAAATCAAGCGAAAAAAAATGATATGTATCAGCTTTTCATCATTGCCTTAAAGATAACCATACCGCGGGTTCCATCTGGGGAAGCTACCAATCCTCTAAATAAGCAATCTCCGTCCTTGTCCTTGCAAGCATATCCAGCAATTGGGGTCCGGCAAGACCCATCAAGGGTCTCCAAAAAGGCCCTCTCACATACAACAGCTAGTCTTGTTTCATCATGATTCAATGACGATAAGTAATTTGCCTGCAAGAGTTGATCACCAAAATAAATATTATATTAACATACAAACAACAAAAAACTTCCCACCGAAATGTAAGATCCGAAAAAGTCCAATTGCACGTAGCCTTATCTGTACTAGGTAGAAAGGCTGTTTCCAAATATTATGTGAACATATAATGACAATTTCAGCTACTGATCATTCTAACAAATGGCAATCTAGATGTTACATTCTAACTTGCACATTTGAATTGTGGATACACCCAGTGGAAAGATCTACAATCAATTTTCGTGTGTATAATCAAACTGCAGAGTTAATTACAGAACAATCTGCTTCTTATTGCAGCACACAATCCCCTTAACCTATACTAGGCCCCTCCTAAGCTATGATCCCAGAATTTGTACATTTATCATGCACTTCAAGTCTGAAAATATTTTCTTATAGTGCCAAGACCCATAACAGCTTACAACTCCAAACTGAATGAAAAGATTAGCCCATTTGTTCAGATTGACGAACGATGATGTCTTTGTCACGAGTTTCTTAAATGTTGTCACTGGTTATCATTTCTCCTTATACAAGTAGTGTACAACTTTACATTAGCACATGCAAAAAGCCCAAGTTTTCTGTTATCCAATTTACTCTACAAGGAGGTAATTACTAGGTAAAAATATAACAAAATCGGCTTGAGTTCAACAGGCTGGCCTAATTGCATCCTCATTCTACAAAGCGCCAAAACTTGCTCCCAATTATAGCTCCATATTACAAGTAAACACAAATCGGAGATTGGTTAGCAAACCCATGGTCTAATTGTAACAGGATATGGCCATTCCCAAGTACCTCAAAGTCGAATATAGCTCTTTTAGAAAGGGGCAAGTGAGTCAATAAGATTGCCCAAAAACCTTGACTAAAACAGAATCTCAAGCATCGTGTAACGTCTTAGATATTGACGGTAGCTTGAGGCAATGGCCTTTTCTTCAGTCTGAAGGGAAAGATGACAGCCATCACATTCTCTTCCCTTAGATTGATGCTTATCAGTTGGATTATGACAAATGTTTGAACTGTGACTTAAGGTTGTCCATACTTTGAGGACTTATCACATGTTAAATATGGATATTATATATATTGTCTTTTCACATCGACTATTGCATGCATAAAGAGAATGTAACATACCATTTTGTCATCATCACTTCGACATGCTATTCCAATTGCTCCTTGCGCAACAGCTGGCAGCATGTCATCAATTGAAAGAATTGAAGTCACATTTTCTGTCATATTTAAGCGTTTAAGTCCAGCCAATGCCAATAGTGTTGCATTTACCACTCCTTCATTGAGTTTTCTCAAACGAGTTTGAACATTGCCACGAAAATTGTCTAGCACCTACATGAAGAAATTAAAATGGAACCACAAATAGGAAGACTAATCAAGAACTCTAGAAAATTTTAAGGCATTAATAAACCACTGAGGTCATGTAACAAGATATTAAAAGCAAATAACAATTGACAAATGAAAACTGAACTCAAAACTTAAAAAGATTGAGTGAGACCCAAAAATGGTTCAAATAATATTCTGAGACATGCCTTTCACACAAATTGAGGTTAAATCATAAGAAATCACAAATCTACTATAAAAGGAGGTAACATGACTTGAACTCAAGATCTCCCAGTCATCAAGGCTTTAATACCATGACAAGTAATAATTCAACCCAAAAACTTAAAATGCAAGATGAGAATACAAATGCATTAAATGCCAATCCAATATCAAAAACTGGAAAAGGAAATGCGTTTATATGAAATTACTGACATACTTTCCATCTCAAAAGGATCTCAAGTTGTTTCTTCTCAAGCTTCTAGAAAAATGATTTAAGTACTAAAGCATTCTTACCTTGAGTGATGGATACCTGTGGAGTATCTGGGACTTTCTTCTGAGAGAAGCAGTACCGATGACACTGCCATCAGGAAGCTCTGCTAGAGAAGCTATAGACAAGGAAATAAATGCATCTCTAACATCCTCACGCTGAAGGTTGCAAGGTAGGATTGTCTTCTCTGGTAGATACGTGGGAACATCTTTCATTGAGTGAACTGCAATATCAATTTCACCATTGATTAGAGCCTCATCTATTTCTTTAGTGAAGAGTCCCTTCCCACCAATGTCAGCTAGAGGCTGAGTCAGTATTTTATCCCCCGTTGTCTTTATTATCACTATTTGAATGGCACCCTCTTCAGCTAACTCAGAATGTGCTGCAATGAGTTTCTCCCGTGTTTCATAAGCCTGAGCAAGTGCTAGTGGGCTGTAATAAATACAGGAAGAGTATAAAAAACAAGAAGTAAATACAGAATTTAAACCATATGGAGAAAGCATTAAAAAGAAAACAAGCGAGAGAGAAAGAGGGAGGGACGAAACAGGTAATAAAAGATACATATTTAGAGTAACGACTGTTAGGAAAAGAACATAAGCCAACCTCATATCTCCCCCAAAATTAGGGCTTTGATACTTAACCGTTAAATAATCCTTCTTATTGGCACTCTGGAATGTAAATGATTATGTCAATAATTGTTCCCATAGAATATGGTCAAGATAAGATCTTAATTATGCAACAAAGTGAGTCTTGTCCATGAGCCATACTGCTCAAATTAGTAAAATCCCAGATCAATGGCGTACACAACTCGGCAAAATTTTGCAGAAAAGAATTGGAAGACTAGATCAAGTCACTTCAAGAACAAAAAATACAAATAGTTAAAGTGATCAAGTAAATTACCAACTATATGTTGCACAGACGAGAATGTGTAAAAGCTACACGAAGAGATACTTCAACCAAATAAAAACAATCATAAATGCCCGTTCACTTCAATCACCGTACGCACTAGAGTGAAGAACAATAACACACACACAACAAAAGGAAGCACGGTACTTATTTTCTAAACACCTGGGAGAAAAAAGAAGTTAAATCACCTTCCACGAGTGCCAATTCTGATGAGAGCAACTTTGGCCTCCTGGGTCTGCTGTTCAACAGCAACAGAAGCTCTTGTAACAACACTGAGACCTTTTCTCGTACATATTGGAAAAGTTCGTGTCCTGAAACGAGGTAAAGAAGAAGAAGAAGAAGACCCAGAACAGGAAAAGGACAGAGACCCGCCATTGCAGGACATGACAGGACATGAAGGGCTAGTCATAATGAGAACTTGGGTGGTTAAAAGAGAAGACCAAGTCTCCATAAAACCAGTTTAGTGATGTGATGAGAAAGCTTGGCCTAGTAGTCTGTCAAACAGACTCTGATTGGGTTCGTTACATCTCTATGTGTTCGGATACTGGATAGGATTCGAGATGTGATTCTGGTGGGTTATGTTCTCCTGTTCTCAGCTCCAATTCCTTATTGTACATCTTACTATTGTTACTTGCCACGTAAGCATAACTTTACTCAAATAATTAATAAAAATAATAATTAAATTTAAAATTTAATGATTATATTACAATTTTAAATTTTTAATTCATTCGGCTATTTATTGCTTATAGTAGGAATAACAAGGGGTCGGGCTTTAGGCTGGGCCTCGGGTCCGGTTTTCTGGGAGACCCAATGGAGTAACGGCAAAACGACACTGTTTTGTCAAAAACGACATCGTCCCATTTTACCATATTCTTGCACCTTCTAGACTGTTCCAGGTACTTGGTATCGTGTTATATAAGCAGGAAAGCTTTGGTATTGCAAGTGACAAGAACAGAAGATAAATATCACGAGGAGGAGGAGAAGAAAAAGAAGGAGAAGGGACGATGTCGTATCTGCTGCCACACCTTCACTCTGGCTGGGCCGTTGATCAGGCAATTCTGGCGGAGGAACAGCGGGTTGTTATCATCCGTTTCGGTCATGACTGGGACGAAACTTGCATGGAGGTAAAATTTGAGATACCAATTCCATTATCTATCTTTCTCTCTCAGAATATACATATTAGTGAAGTTTGAGAGGTGATTTTTGAGATTAATCAGTTACTCTTTGTCTCAACATTATTTCTAGGTTGTTGTTCTTATGTACTTGCATGATTTGACAATTCTGATCTTTTTGAGGAAGGTCTATGTTTAGCAAGTACTTGTACGTAAAGTGAGATGAGGAGACTTAGACTAAGTTAAGTTGATAAAGGTTGGATACTGATGATATGTTTAAACTGATTCTTAAAGGGCACTTGTGCGGTGCATGTTGGAAGTAATCCTCCTGGGATTTAGTTAGAGAAAAACTTGGTTAAGTTGTGAGTGAGTTATTAAAGAGCAACTTGTCAGTAGTTTTATAGGAATTATGAAATTTGGCTAATAGACATGATGTCTCATGCTGCTTTTGTTTCTGTCAACTATATGAACGGGTTCTGGATTTTTTAGGCGACGTCTTCACAGTTCTGGTAGATTTCCTTTGCAGAAAAGGTTTGTTTGGCTTGTTGCAGTAGTCGATGGAGGACAGCGAGCTTTATTTAGATTTCGTAGTTAGTAAAATGGTTTCTTCACATTATTTTCTGTAAGAACTCCTATAGAAAATATATGTTGACTGATGATCTGTTGTGCTGGTAGCTTGAAACATGGATGGTGCTGGCTGGAGTAGTCTGAGCTAAAGCTTTGGTAATAACTTGCATTCAGCTCTTCATAAGACCAACGCTTTCCATTTTGTCCGCAATTGATCCTTGTTCGTATTGGAATCTCGTTTCTTTGATCCTCCTAGAACTGTTGGTAGTACAGGAGACTTGTTTGGTGCGGTAACACCTGCACAACTCGACACCTGCTCATTCATTTCTTGTCTTAGGTGGAAATAATATTATCATTCTGGCTTCTTCACTGTTCGATGTTATATGGGTTATGACTAGTTTCTTTCTTTGTTAATTAGCTCCTTTTAAGATTATAAGTTATTCTGTCTGACAGTAATCCATCACTTTTCCTTCAGATGGATGAAGTACTGGCTTCAGTTGCGGAGGCAATAAAGAGCTTTGCGGTTATATATCTTGTGGATATAACAGAAGTTCCGGATTTTAACACAATGTATGAATTGTATGACGCATGCACGGTCATGTTCTTCTTTAGGAATAAGCACATTATGATTGATCTTGGTACGGGAAACAATAACAAGATCAACTGGGCTCTCAAGAACAAGCAGGAATTCATCGACATTGTTGAAACTGTGTACCGAGGTGCCAGGAAGGGTCGAGGTCTGGTTATTTCCCCAAAAGATTACTCCACCAAGTACCGCTACTAGATATGCTATCTACATGTTTCATTCTTACCTTAATGAGTTTAGTGTTTACTAAAAAATTTCTCTGTTGAACCCTTATGAGCCGGAAAGTGCTTAAAGGTGATACTGGTTTAACAGCTATGGCATGAGTGTACCATGTGTTGGTCTTTGTATAAAATTCCTCCGTAGTGTAACATTGTTGGAATTCTTGCATGGTAGCTTTCTTAATAATACTGGTTTCATAAATGTCATGCTCTAATTGAGTAATTACAACTTAGGATAAAGGGGTATTTTAATTATTTTCTATAATTAGATAGTGAGCTAAATTTTTACTTGATATTTGTGAGACTGATTATTTAAAATTAAAAAAATAATTAGAAGAGTGTAGAGTACTAAATTGATCACCCAAGCTTGTTTACTTTTAAAGAAAAGACTAAACAAGGATGGTTAAACTAAACCGAATAGGAGACCTAGTATATGAAAAAGAAGAAGAGATTTTATGAGAATAGGCGCCTTCAATCTCTGTTGTCCGTTGCCATTTTCCTTTGAACTTTCGTCGGCCTGCTTGCATTTTCGTTCTAAAGGCCTGCCACAAAGATTTGGATTTCCTACATAACTAAAGGCATGAAACGTGGCAAATCCAGCTACCCTTGGTGGTAATGGGCCTGAAAGGTTGTTGAAAGAAACGTTAAATACTCTCATGGAATAGAGAGTGGTCAGATCCGGAAGGCACTGCACCGAATAGCTTGTTATGGGAAAGATCCAGCGACTCAACCCGAGTCAAATCTCCAAAAGATGCAGGAATTTGACCGGTGAGAAGGTTATGTGACATGTCTAGATGATTTAGCTCTATGAGCCGGGTGACTTGGACTGGAATTGTTCCTGTCAACATGTTGCAAGAAACGTCGATGGCTTTTGAGCTAATTATTTGAGAATCATAAAGAACAGTGCCGCCAACGATGCGGCCAGACGAAGCTTCGCGAAAGACGAGTAACTTAGGCTCGTCATAGAGCTCACTCCAAGGGTAAACTTCGTTGTTATGCGATTCCGAAGTGAACGAAATAATATTGTCAAGGCATGGGGGAAGCTCACCTGAGAGGTTGTTGTTGGAAAGATCCAGAACGTGCAAGTCTTCCATTAGGCAGATTTGAAGGGGAATCTGCCCTTGGAAACGGTTCCCACGTAGGCTCAGCACTTTTAATTTGGGGGCAGAAGGTGATGAAATCTCGCCTGACAAGTTGTTTTCTCCGAGGGATAGCCTTTTCAAGCTGGCCAAGCAAGAATTCCTTGGGATTGCTTCACCATGCAGCGTGTTTTCGGACAAGTCCAGAATTTCTAATCCACTCATATTACTACTGGTTATGGCATGTGGTATCTCTCCACTTAACTTGTTAACGGAAAAGTCCATATACCGAAGTTGCTTCATTTCACCCAACGATTCAGGTATGCTGCCCGTTAGTATATTCCCAGAAACATCTAATATCAACAACCGTGGAAAAGTCGAGTGGATGTTTTTAGGAAGCGATTGAAGTGCATTGTCAGACATGACTAGTACAGACAGTGATGAGCTCATGTTTCTTCGACTAATGGGGAATGACGATGTGAATCTGTTGCCGCTCA
The DNA here is from genome assembly GCA_025531955.1 of Erythroxylum orinocense. Lineage (NCBI taxonomy): Eukaryota > Viridiplantae > Streptophyta > Magnoliopsida > Malpighiales > Erythroxylaceae > Erythroxylum > Erythroxylum orinocense. The sequence goes on along the minus strand of JANZLX010000003.1, from coordinate 6,416,697 downwards.
AATACAAAGCCGTTGATACATTGTAAAACAGCCAATAAGGGATGTTCCCAATAAGTGAGTTGTCAGATAAATCCAGGGACTGCAAGTTGTATTGTGTGGATAGGAAGCTAGGAAGAGTATTGCCACTTCTGTTATTAAGGTTACAATCTGCGAGTTTAAGTGTATGCAGGCTAAAAGATGGCAACCAAGCGGTCGACTCAGTTTCAATCGCTGAATCATGAACGTGTGAGATATCAAGGTATCTAAGTTCGGTAAGATTGGCAAAGACTGACAAGTGGATGACGCCTTCGAATGGGTTATTGGAGATGTCAAAGTGTTTGATATTTGTTAGGTTTTTAAACAACAACGAGGGAAAGCTTCCATTAAAATTGTTGTCAGAAAGAGCTAAATATCCGAGAGAATTCATCTTACCGAAGCATGCATCAATATTTCCTTCCAACTTGTTGTGAGAAAGAATAAGCTTGGTAAAGGAGGTACTTCTGCATATACACCTTGGGACTTGTCCTTCAAAACGATTTCTCCCGAGATCTAACACTTGTAATGCAGGCATATTTCGCCAGCAGAGATGAGAATCATCTGAAATGGAGTTGTCACCAAGAGCCAAAATCTTCAGGTGTTTGAGATTGTCTAGTGCTGCAAAGTTTTGTTTGCCAGTCACAAGTTAGAATTGTAACCAGAGAAGGATGGCAAAGAAAAAAGGGAATCAATTGTTTACCATCTGGTGACATGAATCCCCCAATATTATTCCCTCTTAGGTGAAGTTCTTGCAAGCTTTTAAACTTGGCAAAGAAGGTAGCATCTGGATACCATAAATCATCAGTGCTCTGACTAGTCCTCACATATTGGAAGAAAATCTTAACTACAGATCTTGAAACATCACATTCAACTCCCTGCCACTGGCAACAATCTTCTTCATGCCAATTGGAGAAAGCGGATACTTGTGGGTTGTTTATTGAGCTTTTCAACTGCAGTAGGGCTTCCCTTTCTTCTTCCATACACCCCTTACAGTGGAAAACTAGGAGTAACATGGCCAACGTGAATTGTAGTATAACTAGCCTCATCATTGGAAATTTTCTTCTTGATTTATTGTTGAAGCTTTTCCACTATCTCGAATATAAGTTGCTAATGCTTACCGTGCTACTTTTCCAGGCAACTTCCTCACCGAAGCAAGTTCCTGGATTGAAATTTAAATTTATTACAAAGTCGTTTCTAGATAATCAGTGGCTTCTTTATCCCAAGTCGCATCACCTGCAGGAGTAGAGTATCAAGTCTTTGTGGGGTACATACGAAACCAAAACTTAGATGAAGGAAGAAGGAACTTTCAATGCGGGTTTACATCACAATGAAGAAGGGCGCTAAGAAACTTCCAAGTGGAATCGTACAATGGCTTTAGGATTGATTTAACTACGATTACAAGACTTGGATAAAAATGTTGACTATGAATCTCTTCTTGGATGGAGAGGCTTCACTTGGGAAAGTAAAATCTCAATCTTGGTGGGGGTAAAGTTATGGATTCTTGCGTCGACTAATTGGGTTTCTTTGAAGAACACCGAGGACTGGCGTGGCCAAGACTGCAATGCACAAGTTAGCTTTTCAAAGAAACTGACTACTGGAAAGGAATTTTAAGGAAATGCTTTGTCGATTTTATCTAAGCAAGATAACTAAATAATGTATCCTTCGTTGCTGCAATTATTTTGCATCTGCAAATTTTTGCTCCATTGATTAATATGACTTTTCTAGTCAAGTCCCTTTTGCTCTCTCAGTCTTCTTAAATTTCCTTCTGATCTCCTAACCAAAAATCCCCCTCGCAGATAGAGAATTGGTAAGTGTTTAGAGGGGAAAATCTTGCAAGCTATCTAATATCATAACATGAAAGGTTTAAAGGTATATGATGTTATACCCATGTTTCTAATGTTAAGCATCTGTTGTTACTTTGGCTGGTGTGGAGGTTGCTCGGATGATGAGAGGAGGGCTCTCCAAGATTTCATGGATTCTATGGGATACCAAGACACTGAGGGGGATTCTGATGATTGTTGCTTGTGGGATGGCGTTGACTGCAATCCCACAAACACTAATGTGGTGCAAATTTCGTTTTACTATGTATGGAAAGAATCAGAATCACAGCCTGACAGTGTCATTTCGGAAGAGGAGCCTTTATGGTTTCCGGACATGAATTTGCTTTCTGAAATCAAGGAATTGCAGGAGTTACACCTCAGAGGAAATCAAATAGGCGGGTTACATAACCCTGAAGGTAATAAGTTGTTTGAGTTCTGAAGAAGCAAACTTGCTCTATTATGTCAGTAACCTTTTTCTTTGAGCCACTGTTCTAGTTTCTTTTCCTTTTCTCTTTTTGCATTCATCAAATGCTGAGTTTATGGTTCATTCACTGTATGTCTCGATAGGATATGTTTATAGAGACATACAATGCATGAACCGTGAAATAGAAGCAGATAAAGATTGCACTGCTCTTTGTTTATTTCTAACAGAAAAAGAATAAACACACCATAGATAGTTGAACGATACAACACCTTTATTTCATTTTTGCCAAATAAGACTTTGATGATTAAATTCCTTATCGACTAACATTTGTTTCGAAGCACTTTGGTGCAATGACACAGCCTTGTGCAGATTACCCAACTTGAAATGGCTGGATCTTTCTTACAATCTAATCGAAGATGATCTCTACCCGTGCTTTGCAAACATGTCAGCACTCAGAATCCTGGACTTGTCATACAACAGATTTCAAGGGGACCTCTCCATCCTGAGTAACATATCTAATATAGAAACAGTTGATGTTTCTCATAACAATTTTGAGGGACATATACCACTTTCTGTCTTTGCCAACCTCTCAAAACTTTCTTATTTGGATCTTTCTTACAACAAGTTACATGTTGAATCAGAATCCCCAAGTTGGCATCCTTCTTTTCAAATACGACACTTACTTTTGGCAGACTGCAATCTCAGTAATCGTCAGATTCCTCGTTTCATTTCAACCCAATATTTCTTGGACACTTTAGATTTATCCAACAATCTACTTGGAGGATCTTTCCCTGCTTGGATGTTCCATAACGTTTCTTCTATCCTTAGGTTGAGGGGAAATTTGTTTGTTGGCAAGTTTCCTCAACTCAGCTTGCAGGTAAAGCTTATTGAGTTAGACGTATCGTCGAACCTTCTTGATGGCCCATTGCCATCAAATATTAACGTCTTTCTTCCAAAGTTGCAACGATTTAATGCATCTTCATGCCGACTTACTGGTTCAATTCCTCCATCATTAGGAGGACTACAAAATCTAGAGCACTTGGACTTGTCTGACAATAGCTTTTCTGGAGTTATTCCAAATAGTCTCACAAAAGATCCCCCATTGAGGTACTTAAACCTCGCAAACAATGGCTTGATTGGTGATTTGCTCCCCAGAGACTGCAACATGACAGAACTGAGGTGGCTGCTGCTTAGCAACAATCAGTTTGTTGGGAACATGCCGACTTGCCTGTCAAATAGTCCATCTCTGTTAATGCTGGATGCCAAGCAGAACTACCTAGCAGGAGATCTTGCAAACCAAATGCAACTAATGGCTCAAAATCAAACGGCCCCCTTTGCTGAACAAAAGCCAATTTTCTCCCAGATGGGGACACTTCTGCTGGGATTCAATCAATTTTCAGGACGCGTTCCTGTACTTCTGTGTGAAATGCAGAAATTGCAGTTCTTGGACCTTTCCAATAATTCCTTTTCAGGGTCCATTCCGTCTTGCTTCAATAACAACTTATTGTGGAGACATAAGTTTCAAGCAAACTCGTGGGTCCCGACTGATTTTACCAAAAAGGGCAATTTGTATTCTTTCATGGGGATTCCACTGACTGAAATGACCGGCATTGATATTTCAGCCAACAAGTTAACAGATACAATTCCTATCCAACTTGGTGAACTGCAGGACCTGCATTCGTTAAACTTGTCTCACAATCTCCTGAGTGGTGAAATTCCGAGTTCCTTTGGAAATCTTAAGGAGATTGAGAGCTTGGACCTATCTCACAACAGATTAACAGGGAATATACCTCAAGAGATTGTTCATATTAGCACACTTACTACTTTTTTTGTTGCCTTTAATGATCTTTCAGGTAGAATCCCATTTTATGATCATTTCACCACATTCACTGAGATTAGTTTTCTTGGCAATCCAAAACTTTGTGGCCCACCATTGGAGAGGGAATGGCTGGGTGATGACAACCATGTTAATCCAGGTGATGAGACAGAAGACAATCAAACGGTTAATCCAGGTGATGAGACAGAAGAAAATCCAATGGAGGAAGACAGATTCATGGACAAACCTATAGTGTTCTATTCTTTTGTGTTCATGGCATATTCTCTCGGATTTTGGAGTGTGGTATTACCTGTTTTCTTGAGTAGAAATTGGAGGAGAAAGTTATACGGTACAATAGACAAGTGGCTGAACTATCGGTTCTAGTTGTAACTATTTCCTTATTTTCTGCAAAGTGTAACTTTCATTCACTTGTTTTTAATCAAGTGAACAAACCAAAGTATCCTCTTATCTTTGATTTTGAAATATCTTTTGTGTTATCTAAGCTCAATGACTACTACTGATTGAAAGATAAAGGAAAGTAACATTTATACATATATTGCCAAGACTGGTTGAAGATAAAAGCTTCAATGACATAATCATCTCCAGAATAGTCGCAGGGGAGTGGAGTGTTTACATTTTTTGTTCGGTCAGGATCAACTGTAGTTAGGCTAGTTGTAAGAGAAGGAGCCACAGAAAACTCAGCATATTTGAGTACAAATGTTTTTCATACATAGTAAGAGTGTTAGTAAAATAGTTAATACAGCAACATGTTCTTCAAAATGACAAGATAATACAATTATCCTAATATTTTCCCCGCATTTCATTACACTTACTTCAGATTATACTGCATGTTTTGTTTGTGAAATTTATGCAGCCCTGTGTGATTCTTATTGCATTTGTACACTACATTGTACAATATTCTACATACAGATACAACTTCATCAATTATAACTCAGTGCAGGTATTGTTATTCTCTATTTTAATGCACTATGACCTATTTCGTATGTTTTCAACTATTCCAGTCGCTGCCGCCCCAATTAGATACCATGTAATCCATGCCAATGTTATGTGTAACCAAAAGCTG
>JANZLX010000003.1:6386567-6411438 GCA_025531955.1 Erythroxylum orinocense | reverse complement strand
TTTCAACTATTCCAGTCGCTGCCGCCCCAATTAGATACCATGTAATCCATGCCAATGTTATGTGTAACCAAAAGCTGTTAACGATCTGCAATGCCAAAGCACCACCAATATGCTCATCCAATCCATCAATGGCCCTTTCTCCTACTTGTAAATAAACCACACTTGCTGCTATCGTTGCAGTCAACAAAGGGATTGTCCACATTATGGGGTTCACGGGAACTTTTTCTTCAATTTTATAATCTCTGTCATTCTTGCCTCTCCGCTCTTTAGTTTGTGAAACCTCTGAAGTAACCCTAGAGCCAGAGCTAAGTGTTGAGGCAGGGAGAGCTTGAGTTGATGGTATCCAATACTCATCATGATACATATAACTAAGAGGGCTCCTAGAGATGGATCTTCCATTCTCTCTTGCATGTTTTCTTGCTGCAGCAGCCTCCCTGAGTTTGTTAATGTCTTGTTCAGATGAATTTTTAGTTGTCTGCATTAAGCTTCGGCGAGATTCTGATGTAGATGGTCCGACTTTTGGTGATTGCCAGTACAACCAATTTGAGATTGACCTGATAGCTTGAATAGCTGATATTCTTGCCTCTCTTTGGAGGTCTGTTTCCTGAAATAGTTCAGAAATGCTCCTGATCACTTGTACTACTTGATGAGACCAACAAAATCATTCTAGAGGAAATCTGAACACAATATGACAGATCTTTTTGGAAAATGATCAAATATGAATTACTCCCATAACCTGCTAAGCAACTTTTCTCATTGGCAATGTGCTGGTGAGAAAGTTTACTTAGACTTTAGAATCTGCAACCATACGTTATTTAAACATATAAGTTAGCTATTAGTATTCCTATTAACACTTGCAGTAGTTTTGTACGAATTGATTTTTTCTCAGGAACCAGGGTACTAATAACCCTCATACAGAAACACAGACTATTACCATGTAATGATAATGCTAGTAAAAGTCTTGATTACTTGCAATAGACTATTATCATATTAAAACTTCGAAGGCTTCAGTGATTGGAAATGGTCCCTGGAAAGTTGTTGAGATTACCTGTGAGTTCTGACTACTGGCTTTATTCTTGGCAACAGTGACTCTGGTCTGGAATTTCTTTGCATCAACAAATATATTTGAGACACGTGTACCAACAGAATTGCTTGCACCAACTCGTACATTCCCTCGTGGCTGTTTCGACATAAGAAACTCCAGTGCTGCTAAGTCAGATCTTTCCACTATCCTAGTTTGATGAAGAGAATCATTTGAGGACATTAATAGTGAATCAGTAAACAGAAAGAAACAAATAAATGATACCGAAGGGTGGCCTAAGGTTTGCCTCTGAGTAAGACCTTTTCTTTATCTGTTTGAATGTCCTGCCTTAAGCTTTACTGCTAAGCAAAATGCGGTTAAATCTTTCTCATTTTTTGTTTCTAGTAGTCATCCAGTGTCTAATTTATATGGTTTCTGAAGCTTTAATCGCCTGTTTAAGTACAAGGTTCTCTTTTAAATAATCTTCTACTCATTTACCTCCTGAAAATCATTCTTCCAGATCAAGAATCATAAAGCCATACAGCAACAAAAACCAGATATGATCTTCCATCGTTCCTGTTAAATAGAAGTACTACCTCTTCTGATACTTAAATGAGCTTCTAAGATGATATACTATGTAGCTGTCTATGCTTTTTTTGCAGAATTTTGTTCTAAATCCATATCAAAGAGCAAACTCAAGGTCCTATCCTCTCCTGAAATGACACTAAAATTTTAGTTGTTTGAAAAAAAATTGCAATCTGAACAAGCTCAGAAGAAAGTTACTTAAACAGATCAATCCATGTCTTCTGTATGATCACTAACGGGTGGATGCAGCGCTACTAAAACAAAATTGAAAGCATGTAAGGTGTCTTTTTGGTGATATTTTGTCAAATACTTCTCTAGAGCTTTGTCAAAACTTGGATGCTAATCAACTGCAATCGAACATTAAGTCGAGAAAAATGTAATCCTTACGAGATGCAATCGACAGGACATGTTTCGATGGCTGCTTGGATTTTGTGCTCAGGATCAGCCCACTGTGCAACAACCCTTGCTCTTCCATATACCGATTCAATGGCAAATGTCTTCTCTGCAAACAAGGCACATTTTAAGCAGCCAACACACTTCACTTCATCAACAAAGACTGCCCGCTGTTCACTTTCCGAGCCAAACCAAAGAGAATATAATGGTTTTCCAGTATATCCACGGAGTTCTTCAAACTTTGCTTGTTCCTGTACCACATTACTGTTACAACTAAACCGCAGACAACTTAATTTGTACTTCTCAAAGAATTAACAATAAGAGAAGCTTATATGGGAGAATTTCACTGAGGATGGAGAATTGGCTACTATTTGTTGTATGGTTAAAGATCGGAACTTGATCCCATGTAACCAAAACAACTGTTCTAATGAGTGTAAGGCCAGTCAAAATAGTTGACAAGTTCAACTACTCTTCTTCTTTTTTTTTTTTTTTTTTTGGTATAATCTAGTTTTAATCAACAAATTGCCACTGCTGGAAGATGAAGAAAAGATTATACTTCTCATCCTGCAAAAGGGTATTGATAGCAAGCGAAAACAAGCACATATGCAATGAAAAAACACAAGTTCAACTACTTTTCTTTTTGTTGGTGTAATCAAGTTTTAATCAACAAATTTCCACTGCTTGAAGATGAAGAAAAGATTATAACTCTCATCCTGCAAAAGGGTATTGATAACAAGCAAAAACAAACACACATGCAATGTAAAAACATAAACAAGGACCTTATCATAAGCCAAACGGGAAGTGGGATCAGAGAGAACTGCGTAAGCTTCATTAAGAATGATAGCCATGTCATGTCCAGTCGGTCCTGCAATGTCTGGATGACAACGTTTTTGCAGGGTTCGGTAAGCGGTTTTTATCTTGGACTGACTTGAAGAGCTCTCAATGCCCAGAAGATCATAAAGGTCGAAATCTGTGATTGGAGAAGATGATGAAGAAGCAGCCTTGCAACTGAAAGAACGGTCACACGGTTTCCTAGAAGTACTTGAAGGGTAGAAGCTTAAGAGATTTGGAGTTCTGAAGAAGCTTTTAGCTACAACCGAAGTAATTGGAAGACATGCAGTCGTAGTTGCAGGCATGTTTTCCAGTTCTCTGAGGAAGAATATCAAGATCTTTCTTTGAGATCTTTTACTAAAGAGATAGCCTTTGTTTGCTAATGCTAAGATATTTCGAATTTAAAGTGGCGTATTTCACTTACAAACGTAGGCTTAGCCACTTCTGAGTGGTCTAATTTGGACCTAGTAAAAAAGATCTAAAATTTATTTAAACTTTAAAATAAAAATTCCCAAGTAAGCTGAAGGTTTAAAAGAAATTTCCATCCATGAGATTGTCTGTATAACATAATTTTCCAACTTATCCTCATGCTTGTAAACAATTTAGTAGTTTGTATTTGGTTTATAGCAATACTAAACTTCATTCTAAACTCTGAGCCACTCAAGTCCTTTTCTGCACATAGATATAATCTCCTTTTTCTGGAGTCCCACAACAAATGTAAAGGTTTCTGAATAGCTAAGTTGTCAAATTTAGTATAATTGCTTAACTATTACATAAAATGTGACCACAAGAAGCTGTTTTTGGTCCCAAGAGTTCTTTTAATGGAACTATAAAACTAGAACACTTGAATACTATCAGAAGTGGTGGTATCTCAACCTGCTACTTCATCGAAGTGCTCCAACGTTTGGAGAACACTTGGTACTATCAGAAGCTTATCAGCAGGCGATGGCCAGTGGTGGTTGCTCAACCTGCTACTTCATCAAAGTGCTCGAACGTTTGGAATTTCCAGCTTTTCTCCATTACCTTGAGTTCTTCAACCTCCCTGCCAGTTTTTTCCGGAAGTTTCCATTGAAGAAGCATCCTCAAGAACCACCGATACAAAAGCACTGGTGAAGGGAACTCGTCATATAACAGGTCAGTGATTTTTCCAATCTCCTACCCCCACCATTTACTACATATTGCCTTCGTCAAGACACAAAGGCAAGGGTCTGTCTGTCTAATTCTTGTGTTGAAAGATAGAAACTTAAATACCTAGAACACACACATCAGTAAGAAAAATGAGAAAGATGAAAGAAGCAAGCACCATAAGCCCAACTTTCTCAACAAAAACACAAGTTGCTCGCATGAGGTATTGCATTGTCAGCTGGCGTTAGAACTTTCAATCAGCTTGTCTTGCTCCTCAAATCGTCTATTTCTCCTTACTGACTGAGGCCTCTTCACGAGATCTACAAGAAAATCAGGTGAATAAATGGACAACAATCAAAGCAAAAGCACAACTGGTGCAAAATCCATATACATGTATTCTCAAATATAAATATAGTATGGCACTATATAACAAGATAAACAAAATTCTTGGTTCATACAGCCAACGCAATGATGTCATTTGCATTCATATTCATGCATGCTCGGAAGGAGTCCATTTGAAGTTTAGAATAAATTTTCTTTCTATAACAAAAGTTTTTAAGTACTACTGCTTGGTCTCCATGGGGACACACAAGCTTCCAATAATGTTGAACTGGATTATGGAGACAAGGAATTTTTTTTCAGGGGAGGAAAAGGTGGTGTGGAGGACGTCGAAACAACTGGCTTAAGAAGCATAAAGCCATAAACGCAACATTTACTTGCAAGCCAGCTGAAACGTGAATTTCAGTTGACAATTGAAACCAAGAATATAAGCAATTAGCAATTCTACCCCTGCTACAGATTACAGGCACTCCGACATCACATTCACATTGATTATGGATGAAAACAACCACAATTGAAAAAGTTTCCCAATCATGGATATTATTTTTGTACAAGTGAATGGAAGGATGTGGAAGAATTAACAGTATATCATATTGTACTTGAATTATATCATAGAACAATGATAAACTGCATCTATGTTCCTAGCACAAAAAATATGAACGTACTATAATGTTCTTAGCACAAAAAATAGCTTGGGAACAAAACTTAGAAGGAATCCTTGAATTAGTCTACAAGAATAGGAAATACTGATCAAAATACAGTTGTTTAGAAAATGAACTACTAAAAGTTAAATTTGATCTGCCTACCTTTTAGCTGGTCTTTTTCTTTCTTCAATACCAATGCATGCCTTTAGCTGCTCAATGCTCAAGTCAGCCGCTGAATTGCGTTTCAATAAATTGCAACCATCCAGAAAGGAACCGTTGGCTAAGCCCGGGACAGGGGACAAATCTTCTACCTTTCCTTTAAAATATTCCATTAAAACAAGGCCTGCTCTAGGCATCGTGCAAAGAGATAGTCAATACTATTGAATACTTATTTAACGGAAAAAAAACAAAACATAAATAATAACAAATAGAAGATATATCCTTAGATGCTACCAATTTCCACATAATCTAGGGACAGTAAAGGAAAATCAAACTGGTCTTTCCATCAATTAACATACAGTTTCGTTTATCTTTTTCACTATTCTCAACATTTGGGAGAAACAAAGATTGTCCATGTCCAATATGAACTGGAAATACTCCAATGGAAGAGTAATATATTCATAATTAACAAGAAACATCAATCTACAATAGTAGAACTAAGTAATCTGACCCTAACATAGATAAAAAGAGCTCCAAAAGATCAGATAGCAGCAAAAATCACAAACTGTTTCAAACATAGATCCTTAGATAAAGTGTGAAAGCTCAACACAAAAGATAAGCTAAAATGACCGTTCAAAATTCCTCTTTCCCTTTCAATTTTTAACATCACCCACTTGCTATGCCTCAGAAAAGAAAAGTAAAATTACAATTACAATTTAACATACACCAGCAGAGCACATAAACTATTGATGAAACAAGAGTGTTACATCATAAATATTGGTGACAAACTGTCAATATATCACATATTAGGTTCTACAACATTAACAGCTCAAAGGAAAAGAAATTACTTAAACTATAAGAAACCACCTCAAATATAGTTTTTATGTCGTTATAGTCAATTAAATATGAAGATGGGAAGTAAAGCGTAAAACATACAAAGAGCTCGAAGAATCTTCAAATCAAATCTTTTGGCTAATTCTTCATGACCAATTACTTTTGCTCGCTTAAGAACCATCTGTTTCAAGCTAACAAGCAGATCCTGCAACAAACTTCAGTTCTAAGCAATCGAGGAAATCAGGAAGTAAATACATGCTGATTGGGGTAGTTGTATAATTCGTATGAGTTTCAGAGTTCAGAGTTCCCATTACCACAGAATATGGAAGAATAAAAATACTTTCTAACTAGCCCTCTCTTCAACTAAACAGAATAAGAATGCTAAATTTTCCATCTATTCCTTTCTCCAATCTTAGAACAACTGGAAATAAACATAAGGAAAGAGATACCTACAAGCTCAGATTCAGACAGCGAACAAAGCCAATTAACATCTTCAAGGCTGTTATCAGCCAAAACCTCGTCTAGTTCAGCCATGAAAATCAAATGCTCCAAATATTCTCTGAAAAGCAAAACAGCATTTGCTCAAAAAAAGGAAGAGGTAAGAAAATCAAAACACGTCTGTTGAGAATTGTAGAAGCTCTACACCAGCTGTGATAAACGGAGTCAGAGATGAACCTATTCCAATTTTCTTTTTGCAATCTTATACTTCTTCTAGACTTGCTCTCTTTTGAAGCAAAAAAGGAAGAAAGAAGAAAGAATCACAAGTCTCGGTGAATCGTGAGTTTTTCACAATAATAACCTCATTAAAGTTGAAACCAAAAACTCTCTCTCCATAATTCAGTCACTAAAAACTGACAACAACCTGAAGAAAAGCACAAAACAATGCAATACACAAAAAAACTACCAGCTTCAAAGTAAAGTTTCATTTTTGCTATTAACACCTAATATAATCAGATACTAATGTTTTGTTTGTTACTGCAAAAAATTTTAAACGTCAACCTCTTTTGGTCACTCTAGCAGAGCAATTCGTTTTGAGAAGCTTGAAGCGCCAGAGACGACGCCAGTCGATGAAAAACACGACGACCGGAAAGATAGAGAGAAACAGAGAGGAGTAGGGCTTGTTTGGTTTTTGTTTTCCCAATAGAAGAAAACAGAAAGCGGAAGGAAGACCTAATAATTAATGTGAAACCAAACGGCATTGTCTTAAGGCTTGCGTAAGTCAAATTGTTTAAACCTTAAATTGAAATGCAAAAAGAGAAGTAAAAGTCAGCGTTCGATCTAACCTGGGCTGAGAAGGGAGATCGACACACCACGACTTAACAGGTACAGCTACCACGACTACTCCAAGCTAAAGTTCAAGCCTAGCAAAGTAGAGCTATGATCAGATGGTTCATAGAAGAAATAGTTGCATGATTCAAAACAGAGGTTTTCATACCTTGGTAACGCAAACTCCGGGGAGAAGAAGATCGCCCATCGCCCTCTATGTTTAGCCCAAATTGGCAGACTTTTGGAGACCCTACTCTCGTCTGGTGTTGGTCTTTATTCTTTTACCCGTTTACAAAACGTCACCGTGTTTTAGATTATCTCTTGCTAACTGCAACGTAGTCGCTTCACTGTATAAGTTGGGAAGATGCGGCACTCACGTGTTGTCGTTTTTATGGTGCTTTTTGTTGTAGCTCTTGTTAATTCAATAAGTTTTTTATTTTTTATTTGTAAGGAATGATCCACGGTTCGACCCGAATACGGGTCAACATGACCCGACACAGACACAAAACAAAGCTGCTTCGCCTTTCATATTCCTAGAGAGATCGAAAAATGGCAAGACACGCCAGCAGACTCACAGCTTCTATATCCAAGATTCGCTCTCACCAACCTCAAATATCGCCTCGCACTCCCTCTTCGTTTTCTTCTTCTTTTTTACAATCCCGGTCGTTGGCCGGAACTCGCCCTCCGCCAGCGATTTCGTTGACAAGAACACGCGTGTCATTTGCCAAGTATTAATGGCAAGAACGGCACTTTCCACACCGAACAAGCCATTGAATATGGCACCAAGATGGTATCTTTTATGCTTTCCTGTGATCTTGTGTTCAGCTTTGAATTTTGCTGCTTCTTTCATGGTCTTTTGTAATATTCCTGTTCTGAGTAGCCTGTGTGATTGTGAACTGTTAGGTGTTGATTTTTTTCCTCATTGTTGTTCGCTTACTGTTGTTGCTGGCTACCTTGAGGCGTAATTTAGGTTACAACATGGCATATAGTTTCGAACAGATAATGTGATTGTAACAAGCATAGCTGGAGCTGTTACTGCTGCTGATCTGTACTTATTTACTTGTTTAGTTCATTATATGGTGATCTCATAAATAAAAACATATTGAATTCTGGTTTTAGCTGTCTAGCTGCAGAATTTACTAGTTGATTGTGACCATGGAGGAAATCGCAGATTAGATGTTCAACAGTGCTTTATGATCTCAGTTAGTAACTCTTTTGGTAGTTTTTCAATTATTATAAGCGCCCACAGATTGTTTGTTGGGGCATGTAGTTAAAGTCGCTTAACCTGTGTCCTTTTGTAACCAACAGAAGATGAGCCGAATATAGTGAAAGAGGGGATATTTTCCCTTCTAGTTTCTCAGACGTGTAAACAAAGAGGTGTTTGCTGATTTGTGTTGATTTTATTGGGTTGAAGACTACTTACAAATCGTCTTGTTGCCCTCTTCTTCCAACCTGCAGCTATACTCTTCTTCTCTATCCATTTTTCTTCACACTCTTTCTTAACAATGTTCATATTAAGACTATTTATCGGGTTTTTCAGCTTGTGAATTTGCAATTACTGGATGCATTTCCATAGTTTTGTGACTACAGAATGCATTTTCTTGTTTTGTGTTTCTTGTAGTTTGTCAATAGAGTTTATGCTCATTACATGAACCAAAGAATTCTGTAGTCACTGTGATCAAAGAGCAAAAAATTGCCTGAACTGTCGAAGGGATGCTATTGACATCAATCTCTCCGATGCTTAACTGACTTCTTTCTTGATTTTCTTCCATTTCTTGCTTTATTCCCCTTCAGGCTATTTAATTGAAAGTCTTTGATTGTACATAAAGGATAGTCTGAGCCTAAAGCAGGGACAGGCAGAGGAGGACGTTGTAGGTATCATTCTCATTGGTGAGATAGGAGGTACTGCAGAGGAGGACGTTGCGGCTTTAATTAAGGTATGCAATTCGTGGTTAAATGACAATTCTGGCTGGTAATTATAATACTAAAATCTGTGGAAGGAACTCAGCTAGTTAAGCTCAATCAAAAGAGGGGAAGTGAACGAAGTTTCGAAAAGTTATTTAACTGTTCCATTTTAATAATTTATTTCTCTAACTGCATGGCAACATTAATGTTGTAAGCGCTACATTGTAGAATAACAACACTTTTGTAAAAGAATATTTGTTTTATGTGTTGAATGAAATTACCATGGCTTTAAAGTTTTTGAGGTTGGCATGCAGTTACTTCATTTTCAAAGAGCCCCTCTATATATGATATTCGCAACTTGGACAGGAGAATGGAACTGACAAGCCTGTTGTTGCCTTCATTGCTGGACTTATGGCACTATAATTTTATTTTAAGTTGCTTATCATATCCCATATTCCAGAATTGCGTGTTATGTTAGACCTGCAGTTCCAAACATTGTGTAGCTTTCTGAGCTTTGCAAAGGGGATCTGCATTTTAGTGTTTCAATTGCTAAATGTTAAAGTTTCCTTTTCTCCCTTTTGAATCATGGAAGATCAACTACCATTGTCTATATGCAGCTAATGTATCTGGGGGGAAGGGTACAGGCCAGGACAAAATCAAGACTCAAGAGAAACTGGTGTGATGGTGGTTGAATCTCCACCAAAAGTAGCAGATTATGTTGTTGTAACATAAACAATTCACATATTGAGTAAGCATTATAAAAGTACTCAGAAAAATACATTTTAATTCATGGAACTAGTTGGTTAGCCATGGTAATTATAGTTTAGTCAGGCTGGTTTGACTCGAAATTAACAGATTAGGCATCGGATTTTAAATTAATGAAATGACAAGGATATTATTTTATATTTTAATTAATATTTTTACTTTGCATTAAGAGAACATTGTTTATAAGGAGATAAAGAATGGGTTAAAGGTTGTTGTTGGGTTATAATTAGAGAGAGAAAGGATCAACCTGATTTCATCATGCCCATACTCACCATCATGCAAAATCCAACCTAGCAATGCTTGCCTCTTTTTTTTTCTTCTATCTTTGGTACGGACGAAATTAATTAATAAATAATATTTTAAATTTTAAAATGCATTTATTTTTAATTATTTATTTTAAATTACAAAATTCCTAAGTAAGGCTAAGTTGTTGTTTTTCACAAAATTAATTAGTTGGAACTGATATTTGTGTCTGATTATGATTTTAAATGTGAAACCGTTTGGAAGACTTAGGACCTTTTTATTTGATTACTGTGGGCGTGGTTTCAAGGGGCTCGAGGGGGGAAACAGAGCAAACCCTAATTGAATTTAACAAATCCGGAATTGGCGCCAAAAACACCCTCCAAACTCCAAGATTTGTTCCTAATTCCAAAATCCTAATTCAGTGAGCAGCCAACTGTTTTGAATAGCTTTTCAGGTACTTTTTGAGTTTCTCTGTACTTCCAACCAAGTCTTCAAACATCTTCAAGTTAGTAGGCTGTTATAGGCTATTTTTGTTTTTTTCTTACCTTACAGATATATTATATATATATGTATAACTGAAACTACTTCTATTTTAAGATTCTTTGATTTCTCACCTACAACAAATCTAAGTGACTCCTCTCTCTCTCTGTCTCTTTTATCTCTGTAAATCTCTCAAGCTGTAAACTTTCTCTGTTATGGAGCCTTGTCCGAAACCGGAGAATCAAGACTTCGAAACCGTTGACAAACCGCCCGAGGTGGTCGCTGAAGGGAACGGCAATAAAGGGTTCGAGCTTGGTGATGTGATGGCTGGAATTTGTGAACATGATGTAACGACGGGGATTTCTGAGCATGGTGTAAAGGTTGAGAGAGTCGAGAATAGTGAGTGTAATAGCCAAGAAGAGAATGAAGAAGAAAAGGGCACTGTTGAAACGGAAGTTTTGAGGAAGCGTCAAAAGAAAGGAAGTTCCTTTAGTGATGAAAACGAGGAACTAGTTGGGGGTGACGGAGTGAAAGGAGGAATAAATGATGGGAACTTGCAAGAAGATTTTGATTGCGTGGAAGAGGATAGTGTGGTTTCTTCTTTGAACAGGAGTCGGAGAAGTAGAGAGAAAAAGGTGAACTATGCTGAGATTGATGAAGAAGAGGATTACGAGGAGGGCGGGGTTCCAAAGAAGAAGAAAGGTGGTGGTAGGGGAAGGAAGAAAGGTGTGGTCGTAAAAAAGGAGTGTTTTGGAACAAGGGAAGGCAATGAGAATGGAAATTTGGAGGTGGAAAGTGGAAAGAATGTAAATAAAAGAAGGAAAAGAAATGGTTGGGCCAAGGAGAATGATGAAGGAGAACTTGATTCAGTGGCGACGAGCACCGAGTCTGGTTATCCACTGAGAAGTACAATATCTTCTGCGATACAAGTTGAAAGGAAAAAGCGAACCCGCCAGGTAGCCTACTTGGTTATCTTAAGGACGTTTAGGATTTCACTGCTTTTCTTAAAATATTATTTGGGTTATTTGGCTTCCGTCTTTGTGCTTGCAGTACACAGAAGAGAACTGTGAAATGTGCCATCAATGCCAAAGGAATGATAAAGGGAGTATCGTCAGGTGTCAGAAATGCAAGAGGAGGCGATTCTGCCTCTTGTGTTTGAAGCGCTGGTATTCAATGGAATATCATTTATGTTATTTTTTTAATTGAAGTATTTTTGTTTAATAATTCTAATAACTTTTTTTCCCAAACTCGTAATCAGGCATGATCTATGTATTACTGAAAATTTTATACGAATGATCTGCTAGAAAGTTGAAATGAATGTGCACTGTCTTTTATGAACGATTTGAGTTTTATAACTGTAGAGGGCGGATAGGCTCGAAGTTTTTATTAGGCAGGTTGGTTTATGCCTGCTAAGTTATTATACTGCTACTAGGGTCCTCCTTTCTTAATGTTTTAGGTACCCTAAGATGACGGAGAATGATGTTGCTGATGCTTGTCCAGTTTGCTGTGGGAACTGCAATTGTAAATCTTGCCTGCATATGCATATGACATCTGAAGCTCGGGATAAAGTTTGTTTTTCACCTTGGAATTTGTGATTTATGGTGCTTCCATTACACGTTCAAGCATGTATTTGATGACCTGCTAATGGCTGCAGCTTTTGGAAAAAGTAAAACTTCAACTCAATGGTGAACAAATTCAACAGCACTCTATATATTTGCTCAAACTACTGCTTCCACTCCTGAAGCAGATAGATGAAGATCAAATGGCAGAAAGAGAGATTGAGGCAAGGATCCAGGGTAATCTTTGATTGTTTCCCAAATGAGATTTGTATAATTGATAAATTAGGAAGTTTTCATGCAATTGATAAATAAAAAGTTTCTATCTCCTTTTATTTATTTATTTTAATGTTTTGAGGATGATCTATTTATGTTGAATGCTTAGAATGTAAAATCCGTTCAATTGAGAAACATACACTTAATCAATTATTGTAGGTCAAAAAGATGTTTAGTATAGGTTCCTGGAATTCAGATGAAAGTGATAGGTTAGTTTTGTGCACCATGAGATGGCGCATATTCTGAAGATGCAGCCTCAGCCCGAGAATGAGTATCTCCCCGTGCCCCCAGGTATTAGCCTCAGAATCTGCACTGAACCCCATTCACATTGTTAGAGCAAAATCTGAAGTATCAATCAAACCGATCTACCAAACCAGTACCTGCGTAATAGTTTATATGTTTGCGAGGAACTCTGTATCGAGCACCCAAATACATTTATATGTTTAATTTTGATTTTACATTTCTGTCCACCTATAAGTGGCCTAGTGTATCTGCTCAAGTTATTATTTGGGAATTCAAACGTTAGTTTTCCATTACATCAAATGCTGACTATTGTTTTGGGCAGGGGTACCTCTTGCGGAATTGAATGTAAAATTTTCTGATTGTCCTGTGAATGAGCGCATATTCTGGTAAGGCCTTCTTCAGGTTAGGAAACATTTTGGAGATTTTTCATTGCTTTAAGTAAGATTCATTGTTGAAAATTTTTCCTTTATTATTTTCTTTTACTTGGGAACACAGTGACAACTGCAAAACTTCTATATTTGATTATCATAGAAGTTGTCCGAGGTGTTTTTGTGATCTCTGTCTTACTTGTTGCCAAGAGATCCGCAAGGGATGCCTACAAGGTGGTGGGGATGATGTTGTTATGGAGTATTTTGATCCAGGGCCTGGTTACTTGCATGGTGGAGATCCGAAACCACCGAAACCATCTGCTGTAGTAACTGAGACTCCTTGTGAGGATCCTCCTAAGATAAAAACTAGGTGGCAAGCAAATGAAGACAAAAGCATCAGTTGCTCATGTGGGGGTGACATTCTAGAACTCAAATCTTTGTTCCCAGCAAATGTTTCAGAGTTAGTGAAGAAAGCGGAAGATATTACTAAAAGACATGAACTGGACATGGCTGGGACTCCTATTGAAGGTTGTCTGTGTTTTAACTTGAATGATCATATAGATTTGGACAGTTTTTTGTTGCTGAAAGCAGCATCTCGAGCAGATTCTAATGATAATTATTTGTACAACCCAAGAGCCAAAGATATCAAAGAAATGGATATTCACCATTTTCAGCATCACTGGATGAAAGCTGAGCCAGTGATTGTCAGTGACGTACTGGAAACTGCAACTGGGTTAAGCTGGGAGCCATTGGTGATGTGGCGTGCCTTTCGTCAGAAAAAACGTGAAAAGCGTGCACCCCTGTTGGATGTGAGAGCCATTGACTGTTTGGATTGGTGTGAGGTAAGTGTAGTTATCTGTTATTTGCTGTATACTGGAGAGAAAAATTCATCTGATTTGAATATGTCAAGAGTAATTTCCGATTTTACAGCATTGACTAGAATTTGACAGCTGTAGTATTCAGCTGTAGAATCCCAAGAATCAGGTCAACAGTTCATTTCCAACAGTATACCATCCTAATACAGTTAAGGTCAACAGTTCATTTCCAACAGTATACCATCCTAATACAGTTATGTTCCTTAGGCTGACTATTGACCTAAGCATAATTTAACTACACAAATAGTCAAGATTATTGTAGAAGCTGTGTTCGCACTGGTAATCTTGCTAGAAGTGAGATATAAGTTTGTTTAAACAATTCAAAACAATTAAGATATCTTTTTGGGCACAGTAGAGCCTAGTTTTTGCTCTCGCAGTTCCCACCATTCTTTGACATGATACGTAATCTGGAACTTATGTTGATATTTCTTCTATTCAGGGCCTCAAGTTGACAGGTTTGCATATGGATGCTACTTTACGTGATGCAATGCATTAACACAGGGTCTTTCTATAGGACTGTTATGTGCATTATTCGCATATGATATGTGATTTATTATAGATATTGGTTACTTAACTAGTGTGACTGCATATCTTGCTATGCATGGCTGATTTCTCTGAACGGTCACTTTTTTAACTTGCTCTGCTGTCTTCACTTTTTGTGTTTCTTTCCTATTTTGATTCTTTTTAGTATATTTCTTCTTTTAACTGGGAAGGCCGTCATTTTAGTTTGATCTGGTGGCTCTTGGTACATGTGTGAAATTAAAGAACAACACTGTGTCATATTCACCTCGTTCTGAAGAAAGTGAAAATGCACTGTTTCTCTCTCTTAAAGATTGGTAGCACAAATGGAGAGCAAATGATATTCACCTTTTATTGATGTAATTTAACACTATATTCACCTCCCGTGTATCTTCTTTTTCCTTTTGCATGCTTTACATTTTGCTGTAGTTATAGAATTAGTTGATTCGGAGCCTGGTTCTTCTTCTGTAACATTTTGCTGTAGTTATAGAATTAGTTGATTCAGAGTCTGGTTCTTCTTCTGTAACTTCTGGGGCCTCCGACCAAAATATTCTTGCTGGTTTTGATCTTTGAGTATTGATGCTGATTCTTTCTGATATGCAGGGAGATATCAATGTCCACCGATTTTTTGTTGGATACTCAGAAGGGTTGCGAGATAAAAAAGGTTGGCCTCTAATATTGAAGTTGAAAGATTGGCCTCCATCTAATATGTTTGATGAACGTTTGCCACGACACAATGAAGAAGTTATATGTTGTTTGCCCTTTAAAGAGTATACACATCCTAAAGAAGGGCCTCGAAATCTTGCCATCAATTTGCCTGCTAAATCTCTGAAGCCAGATATGGGACCTAAAACTTACATTGCTTTTGGATTTTCTCAAGAACTTGGACGTGGAGATTCTGTGACCAAGCTTCACTGTGACATGTCAGATGCGGTATGTTCAGTATCATTAATGAATGTGGTCAATCTCTATATTTGTGCATTGAAAACTAGTTCTTTACTAGGGGAATGAATGTATACTCAACTTTTTGATGGTCTCATGTTTTCCTTTCGTCATTCTAGTGGGTCAGCTTCTTTACCTGTGTATAAATGTGGAGTTGGTAAACATGTGATTATGTTAAACGGTATAAACTTTAGAATATGGCATCAATTGTTTTTCTTTATTTGAACTGGCAGAAGTTTTTATTTATTGCAATGAACAATCTGGATTTAAAATGATTACTTACTATCAAACTGGTATTTAAATATTGAGTTATCCATGATCTTTAAAATTGTCTGTTTCAGGTGAATGTTTTAACACATACTGCTGAAGTAGGGCTTGAGCCTGATATCCTCGCTGGCATAGAGAAATTGAAAAAGGATCACTTTAAGCAAGATCAAAAGGAACTTTTTGGAATCAATCAGATAGAAAATGAAACGGCTTCTTCTGACAATAATGATACATGTGGTAGCTCACCAGTAAACAATCAAGAGTTAACTTCTCAAATTGATGGCCACCAAGATGATTCTGAGTCATCTGAACATGATCCGAAGAAACCAGAGCCAAAAAGTAGGGAGGAGATGGAGATTGTTCAACATAAAGGCATCAAGGGTCAGTTTGCCACTGAAGTTGATCCAAATGAGGGATCTTTGCTGACCGACTTTGATTCGTCAGAGACAAAATTTGAGGACATGGTTAAATGCAGAGAGAATGAGGGTGGTAGCCCTTTAGATAGGCAAGATGAAGTGGAGGGAGGTGCGCTTTGGGATATTTTCCGTAGAGAAGATGTTGATAAGCTGAAGCAATATCTTAACAGGCACTTCAGAGAATTTAGGCACATTCATTGCCTTCCATTGCAGAAGGTAATTTTCTGCATTAAAGTAAACATGGTTGGTTTCTGTTTGATGCTAGATTTTTCTAGTTGTGTATAGCTGAAGTGTACGTGAAAGCAGCAAAATGTGCTTCTTTGACTTTAAGATTTAAAATTCCAAAAAGAACTGCAATCATCATATATATATTGATAATTGATATCAATGATGCTGAGTATTTTTCTTTAAAATTTGCCTGAAAAGTGTCTTGGAAAGATGTTAGCTATCTTGTTGTTTGATGGATACGACATCTATATGTCCAGAAAAGGTGTGTGCTATGTACAGTTGGCAATTTAAGCCTGACCTGGCTTGGGCTGGCCCAAATTCATCAGTCCAGGCTCGAGTTGACTAGGCTTTGGGTTGGGTTCAGGCTTGGGAG
The DNA here is from genome assembly GCA_025531955.1 of Erythroxylum orinocense. Lineage (NCBI taxonomy): Eukaryota > Viridiplantae > Streptophyta > Magnoliopsida > Malpighiales > Erythroxylaceae > Erythroxylum > Erythroxylum orinocense. The sequence continues at coordinate 6,394,785 of JANZLX010000003.1, read as the reverse complement.
ATTAGTCCAAAGTTTGACCCAAAAGGTTCAAACACCCTCACCAAAATGATGTTTTGGTTTGTATTTTTAAGAAACTCTTAAGACTAAAATGGTGTTATTTTGGTCATTTACACCAAAACGACACCATTTTGGTGCAACCCGAGTGGGATTGGGCCGTGGGCATTAGGGGCTCAATTCAGCCCAGCCCATTGCCACCCCTTACTGTCACACTAGATGTCTTTCCAATTGAATTGCTTATTCTGGGTGTAGGTTGTTGATCCAATACATGATCAAACATTTTATTTGACTGAAGAGCATAAGAGAAAGCTGAAAGAGGAATATGGTTAGTTTTCTCGTTTATAGATAAGTTCTAGTTACTTTTTATATTTATTAGTTATTATTATATTGACGTTATTCATGGTTGTATGTAGGAATTGAACCTTGGACCTTCATTCAAAAACTTGGAGATGCTGTCTTCATTCCTGCAGGCTGTCCTCATCAAGTGAGAAATTTGAAGGTAAGTTACTGTTGCATTGGACTTTTTTTTTATAATTAATTTGCTTGATTCATGTCACTTCCATGACTTCCATGACCTTGATACAGAATTAGAACTTTTGACTAGGATGGATGTTCTAAATATGGATGTGACAATAGAATGAGATTGATTTTGTATGACCCTTGAATTCAATAGTGTCAAACATCAAGCAATATTGCTATATATGTGTTGCTATTCAAGTCAACCTCAGCTTTATGAGAAATTATAATTAAAAAAAGTTCATTTGTCCAAGAAGTTTGTCAAAGCTATTGATTTGAGTTAGGAATTTATTCAGTTTTGACTTGTCATCTCTAGTTTGAAGTTCTGCAAGATGTAATGCCATTCTTTGCCAAACTTTGCTACAATGTTTGTTATGTGTTAAAAGTTGTGTTGAGCGCATACGTAATTCATAATAATGTCTCCAAAGATGATTATCGTATAAATTTAATCAATTCTACTTTTTAATTATTCAGAGGATATTTAACATCAACTAATCTTTCTACATGATGCTCATCTCTCTTGCAGTTGGTGATGCCAGAGGTTGTGAATTAATCAGTTATCTTTGCTGCTTTCATGCTTAGCAGGATCTATTTATGTGTTCCAACAGTCGTATGTATGACTTATGGGCAGGCTGAAAAATATGTCTAAAACAGTTGCGTAAATGATATTGATATGTTTAATTGATCTTTTATCTTTAAAATTATTGTCCTGTGGATGCTTTGGGAGTGTTCAAATAAGTTGGGTATCTTAATCCGAGTTCCCCTCAAAGGCAATATAGATGATATCATAACTGTTAAGATATGTTACATTTTGCAAGAGAATGCTATTCTGTAGTCTTCGGCTTGCAAACCATAAAATGAACTCCATTCTTGTGCCAATAAAGATTGTATACTTTCAGATTCGTTCTGGACTTTATCCATTGTTTTGACGGTTTAAGCACTAATATCAAAAGATCAATTGATATTTTTGTTGCAGTCATGTATAAAGGTAGCGTTAGACTTTGTTTCGCCTGAAAATGTTGGTGAGTGTATTCGCTTGACTGAGGAGTTTCGTCTACTTCCACGTAATCACCGAGCTAAGGAGGACAAGTTGGAGGTAGGCTTCTTGTAGTTTTATTTTATATATTTTATGGTGTTTACTTTTGGACTTGGACACAGTTTTGCCTTTGATATATCGGGACATAAACTTAAAAGTAAATTGGGTCCTAATTTTTATATTGTTAATAATTTCTTTCTTTCTTGGTTTTCCTGGGATTATATTTCTCATAGGCGAATATGCTGTTAGATAAGTTGGATTTGGGTTCAAATTTGGAGAGATGATTTGCTTTTACTGTTTAGTTTGTGCTGATATCACCATGTTTTATGTTGATCTTTTCTTGCATGATTTTGCGGGAATTGAACTTTAAAGTATAATGGAGCTAAACGTTTAAGTTTGTTAATTTCTTTGTTTTCTTGGTCATCTCTGTTGGATTGGGCTCCAAATTTGGAAAGATGGTTAGGTTTTGTTGGTTGCCACTGTTTTCACTATGCTTTAAGTTGATCATTTTATTCTACAGGACGTGATGTAGAACAGCTTTGAACTTTAGTTTTTCACACGATTCTTTTTGTTTTTGGTGGTGGTATCGTAAAAGGTTGACGCACAAACAAATAAATTTATAGTTCCTTAAATTTCGTAAGGAGTAACTGTTAACAAACGAAATCCAAAAGGAGCAACTTTGTGCACTAAACTTATTTAAGTAAACAAATTGGTTGAACTGAAAGTAGCTTACAAAGTTGATTCACCTGTCATCCATTTGGACTGCCACATTCTTTACTACATATGTTCAAGTTGCTTGTGATGATTATAAATTGACATGTTCCGATCTGGATGGATACTTTACAGGTGAGGAAAATGCTCCTGTATGCTGTGCAACGGGCTGTAGAGGTTTTCCAGCCTAAAGAAAAGTGAGTCACCGAACTTCTGTTCATGAGTTTGATTTTTGTTACTTCTGTATCTATGCAGTTGTTCTACTTTTGACTTGTCACCGTCTGGCCCCAAAAAATATTTGTTCTGAAATTATGGGAGCATTGCCGTTTGTCATGGTGATTATTAGTGATTGTGAAAAGGACAAAGAAAGGAGCAGAACTTTGTTTTTCCCTAGGGAGTCAATTCTCATGCATTTACTTTCCATCCAGCTCTCATTTTCTTGATTTTTTGCTCGGTCTTTGCCCTCCATGAGTAGTATTGTCAGAGATAGAGATTGAGAAAATGACTAGAAGGCACAGAAAGGTGCTGGAATTCAATAGTAGGATTTTGTATCAAGTAAATTTCCCATGAACAATGTAGGCTTTGCAATAAAAAAGGCAAGAAACTACCTGACTCATATGGCTACAGCTTATCAACTGACTGTTCATCATATTTCAGGTCAGAGACAAAAGAGGTGGCTGAGAAGAAAACTAGAAAGAGAAGGAAGCGTAAAAGCTCCTAGAGAAGGTCTGCCTGTGTTATGGCTATTCATATCCGAGCCCAATCCTCCTGTCAAAGTATGCCCTCTGTAATAGCTTCAATTATACAAGTTTCCTGTTTTGCATGGCAACTACCACACGAGGATTTTTGTTTGAAATGTTTGAAGGAAATGGAAGACAGAACAATGGACAATGTTCTTCTAACCATCTCCAGTGTAGCAGATGCATATGCATCTCGTGTATATTATATTTTGTTGTAACGGGTTAAATGTTTAGTCCATCCACCATTTTTATGATCGTCCATACATCAACCTTAATCTTCTCAACCTAACCTGGAATTGGTGTTTTGGTTAGTTGCATACTTCTCTGCAGGAAGAGTTTCTCAGTTGAAACCAGTAATGTTCTTATGAAGTATGTAGATTATTTACTACCATTAATGTTCATATAATAAATGTTCATGACTTTAAGAGAGTACTCTTGACTGGGTTATCTTTGGAATTGGAATTGCGAAATCTCAGGTTATGAATATGACTTTCATTTTGGGCTTGTTTTTTTTCAATTGCATTAAATGCTTAAGATGCATATTTAAGCTACTTATTATTGTTAATATTTATATAACAAAATACAACTACAAGCCCTGGTTAGCTACCCTTAATTGGTAGCAATGGTCTTCTGTGTTTAGTATATCATCAATACCGAAAACACCATGTGAATCTGAGGTCATGTAGCCATGAAGTGGACGTGAAACCACTTCCATTCAAAGTTTCCATTTGTGGCAAGTGCCCATGTTCTTTTCTTCTCTGCACTGGTCTTTTTCAATGGTGAGTTGGTGATATAGTCTTCATGAGATATATTCCACAATATTTCTTCCAAGCCCTTTATAGTTTCTTCTTCTTTTTTTTTTGCCTAACATAATGAAATGTTAGTTTTAAATGGTAATCATTTCGAGAGACATAAAATTAAGGAAAAGCATGAATAGAGAGGGCCAGAGTAAGGGGTCTGTAGCTATTGAATTCAAGACAAAAACTTAAAAAGAGGAGGGGACCATTGGAGTAGCCTTCCTTGTCTAGGATTGATGACATGTGATGTCTGACCATTTTCTAGTTGCCCACAAGAAATAGAAAGAAAGAGAACTCTGACTACACTGCAAGTTCTGGTTTTCTTAAAATGTTCTACGTTAAGTGAAGGGGACCAAAACGATCTCTATTTTCAATCCAGCTGATAAGGAAGAAGAAGAATAAAGTTTAATGTTTTTGGGGCTTACCTTTTCTAGCTTGGTAGCAACCCTCTGGATTTGATCGTCTTGATGGATATGCCAGATTGCTTGAACAAGTTTTAGCAAATTTTGGTGGTGGTACATTGTAACTTTATTTTTGGTGCAGATAGTAACTTATATTACTGCTCATGGACTGGTATGATCCTCTGATCATTATTATAGTTGCTGATTGACAGGAACTGAAGATCCTATGTTCAAAGAACAATTTCTTCTCTTAATTCAGACTTTAACTAACAAAGTAATGTTCAAAATGGAAATCTAAAGCCTCGGTGGTTCAGTTTAAACTTAGAAACATTCATGGCTAAGGACACAGAATCTCTACCTAGCTTCCATAAAACTTGCTTATGTTCAGAGTTTGTGAGATCCAACTGGACACAAGTTGTCAGTATTTGGTTAATCGATATCAGTGGAGCTCAAGATACATGTTATCCAAATTACAGCCTCAGTGAAGCTGAAAACTTCGGTTAAAAGCATCTATCAGTCGATAATTAAGTAGTTCAAATAACTAAACCTTATACTGTTTCCATAATAATGCTAAAACTTGAAGAGTACCCTTTATTTCTGTCTTAGATGACGAATAGATTCATGTCTTTACTAATTTTATTACCTTCTTGTACCCTTTTTCTTTAATGCCTAAAAGTGCAATTAGAGCGTTGCAGAAGAGTTGTGCAATTAGAGCGTTGCAGAAGAGTTGAAGTGATGTTATGTTTATATAATTAAACTTGAGTCACACCTTTTTCTTAACTGAAATGTATACATATTACATATAGTGAACATATATAAAATGATGAGAACACTATACAAGACGCCAGCTTCCTCCATTGTCGCCATAACTGAGTAATGGAGCTTTCCAGCCAACTGTTAGCTTGTCGGCTGTCTTGGAATCAAATTCCTTGTTAGGACAAGGAAACATAGAAAAATGTTGATGTAAGTGAATAAATCTCATAACTTGATATCAGAACACAACAAATTTTAGATATGTTTAGTTATTTTAAATTTAATAAAAACAAATTATTTTTATAATATGATTTACGATTAATTAAAGCTTTGAATATTAATAACAATTATGACCGATATAATTTAATAATTTGATGTATTTTATTTTTTAAATAATTTTTAAAAATATAATAATTATCCAAGTTATGTGAATCAAGAAAAGGGATGGCAAGAGCTTACCCAAATCAGTAGCTCTTACTTCCTTTATATGGTAGATTATCTAATTCTTATAATGTAAGTCAAAATTATAATTTTTAAAGAGGCTCAATCAAATCAAAATCGTAATCCCTAAAGATAATCAAATCATAATCTTTAACTATCACTCTCAAGTTGGAGCAAAAATATCATACGCTCCAAGCTTATTACATAGTTGTGTTACACTACTTTCAACCAAATACTTGGTAAATAGATAAGCTAATTGGTCATTAGACTTTTACATGAGTAGTTTTTATAACATTTTGTTACGCCTTCTATATTCGAAAAAGTGATAGTTTACCTCAATATACTTTGTCCTTTTATGAAAAACTTGATTAGAAGTAATGTAATTAGCTGCTTGATTTCACAAATTAGCTCCATAGGTTGTGTTAGCTGAAATCCAAGTTCTTGTAACATATGTTTTACTCAGACAAGTGTTCGAGTTATATATGTCAAGGCTCTATTTTCTAGTTATGCATTTGAACAAGAAACTACTATTTGTTTGTTGCTTTTCCATGAAATCAGATTACTATCAGCAATACCCTGTAGTAGATCACTTATGAATTTTAGAACCACCCCAATCAACATCACTATAGGCTCGAACTGAACAATGCTTATGGTTCTTATATAAGAGTCCTTTTCCAAAATTTCATTTGAGGTATTTCAAGATTCAAATAGTTGCATTCCAATGGTTGGTTCGAGGGGATTGCGTCAATTGACTTACCACACTTTTACTGAATGAAATGTTAGGCCTAGTAACTATAAGATAGTTAAATCTTCCAACTAGTCTCTTATAATTTCCTAGATATTTCAAGAGTTCTCCCTGGTTTTCCTCAAGTTTGATGTTGGTATCCATTGGAGAATCTACAAGTTTACATCCCAATAAGTCAACTTCTTCTACGAGATCAAAAAGATACTTGCATTGAGAGAGAAAAATATCATCTTTAGATCTTGCAACTTTGATTCCCAAAAAATAATTTAATAGACTAAGATGTTTTGTTTAAAATTGTTGTTATATGAACTCTTTCAATATGTGAATTCCATTCGATCATCACCAGTAATAACAATTTCATAAACATATACGATCAATAGATTTTTACCAAATCTTATATGTTGATAAAACATCGAATGGCCTACTCCAAACTGCTTTAGACCAAATTTTTTCACAACTGAACTAAATCGTTTAAACCATGCTATATGGTGATTGTTTTAAACCATATAAAATTTTTTTCAATAGACACACTTTTTCATACTCCGCTTGGGTAACAAACCTTAGAAGTTGTTTCATACAAATTATTTCTACTAGATCACCATGAAGGAATGAAATTTTGATGTTAAGTTGGTAAAGAGGCCAAAGATAAGTTGCGGCTAAGTAGATAAAAATATAGATTGACACCAGTTTTGTCACAAGAGAAAAATTTTCAGAATAATCAATACCATAAACTTGTATATATCTTTTAGCAACAAAAAGAGCCTTGAGTCATTCGATAGATCCATTAGTAAGTGTCTTAATAGTATATACTCGTCGACAACCAATAATTGAGGCATCAGGAGGTGAATAAGCTTCTAGGTGCCATTTAACCACAAAACATCTATTTCCTCTTGCATAGCTTGCTTCCACCCAAGGTTTTTTATAGTCTCTATTTTACTTTTAGGTATAGAATATAATCCATACTTGATAAAAAAGAACAAAAGGAGATGGGCATGTGGTTATAAGAAACAAAATTGAAAATCGAATGGTTTGTACAAAATAGTTTACCTTTCTGTAAAGCAATAGGTCAGTCTAAGTCACTGTTTTTCGAATATGGAGATAAATTAAGCATTAGAGGAGAGGGCTCATCCAGATGGCCATCTGCCATTCGACGAGGTCGTAGAGAATAAACCTATAAATTTGCTCGAGACAACTAATTACAAAGATAAGAAGGATCAAAATTTGTATGAGAATTGTCTAAAATTTTAGGAGAATTATCCAATAAGTTGTCAAAAAGTGAGTAAATATGATGGAAGTTTTTGACATCTTGACTCTAAAGAAAAAGTATGCAGTATTTTTTAAGAATGTCACATCTGCAAACACAAAGAATCTGTTAAATGAGAGGTTGTAACAACGATAGAATTTTTTGTGATCTCGAGTAACTAAGGAAGATACACTTGATAGCTCGTTGAGACAATTTGTCAACTTCTAGTTAGATTTGGTGGATAAAACAAACACACTTAAAGATACGAGGCTGGAGAGGAAACAAAGAGTTATTAGGAAACATAAAGAAATAAAGGATTTGATCTTTGAGAGTAATGGATATCATTATGTTAATAAGATAGCAAGCAGTGAGGAACATCACTCAAAAACTCCTTGAGAACCTTCATCTCAATTAGTAAGGTTCAAGCAACTTCTATGATATGCCCGATTTTTCTTTTAACATCACCAATTTTTTGTGTGCGTGAGAACAAGAAGATTGTTGAATCATACCACATTTTTTATGTAAGACTTAAAGGGTTTAGAAAAATATTCTTTGGCATTGTCACTTCTAAGGTTATGAACTGAACAACCAAATTGAGTTTTGATTTTAGAGCAAAAGGATTGGAAAATAGAAAAAAATTTGAAACATTTTTTCCATAGATATAACCAAAACATTCTAGACCAATCATCAACAAACACAATAAAGTAATGAAAACCAATTTTTGAGGTCACATGAGATGGACCCCAAACATTAGAATAAATTAACACAAAATGGCTTTCTATTTGATTTTGAACTTTGGATGAAAAAGCAATATGATGATGTTTCCTAAGATGACAAG
>JANZLX010000003.1:6370980-6386467 GCA_025531955.1 Erythroxylum orinocense | reverse complement strand
TGATTTCACAAATTAGCTCCATAGGTTGTGTTAGCTGAAATCCAAGTTCTTGTAACATATGTTTTACTCAGACAAGTTTTCGAGTTATATATGTCAAGGCTCTATTTTCTAGTTATGCATTTGAACAAGAAACTACTATTTGTTTATTGCTTTTCCATGAAATCAGATTACTATCAGCAATATCCTGTAGTAGATCACTTATGAATTTTAGAACCACTCCAATCAACATCACTATAGGCTTGAACTGAACAATGCTTATGGTTCTTATATAAGAGTCATTTTCCAAGATTGCATTTGAGGTATTTCAAGATTCAAATAGTTGCATTCCAATGGTTGGTCCGAGGGGTTGCCTAAATTGACTTACCACACTTGTACTGATTGAAATGTCAGGCCTAGTAACTGTAAGATAGTTAAATCTTCCAACTAGTCTCTTATAATTTCCTGGATATTTGAAGAGTTCTCCCTAGTTTTCCTCAAGTTTGATGTTGGTATCCATTGGAGAATCTATCAGTTTACATCCCAATAAGTCAACTTCTTTTATGAGATCAAAAAGATACTTGCATTGAGAGAGACAAATATCATTTTTAGATCTTGCAACTTCGATTCCCAAAAAATACTTTAATAGACCAAGATGTTTTGTTTAAAATTGTTGTTACAGGAACTCTTTCAATATGTGAAATCCATTTGATCAACACTAGTAATAACAATTTCATAAACATATACGATCAATAGATTTTTACCAAATCTTATGTGTTGATAAAACATCAAATGGTTTACTCCACATTGCTGCAGACCAAATTTTTTCACAACTGAACTAAATCGTTCAAACCATGCTTTAGGGGGATTGTTTTAAACCATATAAAAATTTCTTCAATAGACACACTTTTGCAGACTCCCCTTGGGTAACAAACCATAGAAGTTGCTCCATACAAATTATTTCTACTAGATCACCACAAAGGAATGAATTTTTTATGTTAAATTGGTAAAGAAGCCAAGAATAAGTTGAGGCTAAGTAGATAAAAATATAGATTGACACTATTTTTGTCACAAGAGAAAAAGTTTCAAAATAATCAATACTATAGACTTGTATTTATCTTTTAGCAACAAAAAGAGCCTTGAGTCATTCGATAGATTCATTAGTAAGTGTCTTAACAGTATATACGCATCGACAACCAACAATTGAGGCATCAGGAGGTGAATAAGCTTTTAGGTGCCATTTAACCATAAAACATTTATTTCCTCTTGCATAGCTTGCTTCCACCCAAGGTTCTTTATAGTCTCTATTTTACTTTAAGTTATAGAAATATAATCCATACTTGATAAAAAAGAACAAAAGGAGATGGGCATATGGTTATAAGAAAAAAATTGAAAATTGGATGATTTGTACAAAATAGTTTACCTTCCTATAAAGCAATAGGTCAGCCTAAGTCACTGTTTTTCGAATATGGAGATAAATTAAGCGTTGGAGGAGAGGGCTCATCCAGATGGCCATCTACCATTCGACGAGATCGTCAAGAATAAACCTATAAATTTGCTCAAGACAACTAATTATAAAGATAAAAAGGATCAAAATTTGTATGATAATTGTCTAAAATTTTAGGAGAATTATCCAATGAGTTGTCAAAAAGTGAGAGTAAATAATGATGGAAGTTTTTGGCATCTTGACTCTTAGAAAAAGTATGCAATATTCTCTAAAAATGTCACTTCTGCACACACAAAGAATCTTTTAAGTGAGAGGTTGTAACATGATAAAATTTTTTGTGATCTTGAGTAACTAAGGAAGATACACTTGATGGCTCATTGACATAATTTGTCAACTTCTAGCTAGATTTGGTGGATAAAACAGACACACTCAAAGATACGAGGCTGAGAACAAAGAGTTATTAAGAAACGTATAGAAATAAAGGTTTTGATCTTTGAGAGTAATGGATATCATTATGTTAATAAGATAGCAAGCAGTGAGGACAACATCACTCAAAAACTCCTTGAGAACCTTTATCTCAATTAGTAAGGTTCAAGCAACTTTTATGACATGCCCGATTTTTCTTTCAGCAACACTAATTTTTTATGTGCGTGAGAACAAGAAGATTGTTGAATCATACCACATTTTTTTATGTAAGGCTTAAAGGGTTTAGAAAAACATTCTTTGGCATTGTTACTTCTGAGGATATGAACTGAATAACTAAATTGAGTTTTGATTTTAGAGCACATTGGAAAATAGAAAACAATTTGGAACATTTTTTCCATAGATATAACCAAGACATTCTAGACCGATCATCAACAAATACAACAAAGTAACGAAAACCAATTTTTGAGGTCACATGAGACGGACCCCAAACATTAGAATAAATTAACACAAAATGGGTTTCTACTTGATTTTGAATTTGGATGAAAAAGCAATACGATGATGTTTCCTAAGTTGACAAGACTCATAGTCTAAATGAAGATTTGAATTTAAATTAGGAATTAATTTTTAAAATTTTTTGGATGGATGGATAACCAAGGTGATTGTGGATTTGGAGAGTTGAAGCTACAAGTGAGTAAGTTGAATGATTGTCAAAATAATAGAGATCTCTAGATTCACCCCCTCCTCCAATCATCTTATTTGTCTTCAAATCATGGATAACAACAAAATGAGGAAAAAAGAGATATAACAATTCAATAATTTAGTTTACTAAAAGATATTAAGTTGAACAAAAATTTTAGAATATATATATGGTGTTGCTGATAACATCATTGAAGGAAAAGGTAATGTAATGTCAACCCCACTTATACTAGTACTGGAACCATTAGCAATAGTAAGTTAGTGGGACAAGGGTAATTTGATCAAAAAAATTTAGGCTACCTTCAATATAATTAGTGACTCCTAAATCTATAACCCAAGATTTAACAGAAGATGATATACAGGTTATATGATTATCGAGGTGAGCAAACGACACAATTGAAGTGATTGCTTGCTTGGTCGCTTGATGCTGGAGAAAGCTGCATATTCTTCTTCAAAAACCAATTTATTTCCATTTATTAAGAAAGAATGATTAAAAACCTCCATAATATTTGCATAATGAAATGGCTTTGGGTGCAACTATGGGTGTAAGTCCCAACAATAGTCCCGAATATGCCCATCTTTGCTATAATAGTTACATTTCCTTTAGCCTCCTATGCCCTTTCCTCCACGACCACCATAACCAGCTCAGTTAGTCAGCCTCTATTTCCACTATTGTGAATAGTTAGAGCAGACTTATCATCTCTTTCTTGTATTGTCCCTTTCAAGGATTAAGGTACTCATGAATATATCTCAGTAAGTGATGGAAGTTTAGTACCACTGAGTATCTAGGCTCGAATTGGTTCATATTCTAGTCTTAAGCTAACCAAGTATTTCAAGACAAAAAACTCTTCTCTTTCTCGCAGTTGATTCTTATTTGTTGTTATCGGCTAGGATACTAAATATTTCACAAATAAGTTCTTTATTTCTAAAAAAGACTTGGTATGGTTCTTCTCTCCCTTCTCACACTTGAACAATTTTATAGATAAATCATATATACAATTAACGTTATTAGAAAATAAAAGTCTCACATACTTCTATAACTCCTTCGTGGAGTTAACATGTTGACATATGTCAGTAATATTTTACTCCATGTTGTCTCAAAGGTTTGCCATTATTTGATTGTCATTTGTTCTAACTTTTTTATAACCCATTAATTTAATATCAGGAGCTAGATCTATGAGATGCTCATACCTACCAAGGCCTTTGACATATACAATGAACACCTTTTCTTAAGCAACATAATTCGTTCCATTCAATTTCCAATTTGTGATCTGTTGAACTATAATTGATGATTGTCCTTCAATACTTTCAGCTTTGAAGTCATTCATGATGTAACTGATATAGAAAGATGTTGAGAATCAGGTGTAAGAATAATAATGCAAAATTTTGAATTTCAAATATCAAAAACTATACAACAACGAAAGAGGGACTACAAATATGAAAAAAAAAAACATCATAAGATACAACTACGAGTACGACAAAACCACCAAGGATGATTAAACATACAAACCTAGTTTCTAGCAATTAAAGACAGAAAAACACATCGCTGACAAACACACAAACCTGATTTCCAGCAATTAAAAGCAAAAAAAAAACATCACCAATAAGTTTCTAGAGTTGTTGTGAGTTGTGACTCATTCCATGACAATAGGGTCAATAGAACATCACCAAAAGGTGGTGAATGGGCTATAAGTGTCGGTTGAACAGTAGCTGCCGGTGGCACATGGGACACTCGCCGGTGGCTCCTCTTCCTTTAGGATTAGATTGTTAAGGTTAGTTTTATTTTTATGATAATGAGTTATCCTTTTCCTTAATTCATTAAGAAAAAGGATAAGAAGAGATGTGAATTAAGAAAAAGGATAGGAAGAGCTTAATGAAGTCACCACAGCTCTCACTCCCTTTATATACTAGATTATCTTATTCATATAAGATAAGTTATAATTATAATCCCTAAAGATACTAAGTCAAAACACAAAATCATAATCTCTAATATTAAGAAATATATTTTAAAATATTCTTGAAATATACAAATTTCAAAATTTTAAATTCATTATTAATAAAATATAATGAATTTTTTATTACAAATATTATATGAATAAATTAAAATTTTTATTTATAAAATCAAATTGTCTTCAAATTTGATTAATACTTAACCATCGTTATTAATAAAATTGTAACATATCAATAATAATAAAAAAAACTAAATTTTGTTTTTTTTGGAAAAATATAAAATAAAATAACGAAAGTAATATATATATATAAAGAAATTAATCGGTGTGGAAACCACAATAAAAAGAATAGCAAGTTATGTAGAATCAGAAATAAAGGAGTGAAATAAACATCTCTCCCAATAGAAGCCTCATAGCTTCTGGCAAGAGTGAACTCTATCCTTGGAACTCTTTCAGTTGCTAATTTTGCAGGTTTTGGTAAAGGACAAAAGGAACTTAGCTAGGAAGATGAACTGATATGGGAGGTATGAAATGAATTATTGGAAAGGAATATTAGTGATGATTTAACCAGTGATATTAATAAGCTTACAACTCATTCAAGTGCATTATCAGTTTCAATTTACGCAGTCTAACTAGTTTCCCAAAGTTCACAATGATGCTTTTTGGTTCATGATCAACACCATGCATGAACCATAAATGCATTCAGAGTTTTTCTGAGAGATTGTAACTCTTTGTCGTGTCCTAATAGTTCTTGTGGGTTTTCTTACCCATTCCCATCTTTGGTTTCTTTTCGTGGGAACCTCAGTTTTCTAACCATTGTTAAAGCATTCCAAAAATGGGAAAGTTCAGGTAACTTGACAGATCAAAGACAGAGAGAGTTGTTAAGAGTCACACAACAACACTTTTGTCCAAGCTTTCAATGTATGACAACAATGGAAAACTTCTTGCATAGAGAAAAATTACATGCTATACCACTATTCTCTTGGAAGTGTATAATCCCATGATGTAATATGCACCATAGAAGTTGATATATCGTTTAACCTCAACCACGGATCAAACCTAACACTTGGTCAAGACCATCTCTCTTTGACATCCTTTTGAGCTTTATATATAGTATATTCCAATATGCATGGCATTCACATTATAAGGTTGTGATCTTCTTATAGAATGAATTGCCTCTTCTTACTCTAGCTCCAATTCTACAAGGAATTGAAGAGAAGACATTAAGGTATACAAATGTTCTCTCTTTCTCTATTGTCTCTCTCATAAGCCTGGAATGGTTTAGAAATTACGCTAACACATCAGTTTAGGTTTCAGAAGCTTAGTTTCCATTTGCCTATTTGTCTTATGCCTTCTAATCCTTTATTTGAAACTCATCCTTATGATGGGAAATTCAACTCTTACTCTACTTTCCATTTATTTGAGAGCTAAAGTGAAATCGAAACATTCCCTTATGTTGTCTTTTGGAATTAATCCCTGGAGTTCTTTGGCATGAAAAAACCAGGAATTCCGGCATAATATTTCCCCAAGTAGAAGAGTTTTACAACATCAAGGCTTGTTCAGAATCATGGGTCGTGGAAAGATACCAATAAAGAGGATTGAAAACCAGACTACAAGGCAAGTCACCTTCTCCAAGCGTAGACAAGGCCTTCTGAAGAAGACACATGAACTCTCAGTCCTCTGTGATGCACAGATTGGCCTCATAATCTTCTCAAGCACTGGCAAGATGTGCCAGTATTGCACTGAACCTTTAAGGTCCACTTCAGTTTCACTCTTTACCATGTTCTCTTTGCTTTCACCCTCATCTCTTCAGAAAATTCTCTATACATTAACCAAAAATGCACCTGCAGACTATAAATCTGTTGCATGCTTCTGACAAAGCTTATCATTTCTTTTCCTTTTTTCTCTTCATGTTAGAGAACTTTTAGATTATAATCTTTTGCTTCCCTAAGAAGAAGAATTTGTGACACATAAGATGCTTGTAACATATGCAACTGTAGATTTAACTGTAGTTTTAATTTTGCGAATTATGAGAAGAAATCAGTAAGTGGAATAGTTGTCTGGTGGTCAAGTTTCATGATGAGCAAACCCTAGAAACTGCTTGGGATTTTTCTTAAGAAGTTTCTATTCATCTCAATCCTTGGTTATAGTTAACCATCAATTCCTTCAGTTGAATCATTAGCCATTTTTTCTTTTTCTAAACTAAGAAAGGCAATAAGGTCCAGGCCATGTTATTATCTGAAGACTGAAGCAATTATTCCCTGGCCTGACTGCAAACCCTCATGGATGAGGTCACTGACTCTTTTTAATTTCTTCCGTTTTCTTTTCTAATATATTAACGAGGAAACATAAACCTGGAGATAGTCTTCAAATACCATTATCTTTTCGCTGTCACAACCAATTAAGAATTAAAGCTGCTAACATATCCAACATGGTCTTCATCCAATATTCCAGGAGATTAAACTCTACGAGTCTGCTAGATTAATTACTAATTTCCATTTTCAAGATACAAAAACTTGTTATTAAAACACTAATCAGATTCTGCATTCAGAAAAAAAAAACACGTATTATTATGCATTCAACTAAGAAGAAGATTGTCTATTTGCTATCTTTTCTTTAATTTTCTCAAAAAAAAAACAGAAGAATGGAAAAGAGAAATGAATCATGATCAATCTTTATCTATTACAGGATGGAGCAGATTATAGAAAGGTACCAAAAGGTTACAGGGACTCGAATTCCTGAGCATGACAGTCGGGTAAATATTCTCAACACACAATCTATTCAAGTTTGTCATCTCAAGCTTGAAGTTACTTCTTGTGTTTCCTTCATTTCATTTTATAGGAACAATTGTATACTGAATTGGCAATGTTGAGGAAAGAAACACGTCGTCTTCAGCTAAGCATGCGACGTTACACTGGCGAGGATATGACGACTATCCCTTTTGAAGAGTTAACTCAACTTGAACATGATCTTGAACGATCTGTGAATAAAGTACGAGATAGGAAGGTAATCAGTAAAGTTCAAAGTTCTATTAATACTCCTAATTATTTGTGAGGATTAAGATATTTATTAGAACTATATCACACGTATTCAAGGGTTCTAGTTGTTTTAGTTAAGAACAAAATTTTATTATGTCGTTTCTTTTTCACCATGGTAGGGTTTGTCTAATAAAATTTGTGGCTACATAATACTGTGAAGTGTGAACGACATAGGAATTGAAAAAAGATGATTTCAATTATGATTTTGGGTTCTAATCAATTGATTCTCTTTATACGCATGCACAAATAGAATGAACTCTTGCAACAGCAGCTGGATAATCTTCGCAGAAAGGTACTTAAGTGTTTTTATTTTCGTCCATCTCCTACCACAAATACACACTCCATACACTCCTCGACACATATCAATATGTATTCTTATTAATGCAAAGATCTAAGTTGATGTTCTGTGATTTGCTCACGTACCAATTAGGAGCGACTGCTGGAGGAAGAAAACAACAACATGTACCGTTGGGTGAGGAGACACTTATCCACCACCTTAATTACTTATGTATTTGTATTGATATGAATAGCATATATTTTAGAAACAAGTAGTAAGAACAATGTGTTGACTTCTTTCTTTTTTTGGAACGGATTGATTCAGATTCATGAGCATAGAGCAGCGCTGGAGTATCAGCAAGCAGCCATGGAGGCAAAACCAGCTGAGCATCATCATCAACATGAACAGCATCAAGTGTTGGATCAATTTCCATTCTGTGGAGAGCCCAGTAGCGTCCTTCAGCTTGCAACCATCCCTCCTCAGCTTCACCCTTACCATCTGCAGCTCGCTCAGCCCAATCTCTAAGGTCCTGGTATAAGGTTACTTATAGCTTGTGAATTATCAACATAATATGAAAGACTTCTACTTAAGTTTTTAAGTTTTAGGCCATCAATTATTCTGATATGATTATCATTTTTATCGCAGAGACTGCAGGATTAGTAGATCGATTTGATGGAGGGGCTTCTGTTGTGGAACTACTTTGAGTAATATATTTTGATGTCAGATTAGTTATTTCTACTGGATTTATAATCTTCATGTGTGGTTAAAACTATGATTTCATGAACATATGTGATGTGTTTCTGATGATTTAACTCTTTGTTTGTGTGACTGGTTTGCTGTGATTTGTAATTTTGTGTGAGAATTTATCTATGTAGTGGTACGAAAATATTACATAAAGTATATGGGATTGTAACTTTAACATGCAAGTTTGAACACTTAGTCGACCTATGTTTAGCAGAATTTATGAGTAGTGAAGATGTTTTGGGATAGATCAGGGAACTAGAGTCGTCTGTTTCAAGTTCAACAAGACAGGATTCTCGAATGGAAGCTATAACTGCTAACTTTTAGAATCTTACCCGTATTAAGACAACGTGTGATTGCAATAATGTTTGATGCTACAGTTACTTCAAGTCAGATTCTCAAGCATCACCATCGCAATAAGTAGATAATTCTGGCTCACTAATATATTTGTGTCTGCCTCATAAAAGGTTTTATAAGGGAAGCACTGAAGGACTGGAAGGGCCAACTTGTTCGTTGGTCCCTTCCCTGTAATTGAGAAAGACTGGAACATGAATTTCAACTGGCTGAATATGCCAAATACGACAAAAATTAAGAGACTTTTGTTTCTATTTTTATTTTTAAATTCCATGAAAAAACCTGCTTTCAGTTTTAATTTCTTCCGTTTTCAAAAATTAAAATAGTATTTGATTTTTATTTACTTTTTTCTATCAACTAAATATATATTATTTAATTATTTAATATATTAATTATCATTAAAAACTATGAACAATTTAATTTAATGTTATATATTTAATTAATTATTAACATAAATTATGAATAATTTAATTTTAATTATTAATTTTAATTAATAATCATTAATAAATATATTTAAATTTCAAATAACATTAAAATTTTCAAATAAAAATTAAATTAATATTTCAATTTAATATTGATTTTTGAATAAAAAGTTTATTTTTAAATTATTTATTTTAATAAAATGTAATAATTTATTAATAAATATACATGAGATTAAAATAAATTTATTTAATTCAAAATAATTTATTTTTAAATTTTATCTAATACGTAATTATTAAAAGTGATAAAAAATTAACTATAACATTAACAATCAAATAAAATTTTGTTTTTATTTGAAAGAAATTAAAGTTTTCATCAGAAACCAAATAAACAGCCCTAGATAAATAATAAGGGAAGAGAAATCCTAAAAGAAAAAGAATATGCCCTACTAAACAACTCAACAGAGTAAAACCAATCCTACAGTCTAAAATAGGGAGAAAAGGCTAAACTAATTTAGCAATTCTTGAACTTGCTTGTAATTTCCTTTACTCGAGCAACATTACCACTAAAATGGAATATACAAGAAACAGGACAATAATCCAAAAATCAAACGTTTATAAAATTCCATCTTCAATGAAAGAACCAATCTGGAATATTATCCCTGCTGTTTCACTGCTAAAGCAGAAGATTACAGAGACAATGTGCCACTTAAAAGAGTTCCAGGACGATAGCTAGCAGGTAGATATGAAGAGAGATAAAAACCACCTTGTGAAATTAAAAATATAATTGATACAGGAAGTGAGGTGCAGGAGAAAGAGTTCATCCCGCTGGTCAGCCATCTGCAGGCATTCTGGGACAAAAGATGATGGTCCAACCAACGCTACTTGTGACCGGAGGTGGATACCTCAGTGCTACAAACTGGGCACACCTGCAGTCGCCAAAGCAAGTTGATAAGATGCCTGATTTACGTGATATGCGTCACAATAGAGAACCCATATGATTCTAATATAAAGGAACTGCTGAACGAGCTCCATGGAGTGGAAACATGACATGACCATTAAACCATAACCGAACATAAAAAGAATTAAGAGATATAAGCTCCCTAAACAAATGACTGGCACCATATTAGAAATAACATAATAAAACATGTCCATATGCAAGTATACACGAGTGCATGCAAATTTTTGTTAGTGTGTTCAAGACGAGGGGGAAGAGAGAGAAGGGTTGGCTTAAGATGAAACACAATAATATTAGTCTTACATACCACACTGTTGGCAATTTTCATCCAGAAAAAGGGTAAGAGATTGACACATTTCTTGGTGTTGGTACTTTTCTGATTAATTTGCAAATGGGCACACATTTAACTCAAATGGTCTCCATAATGCTGACAAGTAACATAATAAACCCTTTCAATATTTTGTAACGTGATTTTATAAAATTGTGAATACAATAACGTTACTAACTAACATAGTTGATAAAACCAGATCAAAATATGGTTTGAGCGGTGTCAAAACTTACAAAAAAAAAATCTTTTATAAAGAGATTCAAACTCAATTTACTGCATAGGCAGCCTTGTCAATAAACATCACCATCACTGTTCATCTAATTGTATTCGGCCCAAACAAAAGAAAGCAGAATGATGCAGAGAATGACTTTTTTATCAACTTACCACCCATTGATTCTTCACCATTAGTTTTTAAAGAAGTTTAGTCACTTTTCAATGTTAAGAAGAATTGAGGCAAATCAATGATTAATGCTCCTTCAGATGCAATCCTGAAATATCTCCTCAATAGATGTTTCCTTTAATATTCTCAATAGATATCATATAAAATCTGGAGCACATAGCTTATTAGACCAATGTGCAACACTTGAGCGGAATTAATACTTTTGGTTATAAAGTGCTATGCTTTAATCAGGAATACAAATCTAATAAGCAGTGCAAATGTAGACTATCCAATAAGAATATCATCTATGCCGAAAAAATTGAAATGGTTCAATTAAAACCAAAAATTTTTGAATTAAGGGTAGCTAACTAGGGCTGAGTTGCAATAAGCAGAATTAAGTTGCAGTATAGCAAAGACTGTAGATATGATCACATTTATGTTATGTACATCTCCTCACAATAGGAAGAGATAATTGACTTCAAGCCATTCTAGCAAGGGAGAGCAAAAATACTTCAATCCTATTTAAGGTTCAAGAATATTACATAATAAATAAGCTAACTGAGTAAAAAAATGGGAAAGCAGAAAAACAAGTTACGAATCTACAGTGGTCATGGCCTCCAGAGTAGCAGTTATGCATCAGATAACAACTGTGATTGTTATCCACCATATATTTACCCGTATTTGTTCACCAAAAACCCCAGCTATGAGGCTGGCACTAAAATAGTAGGATTTGAATGTGAACACCTAGACGGCGTCTAAATGTTCTATGGTCTTCAACATAACTTTCATGAAAAGAGCCATTGAGATGGCAGCAACAATTGGAAAGTAACAGTGACATTATTTCTCAAGCCATGGAATCCACCAGTTTAAAGCAGAATTACCATACAAACAACTCAGCCCCAGTAAAAAGAATTACATGACATATTGAAGTCAGATATTATTGAACTCAGTTAACTGGAATAAATGAAAAGGAAATCATCATGGAGTTGATCCACCATAAATGTCACTCATTTAACGGAGCACAATGTAGTGTAGTAACAACAATCTAGGTAAAACATAACATAGAATCCAGGGATGAAAATTCACAATGATCCCACATGAGAAAGCACATTTGACACTACACAAAAACTTTCTAGTATGACCACGAAGGAAACTTAGTGGTAAAGTCATAAACTCAAAGACATACCTTATTTATTTTCAACCAATTATTTATACACTCTGAATGATATGAATGTTTGCAAGAAAGCACTGTCAGTGTCTCACCATCTTCAAAATCCACACGGCAGATGACGCAGCTGAAATAAAATCACAGAAATTCAGTTTCTATGTTAATACAGGCTGTTAAGACTTAGGCATTCGCACTTACGAATCATTGCTTCCATTCTGACTGCTTGCTGAATTGTACTTTACTGAGGGCAAAGAAGCAATTCTTTCAGCTGAAAGCCCCCTACTCTCAGTTCCAACAACTTCACCCAACGCAAGCAACTCCTAGAATAAATGAATTGTAAAGTGAAAATAAAGCAAAAAAGCAAACCCCACTATAAGCACAGGACAGAAGTAGGGCTAACCTCATAAGAAAGCTCATCTGGATCAACATCTTCCCATGTGTCCTGTATGTTCGAAAGAGAAAATAAAACACTTAAGATTACCACAATAAGGATTTATATCACAAACACCTGGACTCACATATACACTTCAAACTGTCAGTCAATAAAGACATCATTAAACACAAGGTAACTATTATCCTAATATATGAAACCAGGTGAAATTATAGCTCAAACCAATTATGTAATTACATAAGGGCAATGATGCTAACGATCTATAAGTCACTTTAAACAATCTCGTCAATCCGCAAGTGCTATAATCATTAACTAATCAACACCTTGCAGAAAGAAAGGAACCACTTATGCTCATTCTGACATATCAATCACATGCTAATATCAGTCAAATGTGTAAGGTCGCTAACCAAACAGGCAGGATAGATAAGTGAAGAAGGGAGAAATATGATTAGGATTAAATAGAGTTCACACCTGAGAGAGAGCTCCATGATCCTCAACATCTTCAATTTCTCCTATAACACATGGTATCAGTGTAAGCATTGATGACACTTACGAATAACAGTGTTAAGAGTTAGCAAGTATAAGCACTCACTCTCTTGAAGCCCGGCAAGAGCCAACAGTCTTTCAGCCATTTCTCTCTCTTCTGCTTCTTGTAAGGCCCGGGCAAAAGCCTCATCACTAGAAAAGGTATTTGGGTCAAATTCAACAACAAGTTGATTCGGACGCACAAAGTCAGTATGAAGATGCACGTCAAATGCATCCCCATCATCATCGGCGTCAGAATCATTATATTCATGTCCCTCCTCCTCGTCATCATCTCCATCTGTTTCGTCATTAGGATCACCAAAATCATCATCCTCATCATGCAAGTAGCTCCCAGCATCCCAGCTTCCATAATCACTCCCTTCATTATTCATACTCAGCATCATGTATGCTCTTTCCTATGCCACAACAATAACACATAACGACGAATCAAACATGCACTAAAACACCAAAAAAAATGTTCTTTTTAGGTTATTGGTAATTGAGAAATGAAAGATTACACTTCAATTAATTTTCCTCGTAAACATAAAGTAAAATTTCCATAATGGTATAGCAAACTCTTAAGTAGGTAAGCAAAAAGAGCTGCCCAAAGTTGCAGTAACCCTCAAGTATCCCAAACCATAAATTGAAATTCGGAAAATTTTGATACGATAAGAAAATAGAAATTGGAACCTGTTCTTGAAGGGTACGAGCAAGAGCGAGGTCAGCATCGATCTGACTAAGAGTAGTGAAGGGAGTTCTTGCAGCTCTTGAAGTGGTCTCCCTCTCTCCTTCCTCAACTCTTTCATCAACCGAATTAGGGTTTTCTTCTTGCTGGGTCCTATCGCTGTTATTGTTATTGCTATTATTCTTTTCCTCTCCTCCTGAACACAATTTTGCGTTATCTTCGTTGTTCTCCATTTTTCGAACTAAAGATTGGATTTTTTTTCTTAAAAACTCGAAAGAAAAGCTGGGATTCGTTCCTGTTTGGGGTCAGATCGAATCAGTGAAAAAACAAGAAGATTGAATTAGAGAGAAATGAGAGTCTGATTGCTAATTGGGATTTTATAAAGGAGGTAGGGTAGGATAAGAATTGGGAAAGAAGAAAATGTGAGCTTGAAAACTTGTTTCTTCCGTGTCTTCTTCGACTTCTGTCAATGAAGCGAAGACGGCGAATTTGGAGAAAAGTTGTTAACAGTGTTCCGACAAACATTTGATTTAGGGACGCATGTAGATATTTTTGTTAAGATTATTAAGGTTACGGTTAATCATATGATTTGGTTACTAATTTTTCAAAATTAATAACTTCTAACATCATTCTTCCTCGTTCCCCTTTTAGTATGACGTGTTGAATAAGTAGCCGTTTAATTCTCCTTCTCTTTCGTTTTCTATTTTTCTTATTAAAAAAACTTATTTAATAGTTATATTTCTATTACTAATAAATATTAAATAAAACTTAAAAATGAATATTTTGAATTAAATAAATTCATTTAATCCCTTATATAATATTTATTAATAAAATTATTTATTTCATTGAAATAAATTATTTAAAATTAACTTTTTATTTATGAATTATTATTTATTTTAAATATATTTTAATTATGATTGTATTTTAAATGTATATATTTTGAAGAAAATTTAAATTTAAATCAATTTATTAATAATTATTATATGATATTTATTAAATTAAATTAAAAATGAAATTATTATGTAAAGTTGAATGATTTATAATTCTTATTTATAATTAATTTCAATTAATTAAATATATAATATTGAATTAAATTAGTCATAATTTCTATTAAAATTAAATAATTAAATAATACATATTTAATTAGTAGTAAATCAGATTATGGAAAAATCAAAAATAAAAATCTGTTTGTAAAATTTTAAAAAATTATAAGAAACTAAAATCAAAATAAAAAACAGAAACAAACATATTTTTTAATTATAGTGAAAGAGTTAATCAACACTGTGAATTGGAACATTGATGATTTCCATCTAAGGTACGACTTTGCTTTTGACTGTGGTTGGTTGATTTTCTTGGTCTGATATTAAAGGATGAAATAGATGAACATTGAATAGGTCTCTGTTTGATTGTGGTTCGTTGATTTTGTTTTAGGGTTTCATAAATCACTTTATGCCAATATCTGCGTACTTTACACAAATTTATGTAGGAAAGAATTTCACAAATTTTAGAAATCACTTATTCACTTTTAGAAAAATCAATATTTTTTTTGGATTTGAGGAAACTCTGTAGGTGGGTCAAGCGGGTGCACCTCATCATTGAGGGCTCAACTAGATCTCCACCTACAGGTAAAACTCCGGCTACTCTCACTACAAGAAAACATCAATTCACCGACGGAAATTACCGTCGGTACATTACCGAGTTCCGTCGGTGAAATTAATTACCGACGGATT
>JANZLX010000003.1:6333254-6354975 GCA_025531955.1 Erythroxylum orinocense | reverse complement strand
CAAGGCTGCTTCCCTTCACCCTCAGAGGATTGAGAAGTAATGGCCGGTTGAATTACTGATGCTTCGCTTATCATAAGACCTTCCTCGCTTACCGACTCCCCACCATGGCTATTGTTTTGTCTCGGGTCATCGACACAAGCCAAAGTCTTAGTACATCCCTTCTCCTGGATTGTCTCCTTTGACCTCCCAGTCAGTATTACACTATCTACAGTTGCATTAAGAACTATCACCTCTTCATTCTGGTGCTTAGGAGGAGAGCTAACCGCATTGATCACAGTGCTATTCCCTTCCAGAAAACGTCCCTGCTCTGTAGTTTGATCCTGCCCTGCTTCTGTAACCTCTCCCTTCTCTAAATCCTCCTGCCAACCTGATTTCAAAATACGACCTGTAGCCACCCATTTCTTCCTCGAAGATATTGGTTTCCATGGATAAGAGATGAGAATTTCATCTCTCACCAACTCCCCTGTTTCACCAACACGGAGGATTGGTAGTTTTTCCGGTAAAGAAGCATGCCTTGGGAATTCAATGCAAATCTTAGCATACCCGATTCTGTCCATTGCAGCAGTTTGGGAGTCCATACAGATTGGTTTGCCTAATGCTCTAGCCAGGTGACTTAGCCCCTCCACCGTCCAAAACTCCATTGGTAATCTATAAAATTGTACCCATAGAGGAATTGTATCTATTGTCCCTCTGTCCACACCCATTCCAGGTTTCCACTGTTGTAGAAATAAAGGTTGGTCCCCAATATGCCAAGGACCTTGCTCTATAATCTCCAACAAATTGGCCTTTTCAGAGAACTTGAATAACATAGACCCGTCTTCCTTAAGCATCACCTTCTCAAGACCGTTATGTCCCCATCTTGACTTTGCCCATGCATTAACCACTGGAAAAGCCAATCTTTTGGATCAAAAGAAACCAACCAGGGCATTCGACCATGCTCTAGCACCTGCGTGTAGCAACTCCAATGGAGGAGTAAAAATCCCATCCTGGAGCACATTCGGGTAGTACTTCAGTTTCCCCTTGTTGGACTGACCACTGGCTCTAATCTTCCAAGCTCCTTCTGTCGGGACTGAACGCTGAAGTTTCTCCCCATTTCCCTGAGTCCCAGCAGGCTCTCCCCTCTGATTCCTCGAAGTCTTCAAACTAGATAGAGGTGGGAACTGCTCCTTTGATGTTGAGGGGTCTCCCTTACCCAAGAGATCCTTCGGAGAGGACGAAGAATCGCCCATCACCAAAGATCTTCGGAAGGGAGGAGAGCTTCTCTTGACGTGAACTTCCAGAAATATCCTCAAACAGTAGCTAACCCTTTCGTAGAAAGGAGGGGAGAGAAGGGGGCATGAATGTAAATCACCAAAAGGAGCGGGAATGAAAAGTAGAGAGAAGTCAGACTTTCTCGCTCTACGTGAAAAGTAATATTCAATGATTAAACTTTCTCTTATATTACCAGCCCACTATTAAAGACAACATATTAAAACTATTTTATAGATTCCATCTATAAAGGAGGTGAAATTGTGAAAGAAGATTTATTTCTATGCATGTGATGATACAGGGATGGCGTAAAATATATACATGGAGGACTGTACAACAAACTCTGACATAGAGAGAGAATAGACGAATAACAGATTAAGGTATAACAAATTTATGCGGAGTCTAGAGAATTCTTAACATGCCCCCACAAGATGAAGTGTCGAGACGAGACATTCACCTTGGTTCGAAAGGCTTCGAATTTGGTGCGAGCTAGAGGTTTGGTGTTAGAATGTCCCATATTGCCTAGACATGAAAATGTTAAAGAGTTTATAAGTGGTAAGAGTTAACTATCCAAACAACTAGTTCTAGTTATTTGGGCAATGGTTGACTCAAGCCCAATTCTTGATAATGGACTCTACACTCTACTCATATTAAAAATTCAATATGGTATCAGAGCAGGTTTGGCCCGGATTCTTAATTTCCCGGTTGTCCGTCTGGATGTCCAGTCTCAGCAGCCCGGTCCAGTTACCACTGCATATATTTCAAGTGACAATTGGATGTCCAGCCCCAGTTGCACTTGAGGGGGAGTGTTAAGAGTGTCCTATATTGCCTAGACATGAAAATGTTAAAGGGTTTATAAGTGGTAAGGGTCAACTATCTAAACAACTAGTTCTAGTTATTTAGACAATGGGTGACCCGAGCTCAATTCTTGATAGTGACCTCTACACTCTACCTATATTAAAAAATTCAATACCTACTGACCTTCATATACTTGCCTTACCTACAAATACATCTGTCACTTCCACTACCATTCGACCTCTTATACCACCAACCACATGCCCCACACGCACTACAAAATTGCCATCTCGCTTCCATGACTTTCACGTTGAGTTGCCAAAGCCATATGCATCTCGGTTCACCTCTTATAAATCATGCATCCTCAAGCATGTCTTATCTGCTATCCCACTATCTTTTATATTCTAATTTCACTTCTTCTCATGCTAGCTTTCTAGCAGCCATCACCCAATATGATGAGCCAAAATCCTATACATAGGCCATTAAAGATGCCCACTAGAGAGAAGCAACGCAAAAAAAATTAGAGGCATTTGACCAAGATCATACATGGACTTTGGAGCCTTTGTTGCCTGACAAGAAACCCATTGGTTCCAAATGGATTTACAAGATAAAATACCATTATGAAGGATAATTAAGTGACACAAAACTCGTTTGGTAGCCCAGGATTACACACAAGTTGAAGGACTTGACTATACTGAAACTTTTGCTTCAGTAGCAAAACTTACCATGATCTGAACTTTAGTGGCAGTAACAGCAGCCAAATTATGGGAATTACACCAACTTGATTCATGCATCGACCTTGTCATGGCCATTGGGTAGCATCTATTCGTGTCTTAAAAAATATATAAATGTAAGGAAAGAAATTACAGAATTGCTAAAAAATCATATCAATTGTAGTGTATAATTTTCAGAAATATTTGAAAAGTTTAAAAGTTATAACACTTAAAAGACCTATGTTTAAAATGTTCAATACATTTTTTATAATGCATGAATGTATATTACTATTAAGATACTTGAAGATAGTATTTTAGGCAACAGATATTTTTTAATTTAATATTTTAATTGTTATAATAAAATTTTAATATTTTACAAATTTAAAACCAAAATCAAAATTAATAGTATATACATGTGTAGAATAATCATAATAGTTTTTATCATAAATACATAGTTTTAATAAATATGATATTTTTTATAAATACATAATAAAATTTTTTTCTATGTCATACTTTAATATTTTTTAATATATATTAACCTTTAAAAATAATCTTTATTCTCCATACATACATGTTTTTTATGATATGAGTTACTTTTATATTCTTTAAATATTGTGTATATGTGATTGTGTCGATATGAAACCTAAAATATAAATATTTAAATACATTATAATCAATTATCCATCAAATGTAAAAAATAAATTCTAAATAAAATTTTAATAACATAATTTGAATAAATAATCATGTCTCATTGATTAAATAAAATATTAGTTATAAATTATCATCAAATTTAAATAAATTGAAGCACTAAGTTTTATGAATTATTATTAAGAAAATTAGAGTTATTTCTTTTGAAATTTTCTACTTGTCAAACCATAAATAAATGGAGATGAGGAGATAATCGAAATGGATTATTTTCATGCAAAATGAAATTAACTAGTACAACTGCTCAAGACCGCTTTTCGATGTAGACATAGCTCACAACCAGAACCAGGCATTGGCTTATTAGTGGCACTAGCTAACTAGGTCAAAGTTTTTAAGCAGAAAGGTGTGATGACTGCGCGTTAACAGCATTATCTGGAACGTATCTACTCCAGAACCAATGTGCCTTCCACACTCTGTCCATTTCTTCAATTGGGACATTTCTGGTCTCTGGTAGGAAGAAGAATATGAATATTGTCATGATAATGACAAAGCCGGCGAAGAAGAGGAAGAGACCAAACTTCATGTGACAAAGCATAGTCAAGAAGCACTGTCCAATGATGAAAGTGAAGAGCATATTCACTGATACATTTATTGCTGTCCCTGCTGATCTGATCTCCAGAGGGCATATCTCACTGGGCACCAACCAACCCAATGGACCCCAAGACCACGCAAATGCTGCTACGTACACACATATCAGAAACAATACAAAATCTGCTACACCACCACTCAGAGTTCCTGTACCAGAGCTTCCAAAGCTGAACCCAATCAGAACTCCCACCAGGATCTATGTACAGACAAAACAAGTTAATGGGTTTAGATTTTAGCTTAAGAAAGGAGTTTTTCTTCTAGTTAATAATTAGTTACCTGACTGATAATCATTTGTATTCCTCCTTCGAGGAACAACATCCTTCTTCCAAACCTATCGGCGGTGAGGATGGACACAATGGTGGCGATGACATTTACAGCTCCGGTTATAACAGCAGACATGAGTGAAGCATCATCCCCGAAACCCAACGTCTTAAAGAGAACAGGTGCATAGAACATGATGACATTAATACCAGTGAATTGTTGGAATAAAGGAATTAAGCTGCAAATCACAAGCTGAGGCCTATATTGTGGAAGCAGAATGTTCTTCCATGGATGTTGGACTTTCTTTGCAGCCTCGTTAGCATCCACAAGATCTTGAAACTCGTCATTAATTTCGTCCGTTCCACGAATCTTTTTCAACAACTCTCTTGCTTTCTCAGGATTTCCTCTCTCGATGATGGAGTTGGGAGTGTCTGGTAGGAAAATTGATCCAACAGCCATCATTATTGCAGGTACTGCTGCAAGACCTAGTGAAAGTCTCCAACCCCATCCACCCTCGATCTTAGCAGTTCCATAGTTGATCAGATTTGCTGCCAAAATACCAATTGTAATAGCCATTTGGAAACCTATGTTGAGTGCTCCCCTAATCTTCGCAGGAGCCATTTCAGATAGGTAGACTGGAACAGACTGTGCCATAAAGAAATAAACACAACAAAGTAAGTTACACAAAAGAAAAGAATGAAGCTGCAGTAATTCGGCCATAACATTACGGTTTACACAGATAGAGCTACCTGATTAGCGAATCCTACGCCAACACCAAGCAGTACACGACCAATTATAAGCATAGCAACGTTAACCGCAGCCCCATTGAGGACAGCACCAATAAGAAAAACCACACCTCCAGACAACATGGAGACCTTACGACCAAAGACTCTCGTAACAACAGAAGCAAAGAAGGAAGCCACCAGTGCAGCTAGGTAAAGGGAAGAGGTGAACAATGTCAAGATTTGGCTGTCAAATTTGCAGTACATACTGTCATGATGATCTCCATGTGCTTTCTTGTACACTTCAGGGAAGAACTTCTCCAAGAACGAGTCCATAGATGTGACACCTCCTGCATATTCAACATAATTTCAGCAAACCCACATGCAGATTCTTAGCTTGCTACAACTTAGAATAATCAAACACATAAAAAGAATATTAGTTGCTGCTGATTACCCGAGATACCGATGTCGTAACCGAAAATAAGGCCACCAAAGGCTGCAACAAAGCAAGTTATGATAACAAAGGCTGTGACACGACCTGAATAGTTTCTTACCCCACTGGGGTTAACAAAACCTCCTGCTGCCATCTTCTACGTTTCACTCTAATTGATGAACTAGCTAAAACTTTTCTTTTTCTTTTTTCAAACTTCACAAGATGCTTTGCTCTTGTTTTAAACCTTTTTTTTTTTAAATCCTTAGTACACTACCACTGACGAAGAAACGATTTATCTTGTAACGCTGAAATGAGTTTGTATTTGTGGCCTTTATATAATAACTACAAGACATTATTTAGTTATTAAACAAAATTAACCTAAAAATAGTTTATTTTCTTCACCCCATTTTATCCACTACATTCATGTTCAATGTTCTTTCTCACCCATTTTTAGGCTTCACTAGTTGGCATTCGTTAAATCCAAACCACAAGCACAAAGAAAGAAATGTTCAGAGTTCAGACTCGCAGACTAGAACTCAGAGACCACTATAGGTCGTCGTTCCTCACTTATGAGGTAAACTTCCATATTTGTTTCCTAATTTTCCTTTATTTCTTTTCCATTTTAAGCAACTACACTTTTAATAGCTAGGCTTGGTTACATACATAGAGTTTAAGAAAAGATCAAATATTTCTAAGTTTAAAACCTAACTAATCTAAAACAATTAGTAAACTTTGTTTAAAAACTTGCACTATATTGTCATGGAAATTATAATTAATCAAATAGTAAACAGTGATAAATAGTGATTACCAGGAGTTATTATTAATATTTATTATTAATAAAACCAACTTGTAAAACATGTTATGAAAGTTTAGTCAATTAAATTGTGATAAAAGCCTTAGTAAATGCAACGTTGTATTCAGGAACAGTTCTACTAATATATAAATTAGGTTGGAACCTTGTAATTTGGTATATTATCAATATACTTCTTGATTTTTAAAAAAATTATCAATAGCATTCTTATAATTTTAGTTTTATAACAATCATCTTTCTATCACCACTACAGGTAAAGTTATTGGCGACGAATTCAAATATCGCTAAATATTAAAAAATTGTGTGAAATCATAATTTGTGACAAAAAAAATCGTCACCTTAATGGTTGCTGAATCCGGGTAGCAAAACAATATCTGCGATGTTTTTTTGAAATCGTCGCAGAAAAGTTTTGGATACACAATAAATTCGTCGATAAAACATATAACCAACGAGAGCCAAAGAAATGTCGTACATAGAATTTTGGGACGCATATGTTTCGTAGATAAAGGTTTTTACCTACTAAACTATAGTCGTAGGTAAATATTTTTACTGATGATTTTTTTTGTAGCATAATAGTTTTACCTACTAATTGTTTGTTGTGGTTAAATGTTTTTAGAGACATTCTTGCAAACGTAGATAATAACATTTTGTGATGATTTTGTTTTGGTAGCTAATAATTTTTAGTGACAAATATTTATTTTTTAATTTTATTATAATTATTAAAAACAATTTAATTTATTACAATTTTAAGATAGTCTAAAATATAAATTTTACATTTTATAATTAATGTTGGTGACATCTTATTTAAATAATAATAAATTGAAATAAACTAAACATTAAAAATGGAATGCATTTTATTAAAAAATAATTACAGGTTAATTACAGAAGTTGAACAAAATTTATAAACAAACTAAGACTCCTTTACGTCACTACTACAGACATAGTTTGAGTCAAGTAATTGTTTGACCATCTTTTTAAGTTTGTTCACTTTTTTCACATTACAATCTAACTTCTTTTCTGTACATTTTAACTTAGTCTTCAATGACTGGTTCTTCTCTTGAAGTATCGTGACATATGTTAGTCGTGACGAAGCTTAGAGTCATGCCCAAGATCTTTGATATACGCTGATCTTATACCAAGGCCATTGTTGCAAATGTCATCGACATTGGGCTGATTCCCCTTAAACAATGATGTCTGCAGCAACCCTGTATCTTGTCTTATAATTTAAAGTACAAAATCGAGTTAACTAAAAAATTATTATTTAGTATTACATAAAAAAAATTGTAATATTTATTATTTTTTACATATATAATTACTTCGTGCTTCTTCAAACGTCCAGCTTTCACCTTCCTTGTAGTGTGTTAGCTTGTACAGTCTGATCCTATCACACTCTTGTCCTTGGAGTTTAGTTTGACTCTATTATATAAATTTAAAAATTAAAAGATAATCGAATTTATTATATTAAGAAATAGAATAATAAGTTGAAAATGTTACACTTACAAATTCTTGTCAAACGACAACAAATGATTTGGAGTTGGTGTTATAAGGAGTCTTCATTTTTGCTCTGTTCACCTTGACTTTCTCATGCTTTTCCTAAATTAAGAGTGGTCATGAAATGTATAAACAAAATTAATGGAAGGAAATATGAAGAGAAATAAGACAAACTTGAACCTTCACAAAGGCCTAATAATCAGACATGGCACTCTAATTTTCTAGAGTCTCCCGTTCCAGAACATGTCTCCTTGCCTCTTCATCGGAAGGAAAAGACTAGTAATATTTATGAAGTTTATATCGATGATCTTTTGCCCTTTGTTTCAACAGTGAACTACCACAGCTTGAAACCTCAGATTTTTCGATATCAACGATATTGAGCTTCATCTGTGAAGAACATGTATAACAGAGCCCATAAATGAAGCCCTCATATCTGCACAAAATATTCTTGTAATCTCCTAATTAAAGTTGTCAACTATAAAGATTTGTAACTGTAGATATAGCTTAAGTTTAGGCACTCAAATACCTTAGAATACTCCTACATATTTGTATAAATTCAGAGTTCATAAAATAACATTATATACTTCAATACATAATCCTTTATGGTATCAGAGCTATAGACATACGTCAAACTTTTTTTTTTCCTTTCATCATGTCTGGATTCTCTGCTTCAACACCCAACGTCTCTGCCAACCCGATCACCATCAATGTTGTTGCTCAGGCTCCATTGAAACTAACATCAACAAACTATTTATCCTAGAGGCTACAATTCAACAGTCTCTTTATTGGATATGATCTCATGGGGTATATAGATGGGACTAAAGCTTGTCCACCAGCTATCATCACAGTTGAGGATGTACCTACACCAAATCCAGAATATCAGTTTTGGATCCGACAGGATCAGCTCATTTTGAATGCAATCATTGTGCTCTTTCCCCATCCATTATCCCATTCATAGCAACTGCTACAACATCTAAAGCTGCTTGGGATTCACTTTCTAAGACCTATGCACAATTTACTCGTGGCAAGATTAAACAACTAAAAGCCCAACTTAAGAAAATTATCAAAGGTCAGTCCACCATAACAAAGTATATGCAAGCAATAAAGATAAAGACAGATCAACTAGTTGAATTAAAAGTGCCCATGGACATTGAAGATATCACTTGTTAAATATTGGAGGGTCTCGTTGATACTTACAAAGATGTAAAGACTATTGTCAATGCACGAGAAACTCCTATCTCCTTCGATGAGCTACATGAGAAACTCATCATTGCTGAGTCTGAGATGCCACCAATCATACCTAACAACTATCCTGCAATAACAAATTACACCAATCGTCATTCCAGCAAAAGAACCAATTCTAATCAGCATAATAACTGGCGCTCACAGGTTGTCCAAAATAATCGTCCACAAAATTCTCATGAGCAGCAGAATCAACAAAACCTACATAACAATCAAATGAATTGGAATAACAATGTTCAAGGATCTCAACCTTACCTTGGAAAATGTCAGAGCTGTGGTGTTCAAGGTCACTCTGCAAAAAGTTGTCCCACCTTCAAAATTGTGCCCTATGCATCAGCATCCAATCTTCCCTCTCATCCATGGCAGTCGATAGCTAACTTTGCTGGTCCTTCTCCAAACCCTCAGAATAGTCAACCATGGCTTTTGGGTACAGGTACATCTCATCATGTTACTGCTGATCTTACCAATTTGGCACATCATCAACCCTACAATGGTACAGAGGATGTGATGATAGGTGAGGGTATAGGTCTGTTAATTAGCCATACTGGCTTTGCTTCACTCAATACAGACAATATGCAACTGAAGCTTGACAATGTGCTATGCGTACTCGAGATGAAAAAGAATTTAATTTTAGTCTATCAGTTTTGTGTCACAAACAATGTTAAAGTTGAATTCTTACCTTCCCCTTTTTTTTGCGAAGGATCTTTTGCAGGGAAGTATCATTCTTCAAGGAACGCCTAAGAATGGAGTTTATGAGTGGCCATCCTCATCTCCACCGATTCTTGCCCTCTCAATTGCCACAACATCAGCCACCAATTGGCATGCACGACTTGGCCACCCTGCTAAACCAATTGTAACAGCTATCCTATATCAAAATAAAATTTCATCAGTCTCTAATTCTACACATTGCAATGCTTGTCTCAGTAACAAAAGTCATAAGTTGCCCTTTTCAAACTCTACTCTTCAATCTACTCAACCAATAGAAATCATCTTTTCTGATTTTTGGATGTCACCAGAATTGTCCTATAATGATTTCGAAATTATGTAATATTCATTGACCACTTCACTAGATATACTTGACTTTCTCCTCTCAAACAAAAACCAGAAGTCAAAGAGATCTTCATTCGGTTTAAAAAGCTTGTTGAAAATTTCTTTGAGAAACCAATAAAAACATTGTATTCAGACAATAGAGGAGAGCATCTTGCTCTAACCCATTTTCTGACCGAACATGGTATTTCTTTTAGAACAACTCCACCTCATACACTGGAACACAATGGAATTTCAGAGAGAAAACATCTGCATATTGTTGAGACAGGTCTAACATTGTTATCACATGCATCAATTCCACTCTCCTATTGGCCACGCGCCTTTGCTACTGTAGTCTATCTAATAAACAGAATGCCCACACCAAAGTTAGATATGACCAACCCCTATTTTGGCCTATTTAAGTCTCAACCAAATTATCTTAAATTGAAAATTTTTGGATGCTTATGTTATCCCTGGTTACCACCATACACCAGTCATAAACTTGAACCAAAATCCAAACCGTGTGTATTTCTAGACTATTCTCCTGCACAAAGTGCTTACTACTGTTTAGATCAAACCACTTCTAGAATCTATGCTTCAAGACATGTCAAATTTGTTGAAACAGAATTTCCATTTACCACTCAACAACAATTAAGAGCTAACTCACCTGACTACTTTGCAGCTCTATGGATTCCACCAACCATCTCACTGCAGACACAAATCAATTCAGCACCAACGCCACTCACTCCATCTCCAATAGTTTCACCTGAATATGGTAATTCCTCTCTCACTAGTACTTTACCAAATTCTGTGTTAAATGAGCAACAAATTGAGTCTGTCATAGCAAGCAATACAGTGCGCAATACTCATTCCATGGTTACAATAGGAAAGAACAACATCAGCAAACCAATTCAAAGGTTAAGTCTAACTACTGAACTCTATGCTCCTACAGAGACTGAATTAAACACAATTACTCGGGCATTAAAAGATGCAAAGTGGACGAAAACTTGTTCAGATGAATTTGATGCCTTAGTCAGAAATGGTACCTGGAAACTTGTGCCTCCTCATGATAATCAGAACTTGGTCGGCTGCAAATGGGTATTTCGCATCAAAAGAAATGAAGATGGCTCGGTACATCGTTATAAAGCTAGATTAGTTGCGAAGGGATTTCATCAACGTCCAGGGATAGATTTCCAGGAAATGTTCAGCCCTGTGGTAAAACCAACGACAATAAGGATAATTTTGAGCATTGCACTAACAAGTGGCTAGCCATTAAAGCAATTGGATGCAAACAATGCTTTTCTACAAGTACCACTCACAGAAAATGTTTACATGACACAACCCATAGGTTTCAAAGATGCTGATCGACCTAACTATATATGTCATCTTCAAAAAGTCATTTATGGCTTGAAACAAGCACCAAGGGCATGGTACCAAGCCTTAAAACAATTTCTACTACAAAAAGTTTTTCGAAATTCATACTCAGATTCATCATTGTTCATTCAGTAGTCACCTAAAGGTACTCTTATCCTTGTGGTTATGTGGATGATATAATTGTAACAAGCAGCAATTCACAACTTATAGACAACTATGTTGCTATTTTGGCAAACAAGTTCTCTATAAAATATCTGGGGTCACTACACTATTTTTTTGGGCATAGAAGTTATTCTAAATAATGAGGGAATATTTCTTTCACAAAAGAAGTATATCCTTGACTTATTACATTACACAAAAATGGCAGAGGCTAAATCAGTTGTTACACCTATGGCAAGTCATCCACCTCTAGCCCTAAACTCAGGAACACCACTCAATGACCCATCTAAATACAGAAAGATAGTAGGAAGTCTACAGTACCTACTTTTGACTTGGCCTGATGTTGCGTTTACTGTGAACAAACTCTCCCAATTCAATCATCGCCCAACGTCCGATCATTGGGCTGCTATAAAACGTCTCATTCGCTATTTGGTTGGGACCGCTGATGATGGCATACAACTCTATCGTCGATTAAGCACCAACCTTCATGCCTTTGCCGATCAAAGCCACAATTCTTCGCTCCAAGCGTACTCCAATGCTGACTGTGG
Organism: Erythroxylum orinocense; assembly: GCA_025531955.1. Lineage (NCBI taxonomy): Eukaryota > Viridiplantae > Streptophyta > Magnoliopsida > Malpighiales > Erythroxylaceae > Erythroxylum > Erythroxylum orinocense. The sequence goes on along the minus strand of JANZLX010000003.1, from coordinate 6,342,859 downwards.
TGGCGACAAAACTAATTATCAATCAACTGGAGCATTCATCATTTACTTAGGTCGCAACCCTATCTCTTGGAGTTCAAAGAAGCAAAAATCAGTAGCTCGCTCATCCACCAAGGCTGAATACCATCCGTGGCCAACACCGCTGCTGAATTGAACTAGATTTGCAATCTCCTAGCTGAACTCAACAAAACCCCTTCCCAATCACTAGTGATATACTGCGACAATGTTGGGCCGACACAACTAAGCTCAAATCCGGTGTTTCATTCATGAATGAAGCACTTAGCCATTGATTTTCACTTTGTCAGGGAACAAGTTTAGTCTGGTGCCCTCCAAGTCTCCCATATCTCTGCCGATGACCATACCGCTGATACCCTAACCAAACCACTTCCCCGACCGTGCTTCCTCGAGCTCAAGATCAAGCTTGGGCTGCATAGACATTCGCCAACTTGAGGGGCCGTAACAGAGCCCATAGATGAAGCCCTCATATCTGCACAAAATATTCTTGTAATCTCCTAAATTAAAGTTGTTAACTATAAAGATTTGTAACTGTAGATATAGTTTAAGTTTAGGCACTCAAATACCTTAGAATACTCCTACATATTTGTATAAATTCAGAGTTTATAAAATAACATTATGTACTTCAATCCATAATCCTTTAACATATAGGTTAACTTGCTGTTTTTATTAAGTAAAATCGCAATACATATAATCAAATGAATTGAAATATTATTGAAACTTTGTCTAAAGAATTTTGGAGCAAGTTGTCTTCCTTCAACTACTTGGCATGCTGAAGGCTAGGCAATTCATTCTTCACAACGATGCCCAACTCACTGGACACTTTTGTAGATTGGATCTTATCCAAAAGGTGACGTTGCGTAGGGTTAATGGTCACAGACAACTTGTTATTCATTGCAACATTCATCTGTTGCAACTCAACTCCTTTTATGATACCTCTGCCACATTTTCTAATGCCAGTATTGGAACCTAAAAACAAAAAAAAACATAATAAGAAAAACATGCCAAACATGTAATGAGTAATTTCAACATTAATGTAAATATGTTTGGTTAACAATAATAGACCTGAAGATTCCTTAGCACTAATAGACGATGTTGGTAAAGGTTGTTGGTGACTGTCTTCATTCAAGGATGCAATTGTTGGTTGTTGAATGATGGGGCCGGATTGAGTTGTTATTGTGGGGGAGGAAGTTCTTCGATCGTTGTCACCCTATTTCCCTTGTTTATATTAGATGCCATATTATATTGAACAACTAAAACGAAATATGAAGATAACGCATAATCTTAACTCAAACATCAATATTCCCATAAATATAAGGAGATCAGTAGTCAAATACTAAACATTTGGCATAACATTCCCTATAAACATAAGTGAAACATTAAAAATACACATATATTCATCGTAAATTAACATAAGTAAAACATCAACAACATAAGGCAATTATGAACATAACATTTCAAACAATATAAGCAATTTATTTACATTCAATCATCATGATCAAGATTTTGAAAATCATCATCATTAAGTACATTATCATTAGATTCTTCATCACTAATATATTCAAGCAAAGTATCGTCATTGTCATTTAAGTCATCCTGAGTATTCATCTATTTGTAAGATAAGATGGGCTTGGACTTTATCTACTTGAACTATGTTGGGATCGACATCTCTCCTATAGAATGATGATATATTTGTATCTCTTACTGGAATGCTTTCATTATTGAACTCCAATCCAATTTCTTGATAGATTTCATTTGCAACCTCATCCAATTGACCAATATCCCTTTCACAAAAATCAAAGACACTCGTTTGTTAAAACTTTTGAACAACCTTCCAATTGCCACCCAATACAGTATCTTTGACTTAGAAAACTTGTTTGACTTGACTTGCAAGGACAAAATGATCATTATCATACCATGTCTTACTAACATTTATGCTAGTAATATACCCGTTCACTTTCATGTCAATTAGATCAAACCATTTGCATTTAAGTATAACAACCTTCTTATCCTTGATGTAGTGCAACTCTATTATTTCACATATGACACCGTAGAAGTTAATGAAATCGTCGTCATGACATCCTTCAACTACAACCCTACAATTTTGACTTTTAACTTGACTATCTCGATCTTGTATGTGAAATCTCACCCCATTAACAATGCAACCTATGTATTTCTTCCGATAAATATGAGGCCCATATGCCAAACTATATAATGTTGTTGTCGCTTCCTGCACGTTACAGTTAAATAACTGTATCATCTGTGCGACAAATTGAAAACAAATATGAGGATGAGACACATTCTCATATTTTCATAATATGTAATCAATATGAAGTTTACTCGATTTCTAAACCATGATATAAACTTCTGCCTATGTCTTTCTTCAACATTAAAAATCTCTTTACTGCAAATTGTCTCTTTGTGCTCTTTTTTTTTATAAAGAAAACGACAGTAAGATCTCAAAGTGAATGAAGACAATTTTAATATGATTGTTTGGATGAAAAGAAATATACGTACTCCAAGTATATACCAAAATCTTGAAATCGTTCAAAATATACAAATAGGCGATTTCAAATTCGTCTTTAGTTAACTCCACATATTTACCCACACCAAGTGGCTTAACTTTTTTGGAGAAAATAGACAACCCACCGTTGTCATGAAAATCAAAGTTACGTTCTGGTCTATTAAATTTTGTCTCCGCATCAGTTAAGTACACTGAACAAAAAGTTAAGCATTTATTTGCTATATAAGCCTTTACAATAGACCCTTCTGGTTGAGCTCTATTACGTACATAATGCTTAAGAGAGCATAAAAAACTTGAACATAATTAGCTATGAAAATAGGAATTCTTGCAAACAAATAACAAAAAAAAATTGTTGAATTTAATATGAATTACCTTTCAATCAGAAACATCCATCAAAATTGAACCAATCCTCAAAGTTTTGCTTCATACGGTAAGTGAATTGCCAAATGAATTGTGACGTAAAAAAACAATGGCGGGAATAATAGTTCAAGCTTACATAGAATCAATGCTATTTCTTTTTCCATTTTATTAAGCTCTTCAACTTTAAGTGTCTTGCAACATAATTGCTTTAAAAACTCTCTTAATTGACCCAAAGTAACCGACACATCCTTCGATAAACACCCATGTATTTCAACAAGAAGTAATCATTGCAAAAGTACATGACAATCATGACTTTTTAACTTTGACAGTTTTCCCTCTTTAACATTCACACAACTACTTATATTTGATACATACCCATTAGGAAATTTGACTGATTAGAGGAACTGATAGAATGATTGTTTCCCACTTTTTGACATGTTGTAACAAGTAGGGGAATAATGTATGACCCATCATCTCTTCTTTTCAAATGCAAGTCCTTTCTAATATTCATGTCTTCTAAGTAAAGTCTAGCCTTAATTGTGTCTTTGGATTTCCCATCAATTCCCATGACAGTCCCTAAGATGGAGTCATAAATATTTTTCTCAATGTGCATGACATCAAGATTATGCCTCAATAGTAATTCCTTCCAATATGGAAAGTTGGAAAATATGTTTTTTTTTGTCCAATTCAGTTCGACATCATTTCTCTTTTGCTTTCTATTACTTGGGTGTTTGATAGGTGTAATGTCACCCAAATATGATAGTTGGTAAACAATATCATCACCGGACTATTGCATCGAAGCTTCAACTAATTCTACTGTTCCATTAAGTAGTTTGCTTTTTCGCCATCTATGCCAATGTTCTAAATAACGACAATGACCTATGTAACATATTTTACTTCGTATCCTCATTGAATATATTTGATGGTTACATACAGGACGAGCCATATACCCTTTAGTGCTCCACCCAGACAAATTCCCATAGCTAGGAAATCATTTATAGTCCACAAAACAGCAACATGCATTATAAATGTTTCGCCTTCAACAACATCACAAGGTTATAATCTAAATTCCTATAGATTGTTTAAGTCATCAATTAATGGTTGCATTTATATATCGATATCCTTACCGGGAGCAATAGGTCTTGAAATAAACAAAGACAACAACATAAAAGGCTCCTTCGTACACTTCCATGAAGGTAAATTGTATGGGACTAGAATCACAGGGCCACATGCTATATGAATTACTCATATTATCGAAAGGATTAAATCCATCTAAGGCCAATCCAAGTCGAACATTATGAAAATCTTGTGCAAACCATGGAAACTTTCTATCAATTTCTTTCCATGCCATTGAGTCTACTGGATGACGCATAATGTTATCATCGATGCGTTTCTCTTTATGCCACCTCATATCTATGGTTGTTTTTTACGACATAAAAATTCTTTGTAATCGTGGTTTAATAGGGAAATATTGAAGGAATTTATTCAGTATCTTTTTCCCTTTCTCATCATCCACCTGCCACCATGATGTACCACAGATAGGACACTTTTGAAGACCTTTACTTTCCTTCCAAAAAAGAACACAATCATACTTACAAGCATGAATTGAAATATATCCCAATTCATGGTCCCTTAACAGTTTCTTTGCATCATAGTAAGATTTGGCAACTTGTGTCCAATAGGTAATGCATCATTTAGTAATTCAATTAACATGTCAAAGGACTTGTTACTCCATTTATTATAAACCTTCAAATGCAACAACTTCACAACAAATGATAGTTGTGAGAAATTAGAGCACCCCAGATATAATTGTTCTCGAGCAACTTTCAATAACTTCCCAAAATTATCTTCTATAATACTACCAATTTTGTTAGGCATTCTTTTTTCATTCATAGTCTCCATATAATTCTAATAATCGTCTAACATCTCGTAAATCCCATCATCACCATCATCATTCACATCACAATCATCTACATCATTATTGTTACTGTCATCATAACATGTACCACTAATTCTAACTACAACTTGCTTCCTTACGTTCACCATGATAAAGCCATAGAGTATAGAATTTATCTATGCCTCGAATTAGCAAGTAATTATATAACACATCTTGACTTTGGAAGTCGACATTTAAGCAATCAATGCATAAATAATGAATATTAAATTCATCACCCATTTGATCTTTTACAAATTGCATGAAACTTTTAACTCTTTCAACGTATTCAGTTGACCATTTTTGATGAGACGTCCAACTCAATTGAGAAACGGGGTTCTCGTTGTCGCTCCCAGGCTTGTGGAATTTTTCACTGATAAACCTCATTAAAGCTGCATCACTGGTTTCCAGCCTATATATCATCCTATGTCTGTACTACATTGAGTTGTTTCTTGATTGCTTTGTCTGTTTAACTTCTATTACATAATGACATTATAATTGGTTAACTCTTTTGTTGGTTTTACTTATGGGAACTTCAATGATCCCACTTGACTTGGGAATGGTTGAAACTTAGAAAGTGAAAACACTAAAGATAAGAAGGGTAGTTCATGTTATTTGCGTGTCTGAAGCCGAAAGTGGCCCATCTGAATTAACTAAGTTTGAAAAGTGAAAATGGAATCATCAGCTTCCTATACTTGCTTTCATATCATCCTTGTCATCCCTTTATCAAGATTAGTGGTTGTAAACCCCTAACCCCTAAAAGTGATATCATATTTGGCTTTATATGGTACGTAATGATTCTAGCGATGATCATAAATATTAGACCACCTTTAAGAACCTAAAAATTTTAAAAAGAAATAAGAATACAAACATAATGAAAATTAGGACACAATAAAAAATGTTTGTTTTTCCCTTTCTTCAACAATAATAACAGAACTTTTGCACAACTCAACCATTATCATTGCCAATAAATGCAAACAAATCGAAAACAAACTAAAAACATAACACAAAACCATTATGCTTTTTTCGACTTCAATGAAATAACAAAATAAAAAGGTTAACACTACTCACCAAATGAAGAGAGCACACGCAGGGAGAAGATTCGTTTACAATGTCGAAGATAGAGGAGAAGATAGGGCAAAAATGCAACGTGGGTTTTGAAATAACGAAGGAGAAGGGGGCTGATAAGTGAAAGGGGGGAAGGAGGTTTGGCATGTTTGTGTTTAAACAAACGCTAGGACGATGTCATTTGTCGTCCCATAAATGACGTACGATAAACGATATCATCCTAGCGTCTGTTTAATTTTTCTCTTCTGGTACGCTTGGCGATGAATCTATATTTTGTCGCCAAATGTTACACATTTGCTACGAAAATCAAATATCATTGTAAATTATAGAACATTTTGCTAAAAAATTGATAAATCATCGCCAATATTAAACCATTTAATACAAATTTTCTTTTTGGTAAAATGATTAATAAAAACTTTATATCCCAGGGACGACGTCGTCCCATTTATTTATTTTAACCTGTTCACCTTTCTACAACGAATAAAACTGTCATTGCCAATGGTAGATAATTCGCTACCTATTATACATAACGTCGCCAATGGGTTGTGTTTCGAAGATGATTTACTATTTGTCTTTGTTATTTGTATATGAGATGGCTTCTTTCCAACAACCTTTAACGCTTTCCTCATCAAAGCTTCGTAACTATTTGATGAAAGGTCTTTAAGAGTATTTTACTTTTATTCATTTCCATTAATAGTAATATAGCCTAATATAGATAATACTATATTTGTGTACATCAAGAACATAGTCATGTCTATTATACTTTAAATTCTAAATTTTGCATGTGATAAAAACTACACAATAGATTTCTGAAAAGATTTAAGTACAACATGTCCATTAAGAAGTGATATTTAGAATCACTTTAATAAGACTAGATCAATTGGAGAAGGAGAGAAGGATGAATGTAAATATTGTCACAAGATGTTGATCGAGAGTTCAAAAGGTGGAACAACTCATTTAAAGAAATATATGAATTTGTGTAATAGAAAGAAGATAGTATCCGAAGATCAAATATTTTTAACCCCCTAACTTAATGAGAGGGAAGAATGAAATAATTGTTATAACTTATGAAAGTAATAGATCAAGGTTTTTAATAGCTAGTACTGGTCTTTAAGGATGAACATCCACTCTTTATAATTGATAGCAAAAATTTTAGGATATTCCTTACCTTACTCTAACCATCATTTAAGATCCTAACTTAAGATACCTTAACAAAAGACATTTTGAAGATATATAAGGATCATAAGAAGGAATTATTAAAAATGTTGTCAAGCATTGAAGGATGGGTTGCCATCACAACGAACATGTGGACATTCGGTCACCAAAATAAGGGTTATATAATAGTGATGAAGCATTATATTGATGACGACTAAACTCTACTCAGTAGACCACTGAGGTAAATTATATTATTTAATATTCTTATCATTTATTGTTTGATTATGTTATGATTGATATTTTTTTTCATAGTTACAAATGATAAGTTCATTTATGTGACGACACCATATAGAAGCAAAAGATTGACAATCTTATTGGTCGAGTGCTTAACGGATTAGAATATTGATAAGAAGTTGTCTATCCTAATAGTCAATAATTATAGCATAAATGATGTGATGATATGAAAAGGTGAATAAGTTAGGTTAGGAGCTTGATGGATAGCATGAGGTTATTCTATATACGTTATTTTACGTATATTCTAAATTTGATTATAAAGAATGAGTTGGAGATAATAAAGGAAATACTATAGTCGATCTAGGATAGTGTAGTATATTGGAGTGCAACACCAAAAAAAGCTAAAATTTGTTACGAAACTGCATGAAGACAATGCATTCTGTGGACAAATTTGTTGGTGTTGAATTGACCTACTAGATGGAACTCAACCTTTAATATGTTGTAGTCGAAAATCCAATATGTTAAGGTGTTTATTAGGATAACAAAGAGATTCTTAGTATACTTCTTGGGCTATAGAAGAGCAATGAGAGTTGGCTAAAGAACTTTGTGCAAAGTTGGAAATATTTTATACTACTACTGCTTTGTTCTTAGAAACAAAATATCAAACTTCATACAATTGTTTTAGCAATATGTACAAGATAAAAAAAAACTTTATCTAATTGGATATTTGATTCAAATGAGGTAATCTAGGATATGGCAAAGTAGATGACGGAGAAGCTCAATTCTTACTAGTATATGGTCAGACATATTATGGCAGTCATTTCTCTCTAGGATCCAAGATACAAGATGGAGGGGTTTATATTTATTATGACATGTTATGTAGTGATTAGGCTAAAGAGCATGTTGATATCATTAAATAATTATGTTATGATATGTTTAATGATTATCAACTAATATTAGAAAAAAAATTAGGATCGCTGTAGCTCAGCTCCAACTTCAGGTTTAAGTTTAGGTTCAACTTTAACTTCTTCTAAGACTAGAGTGAAACCCTCATTTACAAAATTCTTGAAAAACAAGGTAGGAATTCTTATAATATAATGGAATTAGACAAATATTTGACAGCAAATAATTCAACCAAAGTTGAAGGTGGGAGTTTGATGTATTGCTATGGTAAAAGAACCATGAAAATAATTTTCCAATCATGCAAGAAATTGCATGAGACCTCTTAACAATTCCAACATCTATTGTTGGTTTGAATTATGCTTTTAGTACTGGTAGTCAAGTTATTAATCCTCATTATGATTGATTTCATCCTAGAACTGTGAAAGCCCTTATGTATGCCTGCAGTTGGTTAGGTGATGAAGATATTGAGGGTAAACTTTATTATTTATGATATATCAATTTTGTCTATGTTTTATGATATTATCTTATCTTATATTGTGTTTTTAATTTTTATATTAATATAAGTACTAATACGGAGGAGACCAGTCACTTATTTAGAAAATATTTAGAAAAAAATATTTGATGATGAAGGTATATTTAGCTGTTGATTATTACGTGTTTAATATTCATTTAATGCAATTATTATTAAATTATTAGGTATAATTTACATAATAATATTTTTATATGTAGATAAAGTAGTGTGAACTATTGACGATCCAAATTATAACTATTAGCCATTTCCTTTCCTTTTGCAGGATAGTTATTTCTAACCTTTGTTTTTGGAATTACTTATTTTTTCATGTGATTTTTTCAATAATTGAAGATATAATTATTTTCTTATGTGTTTTTATGCAAGTTTTAAATTGTCATATCTGCTTGATTACTTAACCTTAGTATATGCTCTCTATTCTCTATTCTTCAACTATAATTGATAATTTCATTTTTCGTATATTAATTTCTACCATACAACTGGATCTTATTTGTTCTTCCTCATTAATATCTTTGCTCAATTTTAATATATAAATACATAAAAAAGAACATATCACTAAAAAAGATAATGACATTGACTCGCTCCAACTTTACTTTTTCAAGGAGGAAGACCAAAGGTATCATGATCTTTATATAATAAAGTTATTGAAACAACTGAGTTGTTAATAAATTAGCAGACTATCAAAAAATTAAATTTTCCGTACAATTAAATCAACAATCACAAGAGAGAAATACCAAAGACACCAACATTTGGTAATGCAGTTCGGCACACTTTGCCTACGTCTGCGGGGTCCTAACCCAGATTAATCATTTTCACGAAAGTACAATAGAATTACCCAAGGCTTTACTGAGCTGACCCACTCAACCCTTGACACTATCACTCAACCT
>JANZLX010000003.1:6210568-6223766 GCA_025531955.1 Erythroxylum orinocense | reverse complement strand
ATACCATGAATGCATGCTAAAATATCAAAGAGACATAACATAAATCGGACTAAATTTGCTTAATATGCTAACCCCTAATTTGGGGCGTTACACCCTCAACCCGAGGTGGCGCAGCTAATGATCACACGTCTGGTGTGGAGGCTGATGATAAGATAGGTCCTGCTGCACAGGCCCCGGTACTACAGGACACTAACTTTAGTCTACTGATGGAGAGTGCGCCAACTTCAGAACCCCTTCCAAAGCCCAATTCCAGACCAGTTATGTCGGGCTCAGTGGGGTCTTCTCATGCTGCGCCCTCCCACCCGGGGCATGGGCCTTGTCGCCCTGCGTTGCCACCCTCTACTACTACGCCATACATGCACACCATGCAACGAAGTTCTCACGTTAAGGACCAACCAGCCCCCCCACTCCTCTAGCCCCCAGGGCCACTACTGCCCGGTCTATTCCTGGGGTTCACCCCATGCAATTGGACGAGCAGTCTCCAACTCTGGAGCTTCTTGTTCCTATGGATACTACTGGCCCCTCTCTCCATCCCCCGCCGCTGCTGCCACCCCAAACCCCTGACCCCTCTGGATTGGTATGTGAGGAGACCCCAGCTATTTTGTTGGGTGTGGATGGGACTCTTTCGTTGGAGTTACCCTATGTCCCTGAAACACAGCCCAACCCGGAAGTTTTACGGGACGCCCCTATTGGAGACGGCGATGAGGTTCTTGCATCTGCTTATCCTCACGCGATTAGCGTGGTCTCTATTCCCTCGTCTCAATGATTAAGTTTATATACTGGAATTGTTGGGGTGTAGTTCCGAGCAGTCTTGAAGGATCTCGTTCGTTTGCATAATGTCGATGCTGCAGTCATTGCTGAACCAAAAATCAGTGGCCCTCATACTTCTCATGCCACTCGGTTATTGGGGTTTTCCAATATTCACCGGGTGGATGCCCAAGGATTTTCTGGCGGATTATGGTTGTTATGGAAGAATACGCAAGATCAGGTTACGGGGTCCAGAGTGGTCGAGGATACATCCATACCAGAATCACTCGCTGTGACGACTCTACTTGGTATTGTACATTTGTCTATATTCATCCTACTCCAACTATTAAGACCGAGTTGTTTGTTCGAATCTCGGCATTTGGGGGATGATTTCCGACCCCTGGCTTCTTACTGGCGATTTCAATGAGATGTTGGGTCCGGAGGAAAAATGGGGAGGCGCCCCTTTTGATTTCCGCCGGTGCACGCGTTTTCAGCAGTGGGTCTCTTCTTGCAACCTAGTTGACCTTGGTTTCTGCGATCCGAAATATACCTGGCGGGGATATGATAATCACAGGTATGGTCGGGTGTTTGAGAGGTTAGACCGAGCTTTTGGCAATCTGGACTGGCTTTCAGCTTTCCCCTCGACTTCTGTCCACCATTTACCGCGTCTCCGATCGGATCACCATCCTATATTAGTCAGCGTCGAATCCCCCCGATCCTCCGGGGTGTCTCGCGGCCGTTCCGATTTGAGCTGGCATGGACCACTCACCCTGACTTTCAGTCTCTCCTTTCTGATCAGTGGGATAATTCGGTGTTTTTGCCCCAGATGTTATCCCAGTGGCAAACGTCTCTCGTGGCCTAGAATTGAGACATTTTTGGCCATATTTTTCGACGGAAGAACCGTTTATTAGCACGAATTGGTGGCATCCAACGTGCTCTAATGGAACGACGTAACCCTTTCTTACTGGACCTTGAACGCTAGCTCCAGGATGACTACTGTCTTATTTCCTGACAAGAAGAGTTGTTTTGGTTTCAAAAGTCGAGAACTAGGTGGCTCTATCTCGGCGACCGTAACACTCGCTTTTTTCATGCATTTACTATGATCCGCCGGAAGCGTAATCGTATTGAAGTGCTTCGTGATACTAATGGCTGTTGGATTGTGGAGCCCTCGGAGTTACAGCGACGTGTTGTGGAATTTTATTAAGCTCTCTTTGTTGAGGACGTGGGAACTCGTCCCTCATTCTTACTCCGCGGTTACTTTCCGCCTGTTTCGCAGATTGTCTGGACTGCGATGTGCAAGGAGGTATCGCACACTAACGTTACTCGTGCCCTGTTTCAGGTGGGTGCCCACAAGGCTCCGGGGTCGGATGGTTTTTCCGCTCACTTTTATCAAACTCACTGGCATCTGGTCAGCCTAGTGTGATCGCACTGGTCCAGAAAGCCTTTGTTGATCCCACTCTTATTCAGGGGTTTAATGGCACTTATATTACATTGATACCGAAAGTTGATAGTCCTGAGCTGATTTCCCAATACAGGCCTATTGGTTTATGTAATGTGAGTTACAAGCTCATCACGAAGATCCTTATTCAGCGCTTGAAAGCCAGCCTTCCCACCCTCATTAGTCCTTGCCAGAGCAGTTTTGTTCCCGGGAGGCAAATCTCCGATAATATTATCGTAGCACAAGAAATTATTTATTCCATGTGCCGCCTGCGAGGTAAAACGGATTATATGGCCATCAAAGTAGATCTTGAAAAGGCCTATAACAGATTAAGCTGGAGTTTCATTAGGGATACCTTTCATGATGCGGGGTTTCCCCTCCGTATGATCCACCTCTTTATGAGTTGCATTCAGTCGGCACAGATGCAGATTCTATGGAATGGTCAACCTTCCCTGACGTTTCGCCCTAGTCGTGGCATCCGACAAGGAGATCCTTTGTCCCCTTATCTGTTTGTTTTATGCTTGGAGCGCCTTTCTCAGTTAATTGAGGCTCGAGTTGGTGCTGGTGGGTGGAATCCCTATCGGGTTGGCAAGGATGGTCCCCGGATATCTCACCTATGTTTTGTTGATGATATGATTCTGTTTGCCGAGGCTTCTGAGGACCAATTGAGGGGAATCCTGGATTGCATGGAGCTCTTCTGCCCTGCCTCGGGACAACGCCTGAGTGTCTCTAAAACGAAGATTTTCTTCTCCCCTAATGTGAGCACTTCTCTGACTAACCAGCTAGCGCTGTTGTCAGGGTTTTCTCCTACGAAGGACCTTGGCATGTATCTGGGAGTTCCTATTATCCATAAACGGATTACCAAAGTTACCTACGCCCATATCTTGCAGAAAGTCCAAGCCCGTCTTTCTGGTTGGCAGGCGGACAGATTATCCCTGGCTGGTCGCTTGACCCTTTGCCAATCGGTGTTAGGTGCTCTTCCACTGTACACCATGTAGACGACGAAACTTCTTAAGGGGCTAGTCTCAGACATTGAGCACTGTTGTAACCGGTTTCTATGGGGCTCTGCTGGGGATAGACGCAAAATGCACTTAGTTTCTTGGTCCAAGGTGTGCAGTCCCCGCCCATATGGCGGGCTCGGTTTGAAAATTTTGCAGGCATTGAACATCGCCCAACATATGAAACTGGGATGGTCTCTTCTTAAGGAGCCAGGCAAGCTCTGTAATCGGGTTCTGATAGCTAAATACCAGTTGACTCACTCTCCTCCCATGGAATTGATTGCCACCTCTGGGTCGTCTCCGCTTTGGCGCAGTATCTGTGCCATTTTCGCTCAGCTGAGGACAGGCACAGCTTGGTCTGTGGGTAGTGGCCGCATTGTTCATTTTTTGACCGATCTATGGGTGCACGATGTCGATGGTCCCTTAGTCTCCCATTTACTCCTTGCGCTTCCTAAGGAGCACCTTGAGAAAAGGGTATGTGACTACGTTTCTGTTTGCGGGGGCTGGTCCTGGGAAGACTTTAGTCGGTATCTACAGCATGATATTCTGTTAAGAATCGCTGCCATTTTCCCGCCTCACAGCACCAGTGAGGACGATAATATCTGTTGGTCTTTGGAACCCAGTGGCTGGTTTTCAACTCGATCTGCCTATCGTCTTCTACAGCAACATTTGTGGTCACCTGGGGAGCCGATTTGGAGGTTGATTTGGGATTGGCAGGGCCCTTTCTGCCTTCGAACCCACTTGTGGTTAATGGCGAAGGCCCGACTACTGACTAATGAAAGGCGTTTTCAACTTTCGTTGACGGATTCCCCTGTTTGTCCGGAGTGCCCGAACCATGTGGAATCTCTGGCTTATGTGTTTCGGGACTGTTGGCGAGCCCGTCGAGTTTGGGATTCTCTTCTTGTGGGAAGGAGGCCGCTAGATTTCTATGGCACCAATTTCCCTACTTGGCTGGCGAGCAATCTGGTGAATGACTATGGTTTTCAGGGTATGAGCCCGTGGCCCCTGCTTTTTGGAGTGGTGATGTGGAAGTTATGGACTTGGCGAAACGAGTGCTGCTTTACTCCCCCTCCGGCACCGGTCCATCATCCTCAGGAAATCGTGTACTATGTTAAGGAAGTTCGTCTGGCTCATAGCTTCTACAATATCGTAACCCCCCTGTTCTGTTCCTCGTAAGCAGGTTATCAAGGTTTGTTGGCCCAGGCTTATCGAAGGATGGGTTAGTTTGTCTACGGATGGTTCCTCCAAAGGAAACCCCGGACCAACTACGGCGGGAGGCCTTATATGTGATGTTAGCGGCCGGTGGCTAGTGGGCTTTAGTGCCGCATGGTCTGCTGAATTATGGGCAGTCTATTATGGGCTTCATCTTGCCTGGTGGTTTGGTTATTCCGGGATTGAATTGAATATTGATTCCGCTTTGGTTGTCTCCCTCATCACTTCTGGGCCTGGTTCGGTGATCAACACTCTCCTATGTCCTGTCAAGGAGTTACTTTCCCGCAATTGGGAGGTACGGATACGTCAGATCTATCGTGAAGGCAATCGGTGTGCGGATTGGCTCGTCAACTTTGGTTATAGATTATCGCTAGGCGTGCACTGGCTCCCTGACCCTGTTCATGATCTTGCGACTTTGCTCCTGGCAGATATGGTGGGAGTTGCTCTCCCCCAAGTGACCCCTCTGTAGTTCTTTTGGCTTTGGCCCGTTTTTCCATAAAAAAAAAAACCATGAAGCGAGTGCTGTAAGTCAAAGAGAATGTTCCATATTACAATTGGTCAGAAATAGAAGGTGACTTGATGGATAGAATTTGAAAATATGGTAAGCTTGATATTAACTATTCTCGTTACCTGAGGATTACTTGAATTACCTTGGTCTTCTTTTTTATGGCAAAATCTCATTCGACCCGAGTCTCTTTTATCTCTTGGCTTGCAATTAGGAACAGACTCAACATTAAGAGTCAATGGCACAGTATTGTAAATACAACTTGCGTTTTATGTAAAACAGAAATTGACGATAAAGATTATCTCTTTTGTTTTTTTTGGTAGATACTCAAAAATTGTCTAGAGTAGAATTTTGCACATGATTTCAAATAACAAATGTCCGAGTCCAGATCTATTATCTAATATTATGATGTTTTATTCTGTCCTATAAATCTCAGTCATTTATTTATGTGGGTTTCATATGAATCCTGCATAAATAAATGACTGAGATTTATGAGACAAAATAAGACACCGTAATATTAAACAAAGGGTCGCGTCCCTCTTTATAAGGCTGATTTTATCATTTTGGATATTGAATTTGAACAGGGTTAGACATTATAAAAATTGACAGCAGATCCCCACTCGTTGAATACCAATGGAAGTACGTATTTTTGGTTCGTAGTAAAATTAAAATACGGTAAGAAAAAACAGAATAATAATAAAAGAAGAGAAATACCTTATTTGGGCCGAGTACGGGCCCCGTATTACAAAATGTTGCGAGTGCGGAGAACCTACCATTGCCATTGTCAGCTGAATGCCTGAAACAGAGATATGGAAGGAGATGCTAAATCTCCCCAGCTCAGTCCAACCAATTCGCAGCAAACAGGTCTCTGGGTGGTTTTATCTGTATTATTTTTCTGGGATTTTGGTCTTCATGCTTTTGCTGGTGGTAATTTGTAGTTTCTGGGGTGTTTGGAATTGATTTATGTGATCTTTATGTGTATGGCAGTTGTTTCATAGTTACGATTCGGTACAGGGTCCTTTTTTGTTCACCTTTGATGTAAAATTGCAATCTTTTAATTTGTTGCATATATGTGTAATTGAATGAGTCAGGCGTTACTTGAAGATGGAAACCTTATTCTAATGGGGGAAGTTGATTGTGTGCAGTTTCTGACGATGATGAGATAGACTACTCTGTGAAACCAGAATTCTATGACCCAGAACTTGATGATAAAGATGAACTATGGGTTCACAAGCAAAGAAAAGGCCGCAACTCTGATGCTGTGCTTAGCTGCCCTGGTTGTTTCACCACCCTTTGCCTTGAATGCCAAAGGTCTGCGGATACAGTCAACATGTTTATATTTGGTGTGTTTGTGTTTTTTTTTTCCTTTAGTTTGAGCAGTTGAAACATAAACTTGATGTGTCATGAGAACTTAACAAAGCCTGTGTGGAGAGACGTTACTGGTAAGAATATAAGTAATTGAATGAACTCCAATTGCAGGTGATGCTTTTATGGAGTCCCTTTGTGATTAGGAATGGCCCTGGAGTCATCTGAAGTAATTAGATCAAAATGTCCAGTGGTTAAGGTTGATAACAATCCAGTTTGAAAAAGAAAGTAGTTTATTGTGTTAAAAGCTGGTAAGTGAAAAAGTTACCTTTGTGATATTGGAATGTGGTCAAGACTTTATCGTGGGTCAAAATCTACATTTGGATTAACAGACCAAGAGCAGAGAATAAGTAAATATAAGAAATGTTGTGACATTGTTGTGCAAACTTGACTCTGGAATTAATGGAACTCATAAAGACATTAATGCTAGTTAGAATCCTCTCTAGGCGAACTATGTACCATGGCTTATCTTGAAATTCTCTAGGAAATGATCTATATGTTCAGGAGTCGTATTCTACTGACCCTATAAAAACTACTGCTTGAGGAATCGGACCTTTTAGGCAAACCCTGTATACGAAAGTGAATTTAAGAAACAATTAAAACTGTTTGTGGATAATTCAGTTTATAAACAAAGAAGAAAGCCCGTAAATGGAAGATGGCTTTCTTTCTTGTATGGATGCTAATATGTGTGGTCACTCCAACTTCATTGTATAAGCTAAGATCAGTGGCCAGGTTTTAAGATGAGGATGAAGGAAAGTAGCTGTGTAAAACCTATGATTTCTGGATTTAGTTGGCCACCTATCACAAAACCAAATGTGTAACGGTATTGGCATCCAAACAACTTCCTTGCTTGAAAAGCATTTTAATGGATATGACATCTCTGTGATGACTGCTCCATGTTCAGTTGATGTCATATGAGCGTTTGTCTCAATTTAGTTGGGAACCTTCATGATGAGATATAAGGAAGTTTTCAGTTTCTAAAGAAGTCAATTTCATGGCAAGTTTGGAGTTTAATGCTATATGTGCAACTGAGAATGGCGAAAGAAGATGGTGGGGTAGATTTCTTTCCAGATGTAAGTAAAATCAGGCCTTATGATTAGGACAGAAGGTTTTATGATTATAACGTAATTGTAAATGGAACCTCAACCTATTAATCGTTTCTCTATGTGTGTCTGTGCATGAAACTAGTTTCTGTTACAATTGTGCATCTCCAGGTTCCATCATAAGTCTTTCGCTGCATAGCTGACAGCCAAACTGTTCCTTTCTTCTGATGCATATGTTCCTTATTTTGATTTCCATTGTTAGAATAGAGCTCGGGCATGAAATAGCTGGGATATACTTGCTTCTTGCAAGTTGTCATTTCTTAATTGTTAGTGGAAGTGAGTGTTTTTCATGTCAAGTACTGCCAGAGTTGTAACCTTAGCATAATTCGCAAAACCATTGTGTAATTCTCTTTTAGTTTGCTGATTGATAGTCTTTTTTTTCATTCTTAAATTCTGCTGGTCCTTTAATTTCCAGAATTACGTTGCTCAAAATTGGATTTAAATTATAAATGGTCGATTTATTTCTTGTAGGCATGAAAAAAATGTGACTCAGTACAGGGCAGTTTTCGTTCTCAATTGCAAGATTGAAACCAACCAAGTCCGGCATAACACTGCTAAAAAGCGAAAGAGGGGGAAGGGTAGAAGGGAGTGTGGTGAGAGTGAAGTAGATCCTGCGGATGGCGAAACATTCAACCCAGTCTGCTGCTCAGCATGCTCAACCGAGGTTGGTGTTATCGATTTAGACGAGGTTTATCATTTCTTCAATGTTCTTCCAAGCGAGTCCTAACCTTCCAAATCCTTCACCGGCCTCCAAATGAACTGTATCCTTCACAGTTCATGCTACGACCAGAAGTCACCAAATTAAGGTGGCATTTCCATTGTATGTTCTTTATCTAGAATAATTTCGGGTTAGCTCAGTTGTACTCTTTAGCGAAATCATGCATGTAATGCATCCGAAACAGTTCTATAATCTCAAGTTTTTTATGGTGCTTATTCATCTAAATTTATACAGAAGATATACTGCTCATATTGTTGCCATTTTTTTATGCTACTCATGTCCATTCCACGTGAGACATCTTGTCCCTGCTCACTACTCATAACTTTGGTTGTGAATGAACTGACAATATCTCCACCTGAAATAATTCTGAGTTAAGATTGAGCTCAAATGGGATCATAATAAATAGCCATTTTCTCAAGGTAGTCATGGTTCAGTTCTGCAACCAACTGGAGTTCCACATGATAAAGAGTAGTTCTGTTTCCCAAAGTTGCCAGAAATTCTACAAACAAGAAGACACAACACACAAGTGATGGCTTACTTGATCATTGATATTCTAAAGTGGGAATATACATAATTTCTGCATTTTTTTAATTTTTATTTTACTTGTCATTTTCATGAAATAACTCCAAGAAAACAGGTGAAGATGGGGTCCAGATGTTTGAAATGTTGATGACAATTTTTTTTTTTTTAATGGCTGCAACTATTACCTCTCCTTTTCAATCACCAACTTGCTCTGCTTATCTACAATTATTATTTGTTATGTGTTGTTTTTTGTGGGTCCTTTTTATGGTATCTGTCATCTTCTAAGTCCCAACTTTTTAGATATTACAACAATTTAAAACTTTATTGAATAATATGTAAAATTGCTTTCCTTGCCCTCAAAGTTTTGTCCCAATTTCAAGTTTCATCCTTCACTTTGGTTCTTCATATGATTTTCAAAGTCTTCTTTTAGTGAATTTATGTGAAACAGAGTTCAGAGAATGGGGTCTTCGTCAACCAAAAAGGAGTGGTTAAGAATACATGGATTCTTAGTCCTGGTTAATGCTTGAACTCTTGTAGAGTCTTCTCAGGCTTTATCCATCAATCAACATCTAGTACTACATGAAGTGTTTGGATATTTTAGGATAATTACAGAGGATGCTGGAAAAGTCCATCCTCATAATTCATTTCACACTTCACTATGTATTCAGTTAGTGAGGAAGATTATGGATTAATGATGGGTGATTAGACGTAATGAATTAAGGATCGTTAGTACCATATCCTAATCTTCATGTTTGTCCCGGGATGAGATTCTCTTCTCTTTTAAGAACACATTTATACGAGTTCCATATCAACATATGGATCAGATTAGATTAAGTAGCACAGAGTTGGAAGACCCTAACAAGAACAGGGTTGAAACATCCTGCCAATATAGGGACACAAGCTTAGGGTCTATTTATTTTCATTTTTTATTTTCTGTTTTTTTAAATTTAGTAAAAATAACTTATTTGTTTGAGCTTTATTTCTGTTTTTAGTTTTTTCAGTTTTCAAAAACTATAAAAACCATAAAAAGTAGATTTTATTTTCTAATTAAATTTTTATAATTTGATTTACTATCAACTAAATATATATTACTTAATTATTCAATATATTAATTTTTATTGAGAATTATGAATAATTTAATTTAATATTATATAATTAATTAAATAAACTAATCATAAATAAATTA
Source organism: Erythroxylum orinocense (assembly GCA_025531955.1). Classification (NCBI taxonomy): domain Eukaryota; kingdom Viridiplantae; phylum Streptophyta; class Magnoliopsida; order Malpighiales; family Erythroxylaceae; genus Erythroxylum; species Erythroxylum orinocense. Next base: position 6,213,972 of record JANZLX010000003.1, on the reverse strand, counting down.
TGAATAATTTAATAAATTAAATTTAATATTATTAATAAATATAATTAAATCTAAAATACCTTTAAAATATATAAATTTTAAATAAAATTTGATTTAATAATTAAAAAATTTAAATTCATAATTATTTATGTTAATAAAAGAAAATAAATTTATTAATAAATATTATATAAAAGATTGAAATAAATTATTTTGATTATCTTTAAAATTTATCCAATATTTAATTATTACCAGTGATGAAAATATAACTAAATTTTCGTTTTCATTTGAAACAAAAATTGAAAGTCACAAATAAAACATAGCAACATAAATAGAAGCAAAATCACTTTTATATTTTAACTTGGTAGGCACCCAGGAGACTTATTTAATAATTGAACACATGGCCTGTTAAATATTAAATTCCTTTTTCAATTATTATGTTGCAATCCTGTATTATTGAATCTCATAAATTTATTGGCAATATTTAATAAAATATGATAGAAATATCTATTGAACAGAAGATCTGATCTTAACGGTTGTTGGTTTATATTTTAGGTACTGTTTTAAAAATCGGATCGGATCGGTCAGTTCGACCGGTTCAATCGGTGACCGATCGACTATCTGGTACAGTTCACTCTTAAAAACCGGTTCTTAATTGAACCAGTGAGAATCGGTCAAAACTGATCAATTGACCGGTCGGATCGGTCCAATTCAACCTGTCCCATCATTGGTTCAATAATTTTTTTATTTTTTATTTTTGTTAATATTATTAATATTATATATAATTAAATATAATTATTGCATAATTATGACGTCACACCGATTTGACCGATGGTTGAACTGATTGAACCGATTAAACCGGTGATCAATAAAGCCTCTAATTTAATAACCGGTCTGAATTTTAAAACACTGATTTTAGGAGTACGTCTGGTGGCTAAGTGACAAATTAAAATAGCTAAACACTATCATAGAGAAAAATAAATGAAAGAAACCAAATTATGGATGGATTTGAGGTGAAGCTGCGTAAGCACGTCATCTTAGGTTGCCCCTATTCAATGGCAGGAAATGTAGGGTAATCGGGTCGGGTCATTCCAAAACATCCATAACATAAGGAGTACATCTCCAATAAGCCCCCATAAATTTGGGACCTATATAATACTAATAAGGGGTTGCCACTGTATCATATAAGATCATGATTAGTTACAATAATGGTCTCAACCAGGAATGTTCCAACGTTTTGTGTATAAAGAAAGATTAGGATCAAATGTCATAAAGTGCACCAAATCCAATCAGTTGTCATTTGGTTAACACTAATGCTATTCTATGGTTGTGGTTAGAAAAGAAGAGAGATAATTAAACCAAAGTATGCCATAATATGCGGTGTTAGGATACGGAATATATGCCCTCGTGTGCCTATCAAACTTCCTAATCCTAATCCTAATCATCATATACTTACTATATGCTTACATGGACCGACGTGGGCCGAATTATGGATGTACCTATAAATTTAATAATCATTGTGATTAAAAAATACAAACTTGTTTACTTTAAGTAAATTACTGTCACCGGTCAATGAATGGGACACAAGGGTAACATTTGAAGCCTATATATCTTACTTGCTTGACTTTAAAAGTGGTCCATCATCCATGGCGTTGGTCCAAATCTAATGTAATTTGCATTTGGCGTACTAATTAGGGTTTATGGGTCCCTGATTTTGACCTAACTGACCTTACTTTGGGACAATGTTGCACTTTCGTCTAATGGTGGTGCTAATGTGACCTAAGATTTGATAGACCCCATTGGAAAAGAGATTTGTCACAAAATTTTGAGCAATCTATTGTTGTGCCCTACTCTAACAAAGATGATACACATTTTTAAGATTGTTATTTCATGTCACGCATATAAAACAAAACATAAATGCATGAATCTACCTTAAGTTAGACCCACTAATTATTACTCCCTTCGATTCATAATAAGTGTCGTTTTAGAGGAATTCACACTTATTAAGAAAGTTAATGAAATGTCTGATATACCTTATTAATTACATGTTAAAGTACCTTGAAAATATAATATATGCAATCTGTGTAATTAAGATGTGAGAGAAATTAAAGGGTAATTTTGGAAGTAAAATCATAAATGTTGGATTCCGTTTCCCGAGCCCAACCCTCTTCCGAAACATGGAACCCTAAGCGTGGCTGTTACCCGAATGGTTCATTCATTGAACCCTTATGGGACAATGATCAATTCATATTCATTACTAAATATATCTATTTTTTTTCTTTCAAAACATCCCAAAATTTACTCACCACTTTCTCAAAGGTGTGATCCTACATCACAGTCACTATGCTGGATCTCAATTCCTCTGTTTGCGAATAGAGTATGGGAACATTTAAATCAAAATTTCCATTTGATTCCTTCATATAAGTCATAGTACTAAGTCTCTTGTTTTATTTGGGGCAAGAATCGCTTCAATCGGAGTTCTATAACTCAAGGTATCATTAAAATACCAAAAGGTGCTCATTCCCCAAACATATTCTCTCACCCGACCTCTTAATTGCTCTAATGCAAAATTTTTCAATTTAACTCAAATGATATAGTTTTTCATGTAGAGATAGATATGTGTCTTAGAAATCTAAGGATTCAAGAATCACCTCGTTGGGAGGTCTATAGCTCAAGATATGCGTAAAACTCCCAAGTCAGTTCATAACCCAATTAAGTTGTCCAACCCGACCATTTGCTTCCAAAACATCAAAATTCTAGGATTTGAAACCAAAAACCATGCAATTTTCAGGGAAGGTAGGAAAACATGTTAGAAAACTAACGCCATAAGATTCTCCTCAATCGGAGGTTGGACGAAGGAGATATGACCTAATAAGTACCACTTGTTCAAAACCGGATTTCCTATTAAACATACTTTAGTAAAAACGCCATAACTTTTGCTAAAAATATCCAAATGCCTTTGTTATTATGCCATTTTAAAGATAACATCCATATCTACAAGTTGTATTAGAAGCCTCAAAGCGACATTCGCACTCTAAACGGGTCAAAAATACGATTTACTATAGGTGACCCGAAGCTGTCCGTTAAACAAACACGCATGTCCGCTTAACGGACAGGGACTGGCCAGACACTCCAATTTGACCCGAAGCTATCCGTTAAACGAACAGGGATGTCCGTTTAACGGACAGGTACGGGAAAAAGTGCCCCAAACCTTCTTCCAAGCCCTTCCAAAGCCTCCAAACTCCAACCTAACATTGTAACAACTCGTAATCTCTTCGAATTCAATCTTTCAAGTATAAATCAACTTCATAAACATTCCAATACCCATCTAAATACATCAAATTCCCAAATCTCAACTCCAAAAACTCATAAAACTCACAATTTCTTATCCCTCACTAAAGCTATCAATTCCATACTCCCCATTCAAC
>JANZLX010000003.1:6175892-6196232 GCA_025531955.1 Erythroxylum orinocense | reverse complement strand
AATAATAATAATAATAATAATAATAATAATAATAATAATAATAATAATAATAATAATAATAATAATAATCATGATGAGGATGATGAGGCTGATGATGATGATGATAACAATGATAATAATAATGAGGAGGAGGAGGAGGGGAGGAGGATAACAATAACAATAACAATAACAATAATATTAATACTAATACTAATACTAATACTAATACTAATAGTATTAGTAGTAATAGTAGTAATAGTAGAAGAAGAAGAAGACAATTAATAATAGTAAGGAATTTAATAATCACAATAATAATAACAAAATGAATTATGTATAATAATGATAATAAAAATAATAATAAGAAAATTAATTATGTATAATAATAATAATAATAATAATAAATATATAAAAAAAGTAGAAATTTTATAACAATAATTAATATTAATTATGACTTATTCCTTTCCTATTCTGGGTTTATAATTTTCAAACCAAACATTGGATAAGAAATAAAATGAGAAACTTAAATATGTAATTAAAAAAATGAGAAACCAAAAAATTAAATAAAAAATCCTACAAGTTAGAAATTCTAATACATAATAATTTAATAAAAACAACTACGCATTCATAAAATTAATTACATAATAGGTTAAAGATACATTCAAATAAAACATCTAAACATTCATGGAATTAATTACATAATAGGTTAAAGATATATTCAAGCCTTATATTTTATTAACAATGTCCTTAACAATAACACCCAAAATGACTTCAATGACAATGAGTAAAAATCCTTAACTCTATGCCATTTTTTCTTCAAAGTTGCAACTTCATTTACTTGTTCATTTGGTGGAAGTAAAAGTTGATTCGGCATTGATGAAGGTTCATTGGCAGTAGGAACAATTTCTTCATTTCATATCATCATTCAACATTAATTGACAAGTGTACAAACAAAGTCAACAATTCATCATATCATCATTCAACATCACAATCCCTCTTTCATAAGAATGCAAATTCTAGCTTTCCTATTAAGCTACTATAAAGGCAGTAGCTCTAAAAAAATGGTGGGCCAGAAAGTGACATGTCACAACGTACTAATTAAGAAATAAAACATCAAGTCAAATTTTATCATCTAACAGGCTCCTCACATAAGCCTGTTTTTGCTCTGCACTTAAACCCCAGAAAAGATTCCCAACATGAGCATTCTTAGAGAAGATCACTGCAGTCCTGACAACTTCTTCAATAGAGAAACCCAAATTCCTAAGCTCTTCACCTAGCTTAGCTCCTTGCAGTCCTACAATGGCATTAGCAATGATCCCAGCATTTTCTTTACTACTGTCAATGGCACGAGCAAATGAGGCAACAAGCTTTTCTAATACTTCACTATCCCTCACCTTCCTCCTCCTCCGTTTTTTTATGTATACATACACGTATAGCAAAATCACCATTTTCATTAAATCCAATTCCCCATTCCAAAGCTGAAATAAAGCCAGATACTTAAACATAGCATGATGTTCCTTGTTATCCATTTTTGTAAATAAATACTATCTGCAAAGATTTAAAAAAATAATGATCATAAACAAGCCACAACCAACAATACAAGAATAAACAACTAAAATTTTGATTAGCAAAAACACCAAGAAAAAGAACATCACATTACATATCTCATACATAATTGGTTGCTATCAAAATTAATTACAACAAATAGTCAATGCCAAGATATACTGCAGACAACACAAGGCATAATCCAAAGTTGCCAGAAACAATCAGATACATGATAGCATAATGCAGATTAAATTCAGAAAAAAGGAAATACCTGTCAAACTTTGAAGATATATCCTCTTAGATATCAGAAATGGGTACTCTTGGATTCAATCAAAACGTACATGCAACCTCTCACTGATCAACAACAACCTAAAGAAACAAAGACAAAAGTTACTTTAGGTGCTTTAGGATTAAGTTCTTGCCTATTTATGTCCTCCAGAGTTCACTTTTGAGTTTTTGAAGAATAAAATAGTTTGTTACAGGGACCAGAAATTCGTACTGGATTCTTGAAGGATGGAAAGCCCATAGAACTCAAGCAGGGGCAGGAGATTGTCATCTCTACTGACTATAGCTTAATTATAACTAGTTACACTATTTAATATGTTGCTGTCTTCTCCAACACTTTACTGTCAGACTCATGAGCATATGCAAAATAATTCAGTAACATTATACTATATATGCAGATTGGCATGAAGTCTTGACAACAGCGTTCGATGATAAACTTCAAAAGGAACAGAGATGATTATTTAACACAGACTTTCCAACTTATTTAACACAGACCACGACAATACTGAAACATCTGCAGTGCCCTTCAAGTTAATTTACAAATAAAAGTTTACCCACAAGCATCCAAACTCATATCGCTTTACAAACTTATAGGATAACCTATACTACGGAGCTGAAGTTCAAAAAGAAGCTCTGAAAAGATGAGTTAGGAATACTGTCTGATGCATAGTTCCTCGACATTTCTCAGGAAAAAGGAGGTAAAAGAAAGACCCACATATACCAAGACCCAACAGACCGGAGGTCTCCATTTCTCACAAATCTCCTCCATTTCCGACCCCAAACAAGAAAAAGAAAAGAACAAGACAATGTACAACAAATTTGTGCAACCAGAGAAAAGTCAAGCAAGGAAGCAGCGACATTTTTCCAGCACAAAATTAAAAAAAAACCTACTTGACTGCCGAGACGAACTTGTTGGGGAAGAAGGGCAGCGTGCGAGAGAGAAGCGTAGAGACTCGACTGCCGAGAGAGAAGAGCGATTTGGTTGAGGGAGAAGTGCAGCGTGTGAGAGAGAACCCTAGACCTGACTGCTGAGAGAGGAGTGTTGGGGTAATTTTGGAAGATGGTTATTTGTTTCGTTTTGGAGACGGGGAAGACATTTGTTCCTTGGGACAGCAACCAAACACGCTGAGGACAGGACAGGATTTTACTGTTTTGTATCTTTCCCGCTAAAAAGGACAGCAACCATACAATACGTTATAGAACAAAAGATGAGATCTTTAAGGTTTCTGTTCGTAAATAATGACATATGCACACTCGCAGTCACTGAGCAATGACTACTTCGCTTCAATTTAGATTCAGGAGAATAGAACAATACGGTGCAATATAAACTGCGTAGTGAAGACTCTTCCTTTACTATGTCGGATCGGCAATTTCTATGTGTAATCTCAAAGTATATAAATCTGAAGACAATGTTAAATGTGCAGCCGAAGTTCAAACACAGAACAGAGTGAAACAAAATGGGAAACATGAACCTATGCAGCTATTTTTGCCCTTTGCACTGGTGTACACAGTTGTCACTTAGGAATTAATTTGTTCTTCTTCTCCGTCCTTTATCACGCTTTCTTGACAGTTTCTGTTGCTGCTTCTCAACCATTCTCACAAACCACCATGGTTTTCCTGTTGTGAACACAATATATCCGATAGAGAGTCCAATCACAAGTCCACATCCATACCCCATAAGTGCAAATTTCCAATCAAATAAACTGTCAGAATCGTCTGTCTCAATGGGTACAGATGGAGGAGCTTGTGGAGTCATCCCACATTCCTCAGGCAAAGGAAATCCGCATAGTCCGAGATTTCCTCCGAACGAATTGCTTGGAAAGGTGTCAAATTGTCCACCTTTGGGAATCATTCCTGAAAGCTGGTTATATGAAACATTTAGCTTTGAAAGGAAATTCAGGCCTGAAAGTTGCTGTGGAATGCTTCCAGTAAGTTGGTTTGAAGAGAGGTCCAACGACTCGAGTTTAGTTAAGTTTGCCAATAAGGATGGGATGTGGCCTGTTAGACTATTATGAGAGAAATTGAGCATGACGAGTGATCGAAGCTCTCCAACCACTTCAGGAATTTGGCCTTCAAACCTGTTATTTGAAATATCAATGGTTGTGAAAATGGTCAGGATTCTCTCTAGTTGCATCTCCATCCCTTTCATTGTCAAAGCTACTGAATCCATGTAGTAGACATCCCCCATATACTCCGGCGCATTGCTGGAATCATCGACTGTCACCATCCCCTGGAAGTTCTTAAAATATGTTGCTGGAAGGATGCCACTGAAATCATTATGAGAAAGATCGATGATCCTCAAACTAGAGAAAGAAGCGTTGGTTTTGGGACTTCCTATGGGACCATGGAATCTATTGGATCTCAAGACTAAAACCTCTAGCTTTGGAAGGGTCTCCAACCAAGTAGGGAATGTGTCGTTTACAAAGTTGTTCCCAATGTCGAGGACTTCCAACATTTTGCAATTGACTAAAGATGTTGGCAATGGTCCTTCAAATTGATTACCATTCATGTCAAAGTTCCTTAGTATCGCTTCCTCACCAAATCTTCCAGGGAATTTACCGTGAAAACTGTTCCTCCCTAAGTTCAACACAGAGAGTTGGTTGCTCAAATTTTCCAAACATTCTGGAATAGTGCCGGTCAAGCTATTGTTCGATACATCAAGAATCATAAGATTAGTAATATTGCAGATAGTTGAAGGGAGTTCTCCAAATAGTTTATTGTTAGAGACGAGAAATATGTACATAGACTGTGGAGGAACAGGAAATGGCTGCTGAAGCATGTTAGAACTGAGGTCAACAGATTCCAGTGTAGGAGGAAATCGATTCACACGAGTAAGGAAATTGTGAGAAAGAACTAAGGATTTTAAAGAATTCTTCACCACGGATGTTGACAGCCACTCAGGAATTTGCCCATGAATTCTATTATGGGACATAGACAAAACTGTCAACTGGTTTTGGGTTCTCAAGAAGTCCGGCAACTCACTTATGTTGCAAGCTGACAATCCCAAACTGTAGAACATTGGCAGGCTTGAGTTGCTACTGACATCAGTTATCACTGATAGACTATTAAAAGAAAGATCAAGTACCGAAAGATTTGTGAATACTGAGAATTTCTCCAATTCCACAGTCCCACTCAAATTATTTGATTGAAGATTGAGATTAGTAAGATTTCTCAATCCGAAGATTGATGGTGGAATCCTGCCCTGAATCATATTATCATTCATCTTTATATCTGTCAAGGACTTGGATTTAAATTCGCCAAGCTCCCCCGCGAGCTTGTTATTATTGAGGTAAAGGGTCGATAAAGTTGGGAGAGAGAACAAACAAGATGGTATCTTGCCACTAAAGGAGTTGTATGATAAGTCGAGATAGGTGAGATTAGAAAGAGTACATATCTCCTCTGGAAGGCCACCCTCCAGTTTATTTTGTGAGGGATCAAAACGAGAAAGTTTTCTGAGGCTGAAGATTGATGAAGGAAGTTGACCAGTGAAATTATTATTGGTGAAAGCAAGACGGAATAAGTTGCCAATATTACCAAAAACATCTGGAATCATACCAGTCATGTTGTTTTCTGCAAGGTTCAGTTCAGTGAGTTGATCAAGGTTCCCAAGTGAAGCAGGAATTGATCCCCTGAAATTGCAGTTATAAAAATCCAATATCATCAGAGACTTGAGATTGCCAATTGAATCGGGCAACTCTCCTGAGAACTTTGTGCCACCGAGTTGCAAGAACATAAGGGGACTGCTCCAGTTTGACTGTGGTAAAGAACCTTGCAACTCACTGTTTACTGATAAACTGAGCAGCTGAAGATTTGGTAGGTGAAACAATTTCTCTGGAAAATTTCCTCTCAGTTGACAGAGGTCAAGACTCAACGACTGTATGGAAGAAGAAAGGTTCACTAAAGAACTGGGTGCAATAGTGGACATGTCAATATAGTCGAGATAAAGCTCAACAAGATTAGTTAGGTTGTGAACTAGTCTGCTGAAATCAGGAGCTTCAAGTATCAACCCATCGTTTAGTGAGAGGTCGAGAGAAATCAGATTAGACAAGTGAGAGATCTCAGATGCAACTGGACCAGAAAACCATGTAGTAGACAGGTTTAGATGAGTCAAACCTGTTAACCAACCAAACTTAGATGGCATCTTGGTGTGGTTGAAATAATTGAAAGCAAGGTTGAGTCTTTGGAGGCTTGGGAGGTAAAAAAGGCTGCTGTTAGGAGGGATTGGTCCTTGAATCCAGCTGCAACTGAGATCAACTTCAATTACTTGGCCACTGATGGGGTCACAAATGATACCTTCCCATGAGCAACAATCTGTGTCATTTTTCCAGGAAACCATCTTGGGATACGATCCTCTGCAATCCAAAGAAGCATCCTTGGCAAAAGAAAATGAGTTCTTAAGCCCAAGCAAGGCAAAGCTCTGATCTTTGGGACAATTGGTAGAGGAGACAAGAGAAAATGCTGATGCTTTCTGGCAATGCCAAAGGATTAATGCGAGAGGGAGAAAGAGAACAATGGGGTATGTAAACATTGGTAATGTCATCTTTCTTGCTGGTGATGGAAATGAAGTGAGAATGTTGAAGTGCTCTGTTGAATCCTGTAGTATAAATTACAAAATTACATATTTTAAATAAATTATTTCTTCATTTCAACAATTTCCATGCAATTTCTTTTGACTTTCCTGAATCCTGACTCTTGAATGGGTAGATCAATGGAACGACAGGCAACGTAAAGGACAACTGGTATTCAAATTTCAGACGTTGATCCTCAAGTTTTGCACTTTGGTTTCTGTGAAGGTAGAAGCTTTAATACTAATCCATCATTAGAAATATTATTACGTATTTCCTAAGTTGATTGACCAGCACCTGTTTGATTCTGCATTCTTAACGCTGCCTTTACAAATCCGAAGAACTAGTACAAGTCAAAACAGAAACAATAAACAAAAGGAAGCGATCAGACTAAGAAACTAATTTGGCATACTTCGTTGGTAAGTAGTGTTTTGAGTTGTACCAGCCTGCATAAGCAACCGAACCACATTCATACCTGTGTTCATTGCTTGGACCAGGTACATTGAATTGTTCATAATCTATATTCAAAACTAACATTATCCTGAATCTAAACCAGGCATAGAAACAACTGACGGAGAATAGAACAGTAAATATATAATACATGCACACCCAAGACATTGTTCTTTGTTGACAAGTCCTTCCCAGAAACTATATAAGATTTGAATTCTGAAAGAGAGAGTAACAAAAATCTACTAGACTTCTGATGTTCATATAATCTTCTGTCAATTTAACTTTTTGTTAAATAGAAAGCACCCTCCAAGAGTTATGAGGATGTAATTAGTCTTTCCAATTTGACCTGTTCTGTATTTGGTTTTCTTACTATTCCATGAGATCAAATTTCTTCCAACAAAGACATAGTAACTAGTAGTAGATTTTTAGTCAATCTTAGAACCTGCCCAATCAGCATCCGAAAAGCACTCAATGAATATGTCCGTGATTCTTGATGTCTAACTAATGTAAGGGTCAATCCTAGTAGCTTCCATTTATATATAATAGCCTTCTTTCCGATAAGTGAGTTCATTAAATATCACATATCATTAGCATCTAAAGCATTTATCTCTTTTTGTCATAACATGATACCAGCCAGGATGAGCTAAAGTTTCATAAACAGTATGAGCTAAAGTTTCTATCAGGATGATCTTGTCTTCTAGAGTAGATCAGGCGAATATATAATAATGATGGTTGTGTATGAGTATCATATGTAGAAGTAACATTGATAGCCTAATATGTGATCTTACAACCAATAGATCATCATCCAACTTAATAGAAATTGAAGTAGGAAAGAAAGGAATGTATTCCAAAAAGATAACATCGATTGACACAAAGATAGATGAAGATCACCACAATGAATAGGAGAAGATCAATAAATTTTCTAATTTGTAAGAATGATCAAGCATTATGTTGTATCCATTTCTTACTGAGTATGGTCTGATGGCGGATTACCAATGAGATGGTGATTTTTAAAAGAGCAAATTGAATATGTTTTTATCGTACTGGATCTGATGCAAGTAGAGTCAAAAAGTCAAATGTAAACAGTGTCAAATACAAACTTTAGAGATGAACATTGAATCTGGTTCTCGCGCCAGAATCAACGAGCCTGTTAACAGACTCCCACCAGTTTGTTTCGAAAACAGAAAGCTTATGACAAAGTGTCCAATGGTGAAACAATAGGAAACCAGCGTGATATTTCTATACTGATTCACACATCGAATAAATAGTGTAAGAATGATTGTTATTAAATGCCAGGATTGCCAAACAACAAGAATAACGATAGTTGATATCTTATCCTGCTAACTCATTTCAAAAAAATGTCCCCTAATTACTTTACAGGGTAAAACATCCCTAACTCTACCAAAATCCTTAACATTTCGGGGTGGATAGACCAAGAAAAAAAAAAGTATCCACGTAACGTATGGACACCAATCAATAGATAGGAAAAATTCTGCAGCTGCAGAACTTTTTATCTGGTGTACAAATGCACTCAGGAGGAATGAAACACAATCCAGGTATCACTATCTGTAGTCTGCACCAACTGCTTCAATGATGGACTTGAAACCATCCCTTTCTAAGCATTCAGAGAGTTCAGCCTACACAAATGAAACAAACATGGTTTTTCAGGTGGAAAAAAATGCTCTGGACTACAAAACAGTAACCCCAAGAGTCAATCAAGGTCCATTATAGTGTATTGATGCATTACATCAGGACTGTTGTATATATTTTAACAGGGACGTTCTTGGGTTCTTAATAAATTAAACACAACACTATGGATATAGATTCAACAAAAAGATTACCTCAAGTTTGTTTCAGTATGATATCCATCAATTATCTAGTCCAATATGATCACCTTATTGCCAGAACTCTGTATCAGTGGTTTGGATGGTTTTTTCTTTTGAGAAAAAGGAATTTTCAGAACTCCATATCCTCCACAGGTTCTTGACAAAAAGGGGGTGGCTTAGCGGTTGCAGGGAGGTTCTCCTTATTAACCAGATATGAGTCCTAAGGCCAGGTAGGTGGAGTTTGACAAGAACTAGCCTTGTTCATTGTAGCCATTGTGATCAAATGGATCCTTAAATACCCAAGAGGAAAAAAGAAAGAGGATAGGATTCAAGATACTATTATTTTTTAACTTAAGTCCTGAAAATCCTTTCTAACTCTTCTCTGTAGTTGCAATTTCTTCTAATTATCCTTCATTTCAACATAAAAGGTCCTCAATGCAAACTGCTTATAAATGAGATTAAAAAAAAAATACGAACCCATTCGGTGAGAAATTAATTCTACAATACCATAGCCAAACTATGTCAATAGCAGTATTTTTATGCAAGACGTCCACATTTCAAATTAAGTTTCAATTTTCTATCATATTCATAGGCATATTAGAACGGTACCTTTATCTGAGGGATGAGGGCAGGCCCACCATAGGCAAATGCTGTGTAAAGTTGAATAAGAGTTGCCCCAGCTCGAATTTTTTTGTATGCTTCCTCACCACTGAACCAATGGCAAACAATAGAAGTTAAAACTAAAGAATCTATAGAGAAAGAACAATAACCTGCAGTGATCCAGATGAAGATAATAAGGAAGGGTAATTCTATACAATTTACCTGCTCACTCCTCCACAGCCTACTAATGGAATCTTTCCCTGCATGATGCACAAAGAAAATGATGAAGAAAGAAATGGAACAAATCACAAACTTAAAATAATGCACCTACAAGATATCTATATCTTAACTTTCAAAAGTTTATTCACTTAAAATATAACGTTCACAATGGTGACATAAGCAAGCATGTTGGACGAAAAAATATGTAAAGCAGTATAAATATCAACATATATACGGACAAGGATATATACAACTGAAAAAAGTTGAACAATATCCAAAGTGAAGGCATGCTAAGATATAGAAATAATTTTAACTATGAAAAACAAAAGATACAAACACAGCACAAAAGTTTTCAAACTTTAGCTTAAACCAGTTGTACTGACTTGCTTTAGGATGTAGCAATAAAAGATTTGTGCATCATGATGAGAACCTACACGTATTGACAAGTTGAACTCTTTAAATACCACAACAAATGCAACATACCCTTGTCAAGATATACATCTCTTTTAAGATGTTTGTAGACAAATCGAAGAGAGGTTTCCCACTTAAGCCACCAGCTTCTTCAGCGACTGGATTTTTCTTAACAGGATCTGGCCTTGATACTGTGGTATTTGATATAATCTATCGAAAAAGCCAAAACAGAAAAGTAAAACCAGAATCACTTGAACCATATTCAGCATTCACTATTGAACCTAAGTAAAAATGATTTGTGTAAAAGAACAATAACGTTTGATCCACAATCATAAGTTCATCAGTCTACAGGACCCTAATAGGAGCATTAGACATTTTTAAGAATTTTTTTATCACAGAGAAATTCTGGGGTTCTAATTTGATAATAGAAAAGTAATCTCAAAAAGTCACTTTATAATTAACATCTAGAAGAATCCTAATAGTTAAGGCTGCATAGGAATCCTAATAGTTAAGGCTGCATAGGATTGTAATGCTTAAGGAATGCATAGGACATATTGGGCAGGAGCAGCACAAGTAATTGAATGCACACTGGTACTTGGCTTCTTGATCTGCACTAAATTTTAATGCAATTGCCTTCATCAATCTAGCATGCATATTAACAAGATGCACAAGGACCACCAGGCAGAAGGCTGGAGGATTATCTCTTTTTACCATTTGCCGTGGGTTTGATAGTATCCCATAAAAAGCTACCAGTGAATATAAATGCTTGGCTCCTTGAAGAAGTGCAATATTTTGGCATTCTTAAATTACTAAAGCATCAACTAAGGTGGCTAGCATATGAAAAATGTCAAAAGCAGTACACATACAAAAATAACTGAAACTTAGAGAAAACAGACTGAAGAAAAGAACTATTGATCGAAGAATATGTACCAGTCCATCCAAACGAAGAGCAAGAGCTACCTATAATCACAGTAGAGAAAGAAATATCAGGTGCTAACATGAAAGTGGATAAGAGAATCAGATGATAAGAACATTTAACATACTGCTGCAATGTCTTCTAGGTCTTCCTTTGACAAGTCAGGCGCAATCTTAACAAGCAATGGAGGTGGACTGTCTTCACCCCATTGCATTTCATCCCGGGCAGCTTGAACCTTGACAAAAACCAAAACAAGAGAACCTCAATTTTGTATATAATGGGATGAAAGAAAAAGAAAGAAGCCACTGCATCTGTTCATATATAAAACTTTTGCACCTTCTTAACAAGATCCTTCAATTGCTTTCTCCCTTGAAGCATACGCAGTCCTGGAGTATTAGGAGATGAAACATTGATAACCTGGAACCAAGTTATTGAAATTGAATTAATTTCTTAACATATTTCAAATTAATGCCAAAAAAAAAACTATGCCCTGAATTAATTTATTCTTTGATGAGAAAACTTTGAAAGAGAAAATAGAAGAAGGTATTAGACAATAACTTTTTGCATCTTAAACCTGTTTAATACTGAAAATTTTCTGTTGCATATGTTATCTTGTTAAAGTTAGGCACCTTGGGTACCAATGCCAACTCATCATCAATGATCAAATGCTTAAAAGTAATAAGCTCATATGATCTTCAAATAATTAATTAGTTAGGGCTTGAGCATAAGAATTGTTCACAAATACAAGAGCTAAAGGAGTTGTAATAGCCATACTAATTTCCCAGTTGTGATAACTTTTATATAATAATAGCAAATTAATTATCAATGAACAAATGCATAGAAATCATGAGCTCCGAGCAGTTAATCAGAGATTGATTGAGTATACAACTATTCACCAAACTACCAGGAATATCATATTGTAATACCATGGCCCTGTTTTAAAAATGAAGGATAAAGTAGAAGAAGAAAACCATTCAAGATATTTCTAGTATATCTCTTTCTTTGTTTATATTCCCAAGGAATTGGAAATTTTATTAATTTACAATGAATTAGAAGAACAACAATAATAATATTGATGGAGGCTCTCCTACTTATTCAATATATCTCTGTCCATTCACCAATAAAACTAGTAGGTGCATATGATAAATTGCTTAAAGGCTTGATTATGAAAACCTTCGTCATCATAAATACACAACAGCTTCACGAGTTGCAATAACTATGTTGATCGGCCAACAGTTAGCAATAACTAGTTTCCACGCCAAAGCTTAACAATTTCCACTCCACCTTCTAGTAAATGCTGTTACTCCATGTTTAAACTCTCACAATAGCTTGGCCAAATAGCTGAGTGGTAGAGAACTAGTTGCGATAACTTCTTCAGACTAAGAAAATTCCAGAAATTAAAATATATATCTAAGAAGGAAATAGGAAGTTTAGAGAGTAAAAAGTTTACCAAGTAATCAGCATACTGGGATAGTGAATGAACCCCTTGTACATAATCGCCAACAGCATCTTCACTTGTCTTGTTCTTTCCAAGGTTTACCCCAAGGATGCCAGGACCAGCTTTTCCTCCATGATCAGCATCATCATTAGAGAAAGATGAACTGGTTGATGTTTCCAACTTTCTTTTCCCATGTTGAGCACCCAATCTCTTTGCAACAACTACTATGCCTTCACTATTAAATCCACAGCGATTGATGATTGCTCTGGCCACCATAAACAAATAACAACTTAGTTTCAAAACATCATTCTAGAGTCCAAACTAGGAAAAGCTAATCACTTTCACAACCACAAGCACTTATGGTTACAATAATGAAGACCATTTTCTCACCCTTCCTGGCGCAATCTGAAGATACGTGGCTTTGGGTTACCCTCTTGTGGAACAGGGGTGACAGAGCCTACCTCTACAAAACCAAAACCCAGCCCAAGTAAGCCTTCAACAGCCTCAGCATTTTTATCGAAGCCAGCAGCAAGACCTACAGGATTGGAGAACTTCCTTCCCCAAACTTCCAGCTCTAAATTAGATGGATCAGGCCTCTTTTCCCTTGGAACCCAGCCACGAGCAGCAGCAGAGACGCCAAGTCTGTGAGCAACCTCAGCATCTAGAAGGGCAAAAAATGGATTCACAAGCTTTGTGGCATTGAATAGCCAACCACTGCAACAAATAGCTTATGCAGAATGAGTCCGTATTTGTGGACAGAATTTATCAAAGGTTAAATTTAAGTTGGACTCAACTCCTATTGAAGCATAAGACAGTCTTGATTGTTTTAAACTTATCCAAGCAAAGGATAAGTCTAATGAAAACAGAAGTAGCACATGCTCTGATACAATTTTGCATCCTCAAGTGAAAGCAGGAAAGGACAATATTCCAAAAGTTTTTTTTTTTTATTGTGAAGAGAATGATATTCCAAATACGATCACCAGAATTATCAGCTATGAGACATTAGTGCAATGATATGGGTCAACAAGATTGTGTTGGGAAGAAGAGGTCATCGTCACTTAAATTCTTGTTTGTAGCTGGCATGTTAACAACTGAAACGCTATTGTAATGAACAACAAAATGCACTTAAATGCCAACATTGATAAACTTAAGAAGGCATACCAGAAAGTAGCTTCATCCACTGTACTGACATAAGCTCCCCCAGCTATAACCAATCCTATAGTTGCTCCAGTTAACAACCTCCCTTGTAGCTGAAACAACACGGCCTAAAATGTCAGAATCAGACAAGAACATTCGCCCGCGAATAATTTAAATTGAAGCCATATTACATTAAATAGACAATGGTATTAACATAAACTGTAATTATGTAAGGACCAACAATCCCGTAAAAGTTTTAGGTACGTTAAACAACTAAAATTGCAAGAAAACGGGAACCTGTGTTTCAATTTTGTGGGTACAACTCCGAGAATCAAGAAAATATATGTAGTAAGAGAGAAGCATTACGAAAACGAATAGAACAAAGTCACGTTAATAAAACTTTAGTAGGTGCGTGAGAATATAGGCATTTTGGAATCATTAATAACTATATGACACAGTTCATGAAATAGTAAGAAAGACGAGATTTTGCATGGAACCCATGATGCTATATACAAGTGTGTGTTTGTACAAGAAATAAGAATAGAAAACAAAGAGAGAAAGAGTACTTTCTTGGAGAAGTGGGGTATTTTAGAAGCAGCTTTTGGAACGGAGGAAGAAGAATATCTGAAGAACCGAAAAGGGGTAGGAGAGGCGGAGATTACTGTCCTTTTGCAGAACAATAAGCCTCTCAGCAATCTCCTACTCGAAGCCTTTGTCGCCATTATAATCCAAAACGAACCAATAAAACTCTAATTCAACTAAGAAACTAGAAAGGGGAGAGAATAAATAGATTAAAAGTTGGTAGTCCGAAGATAGTTTAGAGGAGAAATGGCGTCGAGTTCAACAGAACCACATTAGTTGTTTTCCAGTACTGAGTCTTGCACAAAACACCGAATAGATTCGCTTACGAGAAAGAAAGAACCCTGAAAGATAAAAGAGCGAGACCTAAAGTGCAGAACTTTATGTTTTTCTTTTTCCATTCTCATACTCTTTAAAACAAATTAAAGAAGAAGAAAAAACTGTTTGGCTTAAAGCTTATCTATATTAACCTTTTTTTAGTTTCTCAATTTTTAATTAATTAATTGATTAATTTATAAATTAATAAAATTTTAAATTAAAATAAATCAATTAATTTTTAATATTTAAAAATCTTTTTTCAATTAAACTTCAAATTATTTAATTAGTTAAGATAATCGCATTTCAAATTCTTTAATTTTATCCGATCTTTAATCAATTTTAGTCGATTTTATGATAATCTAATATTGACTGAACCTTTTAAACTTTAGAAAAAATTATTTAATTTTTAAAATATTTCGTTTACTCGAGGATTTTAATTGGCTCAATACTCATTTATGTTTGCAATTATCATGTCATTATAACTAATTTGACCTATTTTCAATATTTTTAATAAAAATATTTTATTTAAATCATATCATAAATTACTAACCGATTTATATAAATCACCAAATTACAAACAACTTTACAATGAAATTCATAATACAAAATTAATTAGGAACCATGATTTCTTTAAATTTAGAAAATTGGCCACAACAATTTTTTTTTCCAATCCCTCACCTTAATATTAATTATATTGAACTTAAAACCAGATTATGTAAATAAAGCTGATACAGAATCACCATACCAGGTTTGAAGCAGAAGTCATACGCTACAATGAAAAGTTACACCATATTTCTGAAATCAAAAGTTGCACTTACACCATATTCCTACAAAAGTGATGCCAAAAGAAAGAATGTGAACCACAATGCACTTTTTTGTTGTTTTCATCTATTGTCAGCTGTGAATTGATTAGGTACAAAATACAGCTTTCTCACTTCTCACAAATTATACCATTCCCAAGATTGCAACCTAAGTAGATGAATCCACCTCTTCTTCGTATTCACTAGCAGCTGCATATTACTAATTTGTACTAACGCCAATGTAATATGAAGGGAGTGAGAGGTGATTGACCACAGAAACAGAAGCCTCTCTTTTTCTCTTTTTCTGAATGCAGATTGTGTTGACTTGAATCCCTCTTCTCATTAATGAAATTCAATCTGGATAACCACAAACAAAGACCAACAATCTGTTGCATAACATGCACATGAGAGAAAATGAAAAAGGAGGAACTGAATAACAGAGTGGATGAACAGGAGAGGACTGGATGTTTTACTCCAATGTTACTGTATCTATGGCCTTGAATAGTTCGTCTAGTTTGCTTGAATGATTACTTGGAAGTTTGCTATCATCGAAACATTGATCTCCTGATCTCCTGATCTCCGGGGTAATTATCAGGCAACAGGAATTTTCGGTTCACCCAAGTTCACAAAGGCCTCTGCTCGACCCATTCGTGACATTGCCGCGTTCCAAGACACAAGATGGTTCATAAATGTGTTTACATACTTTTCTCTGTCGTTCTGATTAGAGGTGCCATGCAGGGATCAGTAAGAAGAAAAGAATTCTCAGCATTGAATGAACAGAGAGCGATGATTTCTAACCTTATAATCCAAATAATAAGCATGCTGCCATGCAAGAATAAAGAGATCATGAATAAGCCAAAAGCAAGAAACAACAGTCATTGAATCCCATGTCCGAGAGAGGGAGAGTGTGTGGACTTACCTCCCACATGTCTAAACTGATGATAGGCTGCAAAACAAGAATAAATTAGTACGATGTTTAAGAGAATCAGGCATATAAGCTATCGAGATTGACATACAATGTCATCCCACACTAGGGGAGTAACAGCATTTGATGTTTTCACCACTTCCAGTCGTCTCTCTTGCCTCTTCACTGCAAATAATGAAACAAAAAATTACCAGTTATTCAAGAGTACATTGCTAAAACATCACAGGTCATAACATCGGTAAGAAAAGCTTTCCCCCTCTTAGCACTCGCTTTAACCTTCACTATTACATACATCTACCTTCCTTGTTTCTTATCTTCTCGTCAGAAAACAAGAAACGGTTACTAGTCAATGGTTCCCAACAACAGGGAAAATTGAAAAAAACCAAAATATAAACAAGAACAGGTAAAAAGGAAAAGAATAAAAAATTCAGCAGAACTTGAGCATGTTATAACAAACTAAACGAAAGGTTTGGCCCCAGCAAAGTAAAAGAGGTTTGCTGGAATATCTCATTACAATTGGCAGTTGACATGAGACTCAGATGCATCACATATCCAATCAGTGTGTCATCTCAGTGTGCATTAGAGCTAAGGTTGAAATTCCTGATTCAACTTTTAAGCTAGAACCAAAAACAAAACATCTAATGATGCATATATGTATGAACATGTGTTTTGCAAATGAATGATGCATGAATTTACCAAAAAGTAGCCTTAGCTAAATACTTCTGGAGTGAGTTAGAAAGGGGAGGAATGGGATGCAAATTGACACATCATCCCAACAGATAGACCTCACTATGAAATCTTATTTTGCAAATGAAGCCTAGACCTGACCAGACACCCTTGCTTCCCTTTCCTGATAAATAAATTTACTATGCCTCTACTGAAATGACAAGACCTGGTCCAACTGAAATTTCAAAAGGAGATGGGAAAGACTTACAAACAAGCCAAACCCATCCAGAACCAAACAGTGTAAGGGCTGCTTCTATAAATTTGTCTTTGAAATTGGTAAATGAACCAAAATCCTTTTCAATCTGCTGAAGAACACCAAGTTGAGGCGTACCCCCTCCTCCTGGTTGCATGGATTCCCAAAAGAAATCATGATTCCAGACCTGCAATATAATTCAGATATTGGTTTTCAAATAATCATTCGTAGCAGTTCTTCTGGCCTAAGAATCTTGCAAATAATTTGAATATAAGAGACTTGATACAGGCAAGACCACCCAAAAGATACATGTAGGCTTCAGTTAGAGAACCAATAAATCTGTGTGAGAATGCAATTTGATCCATAGACCATATAAATAGTATACCTGAGCAGCATTGTTGAACTCAGGGAAGGGGCTCCCATTGTTATATGTAGCCTTGACAAGTTCATCCATGGTATACCCATATAAGATGTCATTTTTCCCTAGCACTGTATTCAAACCTTCCAAATACTGACGATGATGTTCTCCCCAGTGCTTCTGTAGTGTCTCCTGACTCATATATGGCTCTAAAGCATCCTAAGATATCAAACAAAATTAATTATATTCAGCATACTGAAGACAACAAATCAGTTAAAATTTTAGTGTCCGAAACACATAACTTTTATTTTCATATTCAACAAACATATTTTCTTAATGGTAAACACAGAATGGCAATTTTAGCTAATCCTAACAAAAATTTCTCGTTAAAGAAGTAAACCAAGATGGAAGTCATTCTCTCCACCCCATTTTCACCGATAACTAAAGATGTTTCCTTCAGAAGTTACTATTATGATTCAAAAAGACTGCTTAATCGAAGCAATTCAGAGAATCATAAGGAGAAAAAGAGATCACCACTTACGAGTTTGTAGGGAGGTGTCTTCAAGCCATAGTAGGCAACAACTTTTGAAGCTCTTTGGCTCCTATCCAACAGCCTCTTCTGCTGCTTATGCTTATAGAAAGAGACCCAAATGAGCAATTTTCAGAATGGAGTCACCTTTTTGATGCATATTCAAACAAATGTGTCTTTGCACGTTCCAAGGTCACCGAAACTCAAAGGAAGTTAACGAAAATCGAAACATTTTTGTTACTAACAACAACAGTGGACTTATAAATAAGCAAAAGCAAGTATCTTTCTACTTTTTCCCTTCTGTTACTTCTTTCCTAATTCGGCAATCCAAGCATTTAACAGAACCGAATGGTAAAGCAAGACAGAACAGTTCCAAAGAAAGCAAAAGAACAGAAACATCAGTTGGTTAAGATAAAGCAGTGAAAGCAACAAACCAGAGAAGGACGAGTCTTCAAACGAGTAAAATGAAGCAGGGAAGTTGGAGCAACAGGAGTGCAACTACAACTACTACACCACCACCCCATCTCTTTACTTCGTGTCTCTGATTCTCTTGTATTGCTTCTGTTGAGAGATGGGGCTTTAGGACAGTGTCGTACGAAATGGGGTTTTAGGCAGTTTTGTTCAAATTAAAACAAGTTTGGGCTTTCTGTACTTATTTAATAATTGGGCTCGGGCAGGGGCCTTCGGCCCAAGACCCGATTATTAAATAAGTACCGAAAGCCCAAACTTGTTTTAATTTGAACAAAACTGCTTAAAACCGCCCGAGAGTCGAGACCCGATTGGCAATTGCAAAATAGTTTTGAATTTTAAAAAAATAAAAATAAAATTGATATTGTAATTCATCACCCAGTCCGAAACCTACCGATAAAGCAGAATTTTGTGCCTTGCAAACAGAGACTGTTAGCTAGGGGTTTATCCCTTGATGCTTCTTGCAACAAATGCGGTCTGCTAGAATCTATGGACCATGTGCTGCTCACTTGCCCTTTCGCTCGACAAGTGTGGAATATTGCAGCTATCAATTTACAGGGTGATGATATTAAAACCTATATCTCTTCGATGTTAGTTGGTAAGAATTCTGCTTTGGGCCATCAGATTTCTGTGATTTGTTGGAGCCTTTGGTTCCATCGTAATTTGTTGTGTTGGGAGCAAAAGGATTCCATCCGACTGTTATTATTTCTTTTGCTGATAAGTTTCTTGCGAATTGGAAAGAGGCAACGTGTGTGTTTGGTCGGATACAATTTAACGGTAACACCCTTTCTCGTTGTCAATCTTGGTGTAAGCCTAAAGAGGGATGGTTGAAGTGTAATGTTGATGCCTTGGTCTCGATAGGGGAACATAGATCGGGTTTTGGGGTTGTCCTCCGAGACGATCATGGTCGATTTGTTAAGGCTCTCTCGGGTCACATTCCTGGCTGTGTGGATGCTCTTCTTGCTTATCAATTCCATCAAAGAAGCTCTAGCTTGACTTAAGGATCAATGTCTGGATAAGATTATCATTGAGTTAGATCGTTTAGAAGCTATTAATCATCTAAATAACTCTTCTAATAATCTGTTAGAGGTTGGGACTATGTTGGCTGATTGTCTCTTCTTTAAGCATAACTTCCATTCTTTGTCCTTCCATTGGACTTCACTGTTGGGACCCGATCCGGAAACAAGATCCCAACCGGAAAAGACGGAAAACGGAAAATCGAAAAGTGGAATTCCGAATCGAAAACAAAGTGCGGAAAGTTCGCGAATCGGAATACTAATAAAAGCGAATCGGAAAACTTAAACAGAAACATGATTCAAACGGAAACTAATCGGAGCGAAACAAATAACAAAGCGGAGAAACTCGAAAAGCAGAATTCGAAATCGAATGCGAATCGAATCAAATACAAAGCGAACGCATTAATCGACCTGAAACAAATACCGACATCCGTTGCAAACATGAAACATAGCAAACTCATCGCGTCGCGTTGGAAACCCTAAGACAGTCCAAAATCCGTATTTTTTTTCCTCTTATTCATTTCTTTCCTCTTTACTCAATCTCGCACAATTTTCAAATCACTTAATTCATCTTAATCCTTTCTTATACATTCATATCAATTCTCAAACTCATTTCTTTCAACCCAATTTTACCGATTTTACCGAAATTTCGGCAGCATAACGGCTGTATTTTGACAGCCCAAAAATTTAAAACACAAGAAACACACTTCTAATATCACTCAACAATCCCAGGCAACATCGGACCTCCCGTCCGGCATCCAAACACCAGCAGAAACACAATCTTAGTTCTAAACACTTCATAAATTCAATCCATAATACATCCAATCACAAACCATTCATACATTCACAAGTCATGTATATACATTTCACTTCATATATAACTCCATAATTTACTTACACATATCATAAAATTCAACTCATACTCATTTTCAGTATCACTGTATACATTCTTTACAATCAAACTAAATACATTCAACTAGATTTCTAACCATCCATAAAATCCAATACAAACATCAAACTTTAAACATAATACGAACATGTACAAATCGGACTGTGATCA
>JANZLX010000003.1:6146400-6167249 GCA_025531955.1 Erythroxylum orinocense | reverse complement strand
TGATTGTTTATCATTCAAGCGACATTTCCTTCACTTGTCCTTTCAATAGACGCGTAAGATTGCTAATAAGGCGGCTCATGCTTTCGCCAGGGTAACCTTATTACATGCAAACCCACATCACTGGACTGATCGTCCTTCTTGTTTAATCTCCATTTTAAATTCAGATTGTTTGGCTTCTGTTTTTGTTAAGGAGGAAATGCTATTAGGTTCCAGGTGTACGGGGTAAGCCTGTTGGCTTGGGTTAGTTTTCTTTGTCTTCCCTGCCTTTGTCTATTTTTTGCGCTAATGTTGATTTTATTAAAAATAAAATTAAAAATTAATTCATCATTTTTTAATAATAAAAAACATTAAAATAAATCAAAATGAAAATTTATTCAATTCAGAAAATTTTCAGTTAGATCGTCTGCGTCAGTTTCGGTTGATTAATACCTAAGTACTGTCGTAATTTACGGGAGGCTTTAAGGTTTAAGTCCTGACAGGCGTGTTCAAAAAAAAAAAAGTCCTGACAGGCATGTTTATTACATTGTTTATGCTTTCTGAGTTTCTGTACCTGCGAAAGAATGTGGGATTAGGTCTCGCCAAACTAGGTGAACCTTAAACTTAGTGAAAGGACAGCAAATCCAGTTGGTGAGTCGTCAAACTCAGTTTGAACCTAACTGAGTGTATAATTTTAACATGTCAATCTGAACAGAATAATGTTTTCTAAATTGTTATTTATATTGTCATTCTAAATCTTTAATTAATTTCGTTGACTAGTAACAACCATGTCATATGTAACTAATTACTAATAAAAAAAAATATAATCAATATTTTAAAAACCAAACTAGAAGTTAATTTAATAAGACAACAAATTTAAAGTTTAAAAGATTCAATTAATAAGTTTAAAAAAAAAAGATTCAATTAATAAATTGATTATTTTTAATAATAAAAATTATTAAAATAAATTAAACTGAAAAGTTAAATAATTTAAAATTTTATGATCAAATGAGTTGAATTTTTTTAATTATTAAATAAAATATAATAATTCAAGAAAAATATAACCCAACATCTCATTAAAATCTCTGTTTAATTAGTCATTGAATCTAAAAAATTTGATTACTCAAAATGTTACAGTTATACTTATGCATATATATATATATACAAATGTGGGGAGAGTGAGAGAAGGAGGGGATGAATTATTTGATTGTGATAAATAATAAATAATTCACATATTATATATTTATCATAATTTGGGTCTTGCGTTTCTATTAAAAAACAAATTAACATGCATAATTTACACATATTATGCATATATACGTATACATATTTATATAGGGTTAACTGCAAAAAAAAATCTTAAACTTTACTCAATTTTATGATTATAGCTTGAACTTTAAAAAGTAGTAATAAAATACTTAAACTTTCAATTTTCTTCAATTATAAACTTAACTTCAAAGGGTGACAATGAAATATTTAAATATTATTATTTTTTCAATTATAGCCGACATTAGTGTTTTCTTTAAATTAAAAATAACATAAATCAGATTACACAGCTTTGACAGCTTCATGCTTTAATTTTAATTTTGTCTTTAATTTTAGTTTATTTTCTCGATACTCTCATCCTCCGATTTTTAGATTATGCAGTCCGATGCCTTCATATTGAGAGCATCGAGAAAATGAACAAAATACAAAGAATTTGTTAGTGCAATACAATACAATGCGAGAGTAGTTTGAGGCATTAAAAAACAAACAAAAAAATGGTTAAGACTACTTAAGCTGACTCAAGGATTCCATTTTTAACAACGACTTTGTTTCATTAATTTTTATTTGTTGTATTAATTTCAGGTGACGTGTATTAATAGTTAGAGACCTTGTTTGACAATCAACGTATTGCATTAGCTGTTAGCTAATTTTATAAGCAAATAGCTAACATCTGATTATATTAGTTAATTTGACCAGCAGATAACATTAGTTATTTATTAAAGATATTTAGAAAAATTAACTGTTTAGTATTAATTGTTTAAATGTAAAATAACTTATGAGGGCATGACGTATAAAAAAATATAAGGCCATAATTAGATATTTAATTTTACAAAATTTTAAGTTTTTAACTCTAATAAAAAAACATAGAACATTCTTAAAAATTTAGTCACCGTAATATTTTTTTATTTTGTAATAAAAACTTATTTCATTAGTAAAAAAATCTCTCAATTTTTGTAACAAAAAAACTTACTTCATTGTAAAAAAAATTATCAATGTAGAATACGTGCATGGTTTTTAGTTATGTATGATTTTAGTTTGGGTTATCCACAATATCACTATAGCATAATTCAAAAATTATAAGAGGAGGGTGCAATTGGTTTTTAACCTATTAATTTTTAGCAGATCATAAAAAAAACTCTTTTGATGGAGCTTTTAGAAATCAACTTATTGAAGTTAAATAAACTAACTAATAAGTCATTTACTAAACACATCAATAACTTTTTAAGATGATCAAAAAGTTAACTTTTAGTTAACCAACTAAAAAATAGCTGATCAGTTGTTTGCCAAACACTTTCAAAGTTTCTTACGTACGTGATAAATAACATCAGCAAACTTAACGATCGAGTTATAATTGCAAATTTTGAAATTTTGAACATTTTATTACTAATTGTTGAAATTCATGTTAAAATTTAACTTAATTGAAAGTTTACATATTTTAT
Organism: Erythroxylum orinocense; assembly: GCA_025531955.1. Taxonomy (NCBI): domain Eukaryota; kingdom Viridiplantae; phylum Streptophyta; class Magnoliopsida; order Malpighiales; family Erythroxylaceae; genus Erythroxylum; species Erythroxylum orinocense. The sequence continues at coordinate 6,164,568 of JANZLX010000003.1, read as the reverse complement.
TACTATTTTTTAAAGTTCGAACATGAGCAAAATTTAAATTTTTTGTTGTAATTAATCCTATATATATAGATACACACATATATATTGTGGCTCTATATGGTGGAAAAGACATGTCAAATTTGTATTTGTGCCCACCAATGCCATGCTTTAAATGATTTGTCTCATTTAATTGCTTTTCGTTCTAAAACTAATTAAACTTATACTTAATTCACTCTATTTATTACATTTAAATTAAAATAAATATATTTATTGTATTTAAATTTAATTGATCAAGTTATATTTTATTAGATACTTTAAAGTCAAGTTTTTAGATTCAGTATTATCTTTTTGGATTCTGATGGCTGCCAACCTTAACATATGTCCACCAAACTATTATGAGACTTCAATGCACTTTGGAATTTCGATCAATTTCAAAGTTAAACCTAAAAGATAGAGACTAGCGTGACAGACTGCCGTCCAAGCCTGTGCTTGATGTGAGTTCTTATTCACTAGTTAGGGCGGCGGCCAAGTGGCTTAGGTAGTGCCACGGTGCGACCAATTTGTGCGAGCCATATTGACAAACCATCGTCGAATCCTCAAAGGTCAATTATGCAAACCGTCAATTTCGACGAATTGACCGCATACACTAACCCCTTTTTCTTTGTTTTTTTTGAAATAGGGAAATCGTAGTTATTGTTCTTTGACTTTGACTTTAAATGCATATTAAATAAAATTTCATATTGACGCAATAATCCATAAATAATGCCAATTAAGTAATTGCCTTCCTACACTAACCCCTTAGCACATTAATTAGGTGTGGATGGTCATGAAACATTAATTAGGTGCTCTTATAATTATTTTTTCAAATATAAATTTTATTAATTTTTCTATCAATTAATTAGTATATAATTGTGTTTTTAGCATTTTTAATTATATTTCAAGTTATCTTAATTTTTAAATATATAGTTACGAGTATAGTGTTCGAAATTTAAAGAAATTGAACTCAACATGAGTTCACTTTTTTTTTAAAAAAATGTTTTTATTTTCAAATTTAACAAAAAGCCCTATTTATTTATTTATAGTTTTCTTAGTTTTCAAAATTTTATGAAAATTGCAAAAAGAGATTTTTGTTTTTTGTTGTTATTTTCTCATAATTTGATTTAATACCAACTAAATATATGTTATTTAATTATTGATAAGAGTTATGAATTATTTAATTTAAATTAAGAAAAATGTTATTTATTTTAAAATTTAAAATTAAATAAAATTTAAAATTATTAATAAATATAATTAAATTTAAAATATCATCAAAATATAAAATTTCAAATAAAATTATTATTTAACAACTAAAATATATTTAAAATAAAATAAATTTTAATTTAAAAATAAAAATAAAAATAATTGTTATTGATAATTTATTAATAAATATAATATAATAAATTTAATTAATTAAACATAATTTATCTTTAAACTTTATCTAATATTTAATTATCTTTAATAACATAAACATAAACACTAACAAGTTTTTGCTTTTATTTAAAAGAAAAATGAAAACTAAAAAAAAATTAAAAGTGGAACAAAACAGTAATTAAATATAAAGTTGGTTTTGTTAATACCTAATTTTTATTTTAAATGAAAACTGATTTATAATAGATAAAAGCTATAAAAAATAAAAATCCTTGCATACTATACTTATACTATACTAGTAGATGTAGATCCTTATTCGACTACAACTTTTATAGGCGGAAATGCCTCCTCAAGGATCTAACTATTGTCCTTTCTCTTTTCTTTTGTTGGCTTTAGTTAAAGGCAAGAGGCAAAAATTAATAGAAGAGACCTACCAATCATCAAAGTTCAGATCTCATAAAATTTTGTCTGAAATGGGGAATTATTGGATTTATCCCCAAGTGTTCATCGAGAGTAAGTAACTAAGTGGAAACTCAATCTGCCTTGTTGATGCTCTCAACCTTACTAAAAATTGGTTGCTTAAATTGATAATGGCATTTAATTAAGTTAAGGACATAAAAAATGACCTGATAAAAATTTTTAGGGACTTTCCTGATTTACGTGAGGCCGCAGGTTCAAGCCCTCCTCATTTATGTAACTGTTTAAAACTTGGGACTAGAATTTTACTTTCTGCAAGGGACCTACTCGATTCGAGTGAGAATTAATCTAAATGTGAATGGCTTAAAGGTGTCTTCCTATAATTAGGATCTGCCTAAAATATCTCGTAAGCAACTTTTTTTTTTTGAGATTTGAGAAGGTCCAATAACTAGTAAAATAAAGTTATCTATTCTTATGTGAATAGTCTTACACTTAATTATTATAAAATTTGTTTATAAATGACTTAAAAAAAAGGAATAAATAAATAAAATTTTAAAAATAAAATAAAAAATAACTAAATTATTTTCTAAATTAAACTCTAAACTTATATATTTAAATAAGTATTTTTTATTAATTCATTTTGTCATATTTTTAATGATTTATTGAAGAATGTTTGGAATAAAAATCGAATAAATAATTAAGAGTTTCTACCGTTACCACTACCTAAGGCTACCTTTAGTTTACGAGTTTATTAATAGAATATAATATTGTTTTATCGTTTAACATAAAGATTTATAAGAAAATATAATATAAAAAAATGATTGAGAAAGGTTTTATATTATATTTGATTTTATCTTAAACAGTAAAAATAAGAAAGAATTAATTTGAGAGATTTAGAATGAAATGTAAAATAATAAACAACTTTTTACTATGTTATAGCATAAACTTTTCTTCCAAATAATATTTTATTATAATACATTATAAATTTTTTTTATTTTCTCCAAATTATAATTTTTTAATATCACATTAATTTATATTTCATTCCATTCTATTAAAAATCTTACGTCTAATTAAGCATAGTTTAAAATTTTACTCGTTGATTTTTTTATTGTAATAAGTTAAAATTTTCAGACAATTATTTTTAAACAATAACTATTTCTAAAAATAAATAAAAACTTAAAAATGTAAGCAAGTTTTATTATTGGAAAGGGGGAGACGTACTGTTGTTCTATTTTTTTTGTTTCAATTCTGTTCCAATTAATCTTATCTATATATTTATACACATATTTATGTGTATAAATATACGGATGAGCTGAATTAAAATAGAATTTAAACAGGTGGGATCAAACGAGCAGCTTTTATCTTAAACGACAAGCAAAAGCGGACAGTGTCAATGCATTATAGTATTATACCCTAACCCAGTTGCTCATTGCCGGCTTTCCCCGTTATTGTCTACACCCGTTTCATCGTTAAATCCGTTTCTGATTCTGCCATTTAATCCAACGCTCAGATTTGAAACACCGCGATGGGTCTTTGACTCTCTCCAACGTAGTTCAACTATTTGGTCAAGTCAAACAAACGATTGTTTATTTCCTTTTCTGTATTTGACATAATTGCCCCTGCAACCCTAGATCCCATTTTATGTCTCATTATGCAAATAACTAATTCGGTAGATATTGTTAAGGGCCGTTCTACTTCAATTTTGTTTAGTTTTCAATTTTTTTCTTTTAAATAAAAACAAAAATATATTTAATTGTTAATATTAATATAGTTATATTTTTATCACTAATAATAATTTCGTATTAGATAAAATATAAAGATTATTTTTTAATTAAATAAAATTTTTAATACCTTATATAATATTTTTTTTAATATTATGTTATTTTAATAAAATACATAATTTAAAAATTAAAGTTTTTTAAAATTAATATTTATTTGAAATATATTTTAATTATAAATCAAATTTTATTTGAATATTTATATATTTTAAAATTAATTATAGTTATTAATAATTATTATAATTAAATTTCATATAATTTAATTATAAAAATTAAATTATATTAAATTATTTATAAATTTTATTGATAATTAATTTTAATTTACTAAATATATAATGTTGAATTAAATTATTTGTAATTTTATTAAATTTTAAATAATTAAATAATATATTAAATGATAGTAAATCAAATTATAAAAAATAGAAACAAGAAATAAAAATTACTTTTTATTATTTTTAAAAAATAGAAGAAACTAAAACAAAAGCATAAACTAAAAACAAAAAAAAAATCACGCTTAAAACAAAAAATAAAAAAGGAAACAATCACCTCTAAATAAACCCTTTCATGATAATATGACAACTCAACAATTACACATTAATCATTTTGGTCATGTAAATTGGAAAATATTAGCACTAAAAGGTGTTATTAATATTTGATTTTGTGAAATTATTTTGATTCATTATGAATAATATTTGATTTGATTTTATTATTTTATTTTTAATTTTCAATTTAAAAATTTCCATTATATGGGTTGTTTAGAAACAATTTTTCAAGATTGCACGCTATTATATTTTTTCAGACCCTATGCCTTAGCAAAATTGCTATTTAATGTTGTTGTTGTTATTATGAATAATAATTGATTAATTTTAGATCTCTAATTTCAACAATCATAAAATCAAATAAAAAATAACTTATGTTGAAATATTGACAAGTTTTGATTATAAAACTTTCAAATTCAAGAAGTAGAGATAACTGTTTTAACCAGTCAAAGTCTGTGATCAATGAGCTAAGCTCCGGTTGATCGGGACTAAGGCTCTACGGGATTTATAAAAAATAATAATTTGGGCTACTTCGCTCAGGCAAAATCGAGCTTAGACCTGATAAGAGATTTTGTTTGATAATTAATTAACTTTTTAAAGTTTCCAAATCAAATGAATAATACCTTTATAAATGTTAACAAACTAATTTTAAGCTATCCGGTTAATTTCAATGATTGGCCTACACACCTAATCACCTGCAATGCATTACTCTCATTGTGGTAAGATCTTATTTTTAATTATGTATAAGGACGTATGTCCTCCACGTAAATTTAACGAAAAGGCAGGGTCAGAACCGTCTTTTCACAAAATAATAATAATATGCAATTTAGATGTTTAGATTATATTTATTAGAAGATTAGAAATTTATTAATGACGATTTAAAAAAGAGGACAAATAAATAATATTTTAAATCCCAAAAAAGAGGGAGAGAGAGTCAGAGGAGATGTTCTTTCTCCTTTGCTGTTATTCTTTTTATGTTTGAAGCTCTACACGCACTTCGATTTTCTATTCCAATTTATTTCATTTTCTCTCTCGCTTTCTGGGAAACCAAACACGCCTATTGTCGTCCCTACTGTTGTGCTACTACAATTATCTTAAGTATATACTTCCACTGTGTACACCATTCCCAGTTGCTGCTTCGTGTATGAAGCTGCTTTTCCGTTTCTTTTTTTTTTTTCTCTTTTCGTTGCGTTTTCTTTGAGTTTAGTATGAGCTTGATTCTCGACTCTGGAGTGTTTATGTTATAGGAACAGCCCTCGACGTTGATCCGAGATTCTACAGTGCTTCACTGGGATTTCTGATATTCATGCAAGTTTTTTGACTTTGTCAAGGTTAGCCATTTTCTTTTCCTTGTCTTGTTTCTCTTCAAATTCTGTTATTGTCATTGGTTTTTCTATTTTATTTGTTTTCTAATTCTTCCTTTCCTTTTTCTTTACTTTTTAACTTGTATTTCTTAAACGGAAATTAATTTTTTTTTTGGGAAATCGTTAGTTTTTGCGCTGGATCGGTTCGGTTTTGGAACATTTTGGTGCTTTGAGGCTTTATCCTTTGTTTGGATTCTGAGAAAACACATAGTAAGGAGAAGGATGTGATTCTTTTTTCTGTTGTTCCTTTTCTTCAAAGTGTTTATTTTTTTATTCCTTCATGTAGATATGTTCTCTTAAATAGGTAACATTTACGGTTTAAGGAAGGAATTTTCTTAGTTAATTTGCCTCCATTTCCGAGCAACATAACAACTTTTGGTGCGTGAAATAGGGGTTTTATCAGATCAAGTAATTCTTCTACCATTGAATCGCTTCATCTCTGTTTGATAAATTTGATGGATTCGGAAAGATGGTCTAATGATGATTGAAAGATTAGACCACTTTTGGTTTGGAACTTTTCCACCCTCTTTTGTTGAGCTTGTCAATAGTGACCAAGTATTGAAGTATACTAAGGTCTAACTCTACGAGTATGGTCCCCTCCACTTTGGTAGTCAGATAATTTGGCAAGTGGGGACTTGTGCTAAAGCTTGACACGACATTTTTGTGTGAAAAGAGTTATCTTTTTATTTCATTTTTATCTCATGGTGTTTTTCTTAACTCAATCCCCAGGGTCAGAGAAAATGTCACAGCAGTCGTTGGTCCATCCTTCCCTTCAGGCGATCAAATCATTGCCAGTTGATTTTAGGTTCATTGGTTCATTGTCACCTCATCGATTAGAAAAACCTCATTCTTTTAATGCTGAACATAGGGATAGCACGTGTTCAGTCATTTCTGAGAACAATGGTATAGAGAATAGGGATGTTGAGGCAGTAGAGGGTCGGGTTGTGAATGATGCAAATGAGGATTCCCCTTATAGTGGCTGTGGCAACATCTTCCCAGTTGAAGGCAGGCCTTCTGTGGGGGATGAAGACCTGGACACTGGAACTTCACCCTTGCATTCAATCTTGCCATCTTGCAGTGAGCAAAAGTGGGCAGATACCACGTCATATGCTGCAAAAAAGGTATCATGCATGAACTCAATGATGTTTTTATTTCACGTGGACTAATAATATTGCAGTTGAAAATTTCATGCCAATATTAAAGAATTTTACTCAATTATTTTGTGCCATCAAGCGCATTTTGTCAATATCCATTTCACTGATCTTGTCACGTACTTATTTAAGTTTTTGGTCTCAGAAAGTTCAATCATGGGTTCAACTTCCAAATAGGGATTGGGCATTGGGGAAGATTTTATCAACTTCGGGTAGTGAATCTGTTATTTCTCTACCTGACGGAAAAGTAAGTAGAACCACTTGAAGTAAGATGGTTTTTCAGCCAACTTTAGCTGTTTAGTTAAAACTGTTACTGCTTCTGTTGCAGGTTCTAAAGTTAAACTCTGAAAGTCTGGTACCTGCGAATCCTGATATCCTTGATGGTGTAGATGATCTCATGCAACTTAGTTTCTTAAATGAGCCATCAGTGTTGTACAATCTTCAATATAGATACAATCAAGATATGATCTACGTAAGAATTATGGACATGATACTGAATTATAAACTTGACCAACTTGTCTACTGAATAAATTTATGCTTTTTAGACAAAAGCCGGGCCGGTGTTGGTTGCCATCAATCCCTTCAAGAAAGTTCCTTCATATGGGAATGATTACATTGAAGCATATAAGAATAAATCTATGGAGAGCCCGCATGTGTATGCCATTGCAGATACAGCCATCAGGGAAATGATTCGAGGTGTTTTTTTTGTTGAAATTTTCAGATTAAATTCTTGTAGCTTTAGAAACTTAAAAGTTTATGAATCTTTTTGGAGCTGATCTTTGAGTCTTGTTTTCTATGCAGATGAAGTAAATCAATCTATCATTATAAGGTTGGTTACTCGAATATTTGGACTTTATTGGTTCATGATTTAACTTGTTCAGTTGCACTAGTAGTTATACTTTTCCTGTGCATATACTTCTATTATCCACCAATTGTGTAGTGTTCTATTTCCTGTTTAGCATTAGGTGGATCTCTGCACAAATTTTAGATGATTTCTAACTGTCTACATAAATTGCATTGATCATTTTTGAGATGCATCTTATAATTTATTTTTCATAGGTATAGATGATGGTCGTTATACTAGTTTTATAAGGAAACTTTGATTAATTCTTAATACATAAGACAAAAAGACAATCTAACCTGGCAAGTGGAAGAGTAACGTAATACCCTTTTTTCCAATCTTTAGTTGGTGAGGAAATTTAAGTTCTCCTGTGAGATCCTGGCTATTCAATTGATAGTTGAAGTTTCTTTTATGGAATTTTTATTGCAATCAAATATGTTATTGGGAATATTATCTTCGTTTTTTGAGTCAAGAAATAGAAAGTACCAGTATCGGGACCAAATGATGCTCTTAGTTTATTTTGGATCAATTCTGTCCTTATTAGTGGATGGGCCACTTCTAAATCATGTTTCTTTTCTTGGTCCAAGTTGAGGCCATTCATTACTGCATGATTCCATTCAGTATAGTTTGTTTCACAATTTGTATCATTTTAATACTTGTGTTTGTCTTGTGTGCCTAGCTCGTACTAACTTTTTGTTTGTTTCTTTTGGCATCATAACATGATTAAACAAATTTAGTGTAATTAGTAACAATTTTTTTCTGCAGTTCGTTCTACTTTTAGTTTTTCTATTGCATATACAATTAAATATGTTGAATCTATTTCAATTAATTTTTCAGTGGTGAGAGTGGGGCAGGAAAAACTGAGACTGCAAAGATAGCAATGCAATATTTGGCTGCACTTGGTGGCGGCAGTGGGATTGAGTATGAAATACTGAAGACTAACCCAATCCTAGAAGCCTTTGGTAACGCAAAGACATTGAGGAATGATAACTCAAGCCGCTTTGTAAGCACCATATCCTTTGAGTTAATGTCTCAAACCACAGATCAATTCATATAGAGAGTTTGCAACCTTGAACTTGAAAGATTCAGCAATAGATGCTGTGGCTATTTTGACAATATGTTTTGCCTTTTAAACATGCTGCAGGGCAAGTTGATTGAAATCCACTTCAGTGAAACTGGAAAGATTTCTGGTGCCAAAATTCAAACTTGTAAGATTACTGAAATTTCTGAGTTGCTGAGACTTTATCTGTTTTCAATTTGATGTGGTGATGCACTGACAATTTTTGTTTTTGATCTCTCTTTTACTCCGTGACGCACAGTTTTACTTGAAAAGGTGATGTTTATTTGTTGTATATTTGTTGCTTTATCTTTTGTGATTTATTTAGCTAATTTGAACTGTTATTAAACAGTCTAGAGTGGTCCAATGCTCTGAGGGAGAAAGGTCCTACCATATATTTTACCAGCTTTGTGCTGGAGCTCCACCTGCGCTTAGAGGTATCTATTTCCATTTTCTTCATTGGCTGTTTCCTTGGATGAATAAATTGTGATGTAACCCTTCAATGTCTTCAGGTCTATAAGAAAAGTGGCTGTTTCTAGGTTGTTATCACTCCATAGCTGTTACTCACAATTAAAATTTCTTATTGTAGCCTTGACTCTTTAAGATTTATCCTTCATGGAATACAGGGAAGATAAATTTGAAGAGTGCAAGTGAGTACAAATATTTGAATCAGAGCAATTGCTACACAATAAATGGGATTGATGATGCTGAATGCTTCTGTGTTGTCATGGTACATTTTTCCCTTTCATGTTCTTGCAACTATCCTAAGAATTCCATTCTAGGTTTCTATATTGCGGAGATTGCCATGCGTGCATTCACATTATGACTGTTGCCAATAATCAGGAAGCGCTGGATATTGTTCATGTTGGCAAGGAAGACCAAGAGAGTGTATTTGCAATGCTTTCTGCTGTACTGTGGCTAGGAAACATCTCGTTTGTTGTTATTGATAATGACAACCATGTTGAACCAGTTGTTGATGAAAGTAAGGTTCTTTCAGTAGCTAATGTGGATATTTCTACTAGTCTTGGATTTTCTGCACAAAATTAGAAGTTGCTTTTTCTGTTTCTTTATGTTTTTATTCTAATGTCATCGACCATGGGATAGAGAAAAATTTTGTATTGACACGAGTAATTAGTTGAGTGGAAGGATAAAGAGACATTTTGGCTAGAGGCGAGTGAATGTGGGTAATTTGCTTGTGGTCCTGCATGGAAAAATAGCATTGCTATTAAGTCTCAAAAATCTAATAATGTGGAATAAAAAAAACAAATAGGTAAAGGGTGAAGCAAAGAAAGCATGGAAGGGAAATATTTGAAAGAAAAAAAAAAACGATGCTTGCAAAGTAAAGATGTAGGAGAGTTACAATTATGAGCTGAAGTAAACTAAAACACTGTCAGTTTTCTGTAATGTGTACTCTAACATTGATATCAGAATCTTTTATGTTTAGTTTCTAATGGTAGTGGTAAGCAACATTAATTGCCATGTGATGTTTATTGCTATTTTATTTTTTTCTAACACTTATCTTTTTCTTTATCTGATCCTTTAATAGTATAGCTTGTTTCCATGTTTTGCAATATCGATGCCAATTGTTTATTTTTACCCCAGAGATACAAGCGTCTGCTATATTTGTGTCTTGTGATCGTGTCCCACTCGATTATGATTGTATTTTATTTTCAGCTATTTTGCCTTGTGGAAATGTACTTTTCCCCATCGTTTGTTCTTGAAATTCACTTGATTACCCCTATTATCCCCTTCCTTCTCGTTAACAAGTTATGCATCCTGAGTTCTTTCTGGAAAGGGGTGTTTACCAATGATTAAAATTTGGATGTGTTCAGGTCTGACAACTGTAGCCAAGTTGATAGGATGTGATGTCGTTGAGCTAAAGCTTGCTTTATCAACTCGAAAAATGAGAGTTGGGAATGATAATATAACCCAGAAGCTTGCCTTATCTCAGGTAAGAATGTTTGAGTGAAATTCAAGCGAAGCATTTGTATAATTGGTCGTAGCAATGTAAGAGGACAAATATGGAAAACAAAAATTTCTTGCTCTTCTTCAAGGGCATGTACATGAAGGTAGTCAAGTTACTTCCTTGAAAGAATCATGTAGGCCAAAACTTAAAATATGCGTAGTGGTGAAAGAGTAAAGCATGCATTATAATCTAAGATGCTCCCTCACAGTCAAATCTGCACAGACACTTAACTGGACAATCTATTACACTTGTGAGACTATTTCTTATGCGTATAGCATCTATTGGATTTAGGGATCTGCCCTTAGTAAATCAAATTGAATTTAAATGTTTATGAAAATTTTCTAGATTGGTGAATTGTCTTGTACTTCTAATTAACCTAACTTGGAATCCACAAATTTTGTCTTCCAGGCGATTGATGCAAGGGATGCGTTGGCAAAGTCAATTTATGCTTGTTTATTTGAATGGCTAGTTGAACAAATCAACAAATCACTTGCAGTTGGCAAACGCAGAACTGGCAGATCCATTAGCATTTTGGATATCTATGGATTTGAGTCATTTGAAGTATGTCTCAAGCTTTCTCATGCTACTTCTGTGAATTTCTTCACTTCTCTGTTCTAAAGTTCTTGTGTAAATTCTTATCTCTAAAACTTTGTTGTTCTGCAGAGGAATAGTTTTGAGCAGTTCTGCATAAATTATGCAAATGAGAGACTGCAACAGCATTTCAGTCGTCACTTATTCAAGTTAGAGCAGGAGGTACCTACTGATTCTAATTCTTATAGATGTATAATCGTTTGAGTTTGAGTAAAACAGTTCTAAGCTGCTGTATGCATTCCATCTAAAAGCTTTTGTTTCTTGTAACTAATGTGTTGAAAGAAAAATACTTGAGCAGAGTGCTTCTGTAATCTTAACATGAACTACAATCAAGTAGTTATAATAGGTGCCTTTTTCTTAAATAGGAGTACATCCAAGATGGCATTGATTGGGCTAGAGTTGATTTCGACGACAACAAAGACTGTCTCAATCTTTTTGAGCAGGTACTGCTTATGTAGCTGGAAATAATGCAAGGATTATATTTGGATATAAAGCCTTCAGCTTACTTATTGTAGCTCCTGTAAGAATTGCTTGCTATATTGAGGTTGTGATCCTCCACAGCTGTGACAAACCATATGCAAATCTGATAGTAATTCTTCTTTCTGCTATGCATTTAATCACGTTTAATGTATTGCATTTAGTCTCAGCGGTCTTAAATGTCAAGAGTCCCATCACAAGTGCAATAGGATTAACTTCATCTCGCATTTTGTACAAGTCATTTTTAAAGATTATAACATTTTTTAATTATAAGTAGGCCCATGCCTTATCATCTCTGACATCATTATAATTTTTATTCATTACCTATATTTGAAGGTGTTTTGTTTGTATGGTAGGCTGGTTAATTATGCTATATTTGTTTTCTATTTACTGGTCTTTTATTGAAGTTGTCAATTTTGGATTTTTGTACCTTGCAAAGTTCTTTCAACCTGTTTCTTTTCTTTACTGGATTAAGGAAATCCATTGGAGAATATGAAAATGATTTGTTCACACATCCTGACTTCTCCTTTTAAATTAACATGCGTTCACTCTATTTCCATCGTGTTTCATGCAGAGACCACTAGGGCTATTGTCTTTGTTGGATGAGGAGTCCACTTTTCCAAACGGAACAGACTTGACATTTGCCGACAAGCTCAAGCAGCATCTTAATTTGAAATCTTGTTTCAGAGGAGAACGAGGCAAAGCCTTCACAGTTTCCCATTATGCTGGGGAGGTGATTAGTCCTCTGTACACTGATTGACAGTCCAGTATCTTTGCTTTATGTGTGTCTCAATATCTTTTAACGGGTTCATTTCAACGTGGAAGTTGTAGTAGGAGTTAAATACAGTAAAATGTTACTGTAATTGAATTCAGGACCTTTGGCAGGCATATTTGCTATTTTAAAAGAGTTACTTTTGGTTGTTTTTCTCTGTCTTCAGGTCACATATGATACAACTGGGTTTCTGGAGAAGAATAGGGACTTACTACACTTGGATTCCATTGAACTTTTGTCATCATGTTCATGCCATCTGCCTAAGACATTTGCTTCTGCTTTGCTTGCTCAATCTGAGAAGCCTGCAGTTGGTCCTCTGCACAAAGCAGGGCCAGATTCTCAGAAGCTAAGTGTAGCTACAAAATTCAAGGTAAGTACCTATGATGATCCCCTAATGGCCTTACCTTATTAAAATTATGAAAGACTGAATTGCATTGTGTACTTGTATGATTTTCATGTTGCTTTCCAACTCTTTTGTTCGATAATGCAGATTCTTTAGCTTCAGGGTTATGTAATAAATTTGTTGGACTTATTCATTTATGCTGAAAGATGAAAGTTTCTCCTTGATGTCTTGTTTTATTGATTTGGTGTAAGGATAATACTGCTTTATATTGTCTAGCATACAAGAAACTGAGGTTATTACTCTTATTTATAGTGTCTAGCATACAAGAAACAAGAAAAAAGAAACAAGAAACTGAGGTTATTACTCGTATTTATAGTGTCTAGCATACAATAAACTGAGGTTATTACTTTTGTTACTACATCCATACTTTACCAAAACTGAGTCATGTGATCCTCCTCAATGTATTCCCATGCAATTGACAGATCATTCTGCTACTTGATATGAATTAATTAATGCAACTGCATTGCTTCACAACTCTTTTTTAGTGAATAAGTAGGGATTCAGGACGGGTAGCTCTCAATGGTCCCAATTATTTTTGTAGGAGTAGAATTATTTAGCATTCAGTCTTACGAATTAGGGGCTTAAGTCAATGATTGGTGGGGATAGTTCTCAATGGTCCCAATTATTTTCTTTGGAGTAGAATTATTTAGTGTTCAGTCTTACGAATGAGGGCTTAGCCAATGGGATTCTGGGATTTTGGGTTATATTCCTTTTTTCTCGTTAAGAGTTCAAGTTACTGTAGTGTCAACGCGTAATTATATTGGCTGTTGGCTGTTCATGTCTATAGTTTAAGAGATTTTGGATTAGGATGATGAACTGTTCTCTGTTTCTGAAATCAGCAGATAGCTCTCAATGGTCCCAATTATTTTCTTTGGAGTAGAATTATTTAGTGTTCAGTCTTACAAATGAGGGGCTTAGCCAATGGGATTCTGGGATTTTGGGTTATATTCCTTTGTTCTCCTTAAGAGTTCAAGTTACTGTAGTGTCAACGCGTAATTATATTGGCTGTTGGCTGTTCATGTCTATAGTTTAAGAGGTTTTGGATTAGGATGATGAACTGTTCTCTGTTTCTGAAATCAGCACCATTGATTACAGCTGTCATCAGTTGATCCAACTTTAGCTTTGCTTAAAATTGTCATTTTATTTTTATTAATTAATGTCTGGTGTCTAGGGTCAACTGTTCCAGTTGATGCAACGCCTAGAGACCACCACGCCACATTTCATTAGGTGTATAAAGCCCAACAACATTCAATCTCCTGGATCATATGAGCAAGGACTCGTACTGCAGCAGTTGAGGTGTTGTGGAGTGATAGAGGTAGTTCGTATCTCGAGATCTGGGTTTCCTACAAGAATGTCACACCATAAATTTTCTAGAAGGTAAAAGAGAACAAGTCCAATTTGATAGTTGTTACAAGTTCTTAAATGGCTCCTCACTTATGATTCATTCTACTATTACGTGATTAGTTCGATGACCAGAGTTTTGGCCACAGGTATGGTTTTCTTTTACTGGAAAGCATCGCATCTCAGGATCCACTCAGTGTATCAATTGCAATTCTTCATCAGTTTGGTATTTTGCCTGAAATGTATCAAGTTGGTTACACTAAGCTATTTTTCCGAACTGGACAGGTACAAATTGATTGTTCTTTAAGTCTTACCCAATAGCTTAAGCTTTTAAGTTAAATGGTTTTTGATATTATGAAAAAAATGTGCTCATAATTTTATAGTCACATTCCCTTCTCCCTAGACATCGAGATCTCGTGTGGTTTCTTCAGTATTGTCTAGTCCTACACAGCAACATTTTTGGCTATGTGGGGTTTTCTGTGAAGGGGTGTGTTAGAAATGATTATATAATAAAATCTTGGCCATTGTTTGTCTCCTTAAGCTTTTGTGAACAAGATCCATAACAGTTTATATTTATTATGATGAATCAGATGGTGAATTACGTTTAACCATATCCTTGATGCGCTTTATTGCATACTATCTTGAGCATAACAAGGAAATTTCTGCAGATTGGGATGCTTGAAGATACAAGAAACCGTACTTTACATGGTATCTTACGTGTCCAAAGCTGTTTCCGAGGGCATCAAGCTCGTTGTCAGCATAGGGAGCTTAAAAGAGGAATTGCTACACTTCAGTCATGTAGTAGTCTTTCCTCCCAAATTCACACTTACATAGATGAAGGATTTCTTTTCCCTTTTTGTATAGAAGCTTGGTCACTAAGTTATTTCTTGTGCAGTTATTCGTGGAGAGAAAAGTAGAAAGGAGTATGCTGTCTTACTTCAGAAACATAGAGCTGCTGTTCATATACAAAAGAAAATCAAAAGCATGAGCTACAGGAGAAGATACGAAGACATTTATAAGGCATCAATTACGATACAGTCAGGTAGACTTGATATTCCTACTCAAAGACTGCAAAAAATTTGGAGTTGCAATAGCTGGGTATAGAAGGTTGAATATAGAGCTGTTGCTAGCTACATAGTTATCTATAATTATTATATACTCACACCTCATGTTCTGTGCTACATTGCAGTTATTCGTGGATGGTTGGTTAGGCAATGCTCTGGTAGTATAGGATTTCTGAAATTGGGGGTAATGAAGGTACTTACCATATCATTCTTTCGAAACTTTACTGTATTCATGTATGCACTTAGACATTGCTTTTCTTCTCTTTTCCTTTTTGGTGTAATGGGCATTGCTTATTTCTATCTGTCGAAACTGGAGTCGTATCTTTTATAGCACTAGTAAAACTTTCTTTTTATCTAGTTATTTGTGATGCCCTGTCTCTTTGCTGTGCTTAATTGCGAATATATCTCAATAATATCTTTTGAGGATCATTACCTGATTGCAGGCAATAATTCTGTTGTTCTTTGATATATGCAGTATTCTTACAGTTTCGGATATTTGCTCCATTTAATGTACTAAACAATTACGACTTTCTATCAGGACAACGAGTCAGACGAGGTGCTGGTCAAGGCTTCGTTTCTGGCTGAACTACAGCGACGAGTTCTTAAAGCTGAGACTGCTGTTCGGACTAAAGAAGAGGAAAATGACATCTTGCACCAACGGCTTCAACAATATGAGAGCCGTTGGGCAGAATATGAACTAAAAATGAAGTCCATGGAAGAAGTGTGGCAGAAACAGATGAGATCTCTACAATCCAGCCTATCAATAGCGAAGAAAAGCCTTGCCGTTGATGTTTCAGAAAGGAATTCTGATGCATCAGTTAATGCAAGTGACGAAAGGGACAACAGCCGGGATACAGGAAGTAACAATAGGGGTCAAGAGAGCAATGGTGTAAGGCCAATGAGTGCAAAATTGAGTGTTATAAGTCGGTTGGCCGGAGAATTTGAGCAGAGGAGTCACGTATTTGGTGACGACGCCAAATTTTTGGTAGAAGTAAAATCAGGTCAAACCGATGCCAATTTGAATCCAGATCATGAGCTCCGAAGGTTAAAACAGACGTTTGAGGCTTGGAAGAAGGATTATGGATCAAGACTACGAGAAACCAAGGTGATATTGAATAAACTTGGAAATGAAGAAGGTACTCTTGGCAAGATGAAAAAGAAGTTGTGGGGTAGAAGGAACAGCACCAGGTACAATTAGAGTTTGTAATTGTTGATTTGTTTGGTTGTTAACTAAGCTCCTGTCATACACTGGAATTAGAA
Source organism: Erythroxylum orinocense (assembly GCA_025531955.1). NCBI lineage: Eukaryota > Viridiplantae > Streptophyta > Magnoliopsida > Malpighiales > Erythroxylaceae > Erythroxylum > Erythroxylum orinocense. Next base: position 6,148,161 of record JANZLX010000003.1, on the reverse strand, counting down.
AGTATTGTATGGCCTCAACCATCCACAAAGTCATGAGTTTTGTTGTACAAGCAAATCTGGTGAAATTGCAATTCACCCGTTTGCCTAAATTTAACAATGTATATCATATCATTCTTTTTATTTTTTTAATTAAAAAATCCGTAATAGGGTTATCTTTATCATCTTTTATTACTTCTATTTCTTCCATGCAATAATGAGTTAATTTGAGATATTCAGGACAATTAAAATAAATATATTATTACCATAATCTTAATAATATTAAATTTTACTAAATTACGGTTATTTACTGCAAATTAGTAAAAAGAATAATTTTTTAACATATTTAATTGAAATATCAAACTTTAAAAGTGATTAATCATCTTAATCTGTCCAAATGTCTTTGTGAGAAGTATTGGAAAGAGCCAATGTTTTTGTATCTAAAAACTTTATTGTATTTTCAAATTTTCATTTTCATTATTATTTTTGTTTTTTCCTTTTATTAAGTTTTTTAATAGATTCATTTTTTTCATTATTCTTTTTATTTTTATTTTTTATATTTTTATTACTATTATTTCAGTATTAGTATTTTGTATTTGTACCTTTATTATTTGTATTAAGTATTTTTCGTATTATTATTATTATTATTAGTGATTTATTTTTCTTACTTTCTTTTACTTATTTATTCTGTGATCCTGTATCATTGTTTTTCTGTCACATATGCTATTGAAAATAGCCTCTCTACTGTGTAGGGATAAGACTACGTACTATCAGACTTCTCCAAATCTTACTTCAATATAGGACTTCAGACTGAATGTAATGATGATGATGATGATGGATGGAAGGAGCCAATGCATTCCTTACTTGGCACTACCTTGCTTGGCTTGCAATTTCTTGATTTTACGGAACGTAATTACCTATTCTTAAAATTGTTGACTCTTTGTTTCTTTTACGTTCAACTCATTTATTTTTTTCTCTCCCCCAATTAATAAATCGGTTGGATGAAAAAAAGAATTGAGAGAATAGCAATTTTGAAAAGAGGTGAATGCGTCCTAATTTCGCTATTTTCCCTTCAAGAACAAGAAAACAGATGACAAAATAAAAGCTCTTCTGTCCATAACAGATGCAGCCTAATCTAGGAAAAGAAAACAAGAGAAAAAAGTGGCATACAACATGCACACGTATAGGAGCATAAAGCCAGAGATGAGATCTGGCGTCATAAAGCTAATTGCCAACGCAGAAAGCTTCAATCACACATCCTCACAATGTAAGCATACAAGACTTATTGTATGACCACCAAACCATCCCGTCAACCTGACCCCATTTTTTTATTCTGAGCTTCAGGTTAATCATATCATTTTGATTTTTGAGCAAGACCCAGTTTTTAAAAGTCCAAATCAGCTTGCCATCCATAGTGAACCATCCCACTACAGAACCTTTTCAATCATTCAATGTCTATCGATCCCTTCATCAGAAAGATAGTTAATATTGACTAGGAAACAGAGAAACAGGCACATATTCTACATCCGTAATCTGTCTGCACTTGATTATTCTGTGATGTACTACTTCACTATGTATCCAGAAGTAAAATCTCAAGAATTCCCTTTTCATTTCTCTCTTTATTATATCGAAAGTAGTAATTCTTTTGGCATTAAGTGTGCATCTAGACCATAACATTAAGCATCACAGATTTTGCAAGATTTGCCAGGTGCATTGTGACACCTGTACTTAAAATAAGCCAAGGTCCTAAGAAACCTTCTTCTGATGTCCTTTTTTTGGTCAAAT
>JANZLX010000003.1:6095878-6107761 GCA_025531955.1 Erythroxylum orinocense | reverse complement strand
AATTATTTTATTTCTTCATTCCCAAACCCTCAAACCAAACGCCCCTAAGTATTTCTCATAATCAAATCTTCTGTTCGGTTACGACGTTTCTATCATATTCTGTTAAATTTTATCTATATACTCTCTCCGATTCATAATAAGTTTCGTTTTAGAGAAATGCACATTTATTAAGAAAGTTAATGAAATATTTGATATACCTTTATTAATTACATATTAAAATGCTTTGAAAATATAATTTGTGTAATATGTATAATTAAGGTGTGAGAGAAATTAAAGGGCAATTTTGAAAGTAAAATTATAAATATGCATAAAAAGTCACAAATGACACTTATTTTAAATAATTAAAATTTCTCTAAAACCACACTTATTTTGAATAAGAGAGAGTATTAACGTAAGTTATGATGTTTTTAATTGTGTTTTATTACATCTCATACACACGTTAACATTCGTCACCTTCTCTATATATATACCTTTTTCTTCATCTAACTAATTTGAAAAGTAACCGAAGAAAGAAGCGCAGAAGAAGAAAGAAGAAACGGTTCGCGGTACAATCTGCGTTTTCCCTTCCGATTCTACTCTTTTGGTCAGTTCTCTCCTTCTTTTTCGTCTACGTTATCTGTTGATTCCATCGTTGTAATTCCTGATTTCTTACTGGTATCATCGACTCTTCAGTTCACAATATCCTCAATTTCGGGACTCCCATTCTCATTCAATGTTGTTCCCAATTCCAAGAAATTCGACTTCATTACTGAACGCTAACAAGTTTTGAAATTGAACGAAAACTGAGTCGATCGATCCGGGTTGACTCATGTTGAACCCTGTAAGCTAAGGCTTTCAATTATCGCGTGATTGTCTTCTGTTAAGCTAGTTTCCCGATTCTACCCTCTCTAGGCTCAAGCTTGCTGCTTCGATTTCTCTGTTATTATAACCGCAGACCTCGGGGGCAAATCAGTCTCACTGTTCATTACTTTACGTGACGCCAAGTCAAAAGTGTGGGGCTCCGAGAATGTCGGAAAACGCACACTGTGCCAATCAGTCACCGTCACCAAAGTTACCCCAGAAACAAAAGCAAGATTTTAGGAAAAATTTTGAAATTTGATTGCTCCTTTATTTAAGTTTTGGTTTGTAAACTCAAATCAAATGTCTACAGCTCCGTGTCCTCTTTTTTTTATTCGTTTCTTTCCTCTGTTTCTTAATGATCGTAGTGAAAGAAAATGGTCAAAACTTTTCACAACCTGACAGTGATTTGTTGGTTGTTGTGGTTGTCGGCAGGTATGTAGTTGGCTTAAAAGGACAGTTGAGTTGACGCCTGAAGGAAGAACTCTCCTGGTCAGTTATTGGTCGGGCTGTCAAATTTTGGGAAGTTTGACAGCCCGACTTTCTAGGAAACTAAATGCTGAACACTCATTGATATCCAATGCAACCTGTTTGTGTGTTTTCATCGTGATCGTGGGCTTTGTATTGTCTCAGGTTGTTTTCCTTTTTATACTGGGAGAAACATAAGCCAACGCAATTTCATGCTCATCATTCTTATGAATTGGTCGTATTTTGAAACTTGTTTTTACCTTCGCTGAAGGTGACTTCTTCTTTCAATTTTTGGCCATCTGGGTTGTCGCCGAATTCCCTTGTATTTTATATCTCTTATGATAGATTCTCTTCTTGCGCCTTCAACATGGGTTCCCTTTCCGGAATCCTTCAACGACCTGTAATTGCTGCTGCCATTGTTACCGTGGCTTCACTTTCTACTGACTTTTCTGATAAACGCTGGTCTCTTCAATTGTTGGACGGTTGTTCCACCTCCGGACGTTCACATTCCTCATTGTCTAATTCTGTTCCAGAACCAAACTTTTCACGGGTTTCTTACGTATCCTTTACTATGCTGGCAAACTTGTCCTTTGTTACTAGAGTTAGTGTACCCGTTCCTAATGTCAACTTCCCATTTAATATAAGAAACCCCTCTTTTGGTACAATTCCTTTAGGTTGTTCCGTTGCTTATTCGCCCCTTCTAATAAATTTGTATCAGTCTGCAGAATTGGCCAAGGGACCAAAACCTATGAGCTTTAAGCATAATGTCACGACCTCTTCACCAGATGTATTGTACATAAGGCATTTGCCTGAACCAAATGCTTTTGACATCACTGGCACTTCTAATTGTTCGTCAGAAAAGTCTAGGACTGTAGTGGTTTTACTAGGATGGCTAGGATCAGAGCAGAAACATCTAAAGAAATATGCTGAGTGGTATACATCAAGAGGGTTTCATGCCATTACCTTCACTTTTCCAATGGCTGAGATTCTTAGTTACCAAGTTGGTGGGAAAGCCGAACAGGACATAGAATTGCTTGTGGAACATCTGGCTAATTGGTTGGAAGAAGAGCATCAAAAGAAATTGGTTTTCCACACTTTCAGCAACACCGGCTGGTTAACGTAAATTCCTTGTCCTATCTACGTCTCTATGTATATCTATTCCTGGTGCTCAAATAATACTATCACGCTCAATACCAGGCTGCTTTGATCTATTCTTCGTATAACTGTTTTAAGGTTGTTGTGTTGTTTTGATCGTGATAATCACAGATATGGAGTTATACTGGAGAAGCTGCAGAAGCAGGATCCTTCTTTGTTCGGAAGGATCGGGGGTTGCATTGTGGATTCTGCACCTGTTGCTATTCCTGACCCTCAGGTAACCACATACTCTTTAACTGTTCAGAATGGTTAAGCAGTTCTCTATTAGATGAATATATTATGATGCCACCCAGCCATTGCCAGTAGCATCTTACATGTACTCAGGCACCATGAAATGCGCATATCTTCTTTTGGTCTTACTTTCGTTTTGCACTTAAGATGCTATTAATGGCTATCCATTGCTTGTTAACTTTTATAATATTTTTGCTTTTATCAATTTTATTTGAGTAGGTGTACTCCTTTTTCCCGTTTTCTACTTTGTTCAGGCTTTTGAGTTCTTATTGACCTTGGTTTCATTTCAGGTCTGGGCTTCAGGTTTCAGCGCTGCTTTTCTGAAAAAGAGCAGTGTTGCTACAAAGATACATTCAAAGTCAGATGAATCCAATGCAGAACCATCACTTGGTATTAGAACAACGGTTGAACCTAAACCTGCAGTAACTGAAGCAGCTTTATTATTCATTCTTAAGAAGTTCTTTGGGGTTGTTTTAAATCTTCCTTCTGTAAATAGGTATGACACTCTCACTGAAACGTCAACTCCATAACCAGGCATTCTAAATCCTTCATTTCATTACTATCTTTCATGGTGCCATTGAGATCTGCTATTGTGGATCTCATCTCAAGATTAATCTTAACTCATTGCAGGAGGCTTTCTGATGTGCTAAATGTTTTATCATCAAGACAACCAAGATGTCCGCAACTGTATATTTATAGCTCTGCAGATAGAGTCATTCCTGCTGGATCCGTTGAATCATTCATAGAGGAACAGCGGAAAGCTGGACTTGAGGTCAGGGCTTGCAATTTCGTGTCCACGCCTCATGTAGATCATTTTAGAAACGACCCAAAACTGTACACTACCCAGCTCACCCAGTTTCTGGAAGACTGCGTTCTTACTTGTTGCAGGAACTCGTGAATGAAACCATTTTAGCAGCCAAGTTTGACCACTTTACATTTGTCTTTTTATCTAAATATTGTACCATAGTCTTTGTTGTAAACATCATTCCCAATACAATACACAGAGCAGAAAAAAATATTGTCAGCCATAAATGAAATGTTACATACAGACACATTCCCTAGCACCAGACACCATACATGATTGTAATACATTTGTTTGTAAGATGAATCATTAGTCAATCTGAGGTTGGATTATATCTATCTGAGAACTTGCTATGGGAAAGGATGCCGGGTTGAAACCGTGCATGTTGGTTGCATACCCTTTTTTTCACTCGTGTTGAGATGGATGACCGCCGCGCAGGAAGATTATGTTTCAATTGAGATAAAGTTTACACTAGAGGACACCAATGTAAAGGCCCATTTTGGTTAGATAAGAGTGGAAGAGTCGACCTAAAGAGACACGGAGGAATCGGAAGCCGAAGAACAAGAAGACAGTATCGCTTTATGCCGTCACTGAGAAAACAATGATTTTGACACTAAGACAATTTTTAGAAAAAATGGAAGGGTTGTGGAATTGCAAATGAAATCACCTGCCCTAATTTTGTTATTTCAACCTTTTCTAATTCATCTTATCAACATATTTATGTGAAGAATTTAAACAACAAAATTGATACATATAAATGTGTGAATGAGATTGATTGGAACAGGATCGGTACAGTAAAACTGATACATATAAATGTGTGGATGAGATGGATTAGAACATGATTGAAACAATAAAACTGATAAGGCCTAAGACAGTTATGATTATAAAGCACAAGTATATTTCAATTATGATGGTAATGGGTAGTCCCAGGCCAGCTCAAGGCTTGACAGGGTTCGAGACAGTTGGACTTAGCCTGAAGCAGCTGGCCCGAGTACAAACCCAACTCGTTCGATCCAATCTAATCTTTTTATTTAATTAAGAAATAGAAAACAACACCATCTTTATATAACAGTTGTTTAACTTCGGTCAGATTGAGGTTAGGATGTCCGAGCAGCTAAATTCTAGGTCAACTCAAGCTTGATCTTTTGACCTTAGGCCGTTGGGTACTATTGATTATTGTTGTTACAATATCGCTATCTACTATAGAGACTTGCCAGCTTGTGAACAGAAAGTGATCGGATTAATCAAAACTGTTTGTCAGAGGCGGGCCTATCTGTAGGAACAATAATTCCTAACCCTCAGTAATTATTGCAGTTTGAAATTTCCGTTAGAACAACACATCATCACTAACACATTAGTAATTTTAATGTTAAGCGAGCATATGTGTATTTTTGACTATTTGTTTGTGCAATTGAACCATGTTTGGTATAATACAAATGAATAGCCAGACAACAGCAACCTGCTGTTCCAATCCTTTTGGAGCAAGCATAATCCTCAACAACACTCGTAAGAACACAATCCCTAAAACAATTGTACAAAATGATTTCAATTCTTAGCTCAAAATAATTTGAATCCTGCTGCAGTTCTTCCCTCTGTATCCTGCTCTGCAAATATGGAGAACATTGTAGTCAAAAAATTCGTCCCAAGTATTGTCCAGTGTCATAACTACAAACAGCCAACCAAACATCATATGTTGCCCTCACCGTTAATTCTGTTAGCAAACTTGTTGGTTCCACAAGTATGTACGTTGCAAATAGAATAAGAAGGTATGATTGCCATTACCTCGTTGAAATCAGCGGAACTCATCGTGGAAGCCATAGTCATCTTCGTCGTCCTCTTCACTAAAAACTGCACTATAAAATACGTATGGGTTCCCAATCATCTCTGAAAGTGATAAACGTCCATCCTGATCTGTGTCTGCCTGCAAACAATTTTAGACAATACTTTAAGCTGTTAAAGAGGTTAAATTCTGGTCAACAAAATGTATCACCCAGAGACAGCTCAGAAAGAACTTCGGTTGGTGAGAAAGTTTGACAATAAATTTTCAACTTAAAGAATATTGATGTTTAATTATTGTGCAATGCAGATCAAATGCCACTTATTTCTTAATTACATGCAACTATAGACAACATGGAATTCAACTTTCAGGTCTCGGGTTCAAAAGAGGATAGAGATTTCGATAAAGGGAAAGTTATTCCTCATTTTACCTTAAAGCTTAGTGGCAATCATTAATAACCAAGCCAGACGACCAATTTAAACATCATGCTATACTGCTCATCTCCTTACAGTGAGATTGTGCAATCATGCAACCAATTAATGTCACCACAATTTAACTTTTACTACCAGGGCTGATGATAAGCACATAGGATATAATATGGCATAAAAATGGGAATGGAGCAACATAAAGATGCGCCAATCCCAATAACTATTCAGATGCATATACTGTTTAGTGCAACATCACTAAGTTACAATGAAACCAAGTTTCTTAGCAAGACTGTTCCTACAAATCAAGGATAGTTTGAAGATCCACAAGAAAGCCAAATTTATGAAGAAGATTTCATTGGCTACAGAAGGACAATGCTGCCCTGCATAATCATTCTTCTATAACAAAGAGCAACGACCATGATGGTATCTGGTGGCAGTTTTTACATTGAATACATCACTTTGCAGTGCCCTCATCATGGTTTAGTCTTTGAGAAGATCTGTCTCATTTATTTTCTATCCTGACATGCATATCCAGTTATTTACAATTGTAACACCATCTATTTATCTGAATATAACTCTGCAGTAAAAAGTGTACCTGTGATATAATGTAATCTGCTTGTTGTTTTGCATAGTAACGCTCTGATGGATGAAGCTTTCCAATTATAGGTAGCAATTCTGTGTCATTCAGGTATCTGAAAAGGGCAAGGCCGCAAGGCCAAGTCAAATGTCTATCTAAATTGTAAGCTCAATAAAAAATTGATCAAATATTATTTATAAGCTCTAACAAGTACCCGTCACCATCTTTGTCTATCTCATCAAACAACACCTTAGCTGGAGCTTCCATTGGGCCATCAGACACAGAAGCATTATGGCTTTCCTCATCATAATTCTTAACCAAGTCAAAGAGTCCATGAAAAAATTCTTTGAAGTTAATCTTCCCATCTCTATCTGAATCCCTTTCCCTAATGAGAACAATGAAATTGGCAATCAGTTATCTGAGCAGCTCAATGAATACATATTAAAATGCAAAAATATGAAGAAGGAAAAAAAGAAAATATAACTGAACCCAATAAAACTACAAGCAAGAAATAAGTACAGCATTCTTGTTATTTCTCTTCTTAATTTCCTCTCTTTCCAACTTAAATTTCATCCGTAACATTTTCGAATCATGATGATGTAGAATATTCACTAGGAAAATTCCAAATTGTGGGCTAACCCTTTTCCGCCAAAAGCAGATTTCCAAAGGTCGTTCAAACAATGAAGGTAGAAAGACAGCACAAACTAAGACTAAAGTAATATATGTACCTCACTTCCTCCTTGCACAGCCATTGAAGGAGCTTGGGGTTCTTGGTGTCGGCCGGATGCAGAAAACTAAAGCAACATACATTACAATAAGCATGATATAGTTGATCGACAGATTCAAAACAACAAACTGTTCCCTCCGGTAAATAGAGCATGATGAATTGGTAATCAAATCAAAACTCACTCATTAAACTCCTTTATATTCAAAAGGCCATCTCCATCAATATCTGATGCATTGAAATGTTCTTCTTTCCACCAGCCCATGTCATGGCCCAAAGAATTTGTATCTATGTTTCAAAGAAACAGAATCAGTTAAAGCGACCAGATTAAACATCATACTTCACTTCTTTGATACATAAACATTATATTACACGGCTGCACAATAAAAACATGTATCAGGAGAAAAGATGAGGATATTAAAATGAAGGAAAATAGTACAAAGAAAGAAAATGATCTTTCAACATGTAACGTTGGTAAATTGCACATTAATACAAGATCAAATAAAAAGTCCTGGCAAGTTTTTCTGGTTTGAATTTTGACTAGAAGGTCAAGAAAACCTTTCAATTGCATCACTTATAACAATCTCCTTACGACAAAAATAACATCTCAGTAGAAGTCGTACTGATAAACGAAGTTTAGAGAGGTCCAAACATATGCCGTCTTACTCCTAACTTATAATAATCTCCTTATTGACCAAAAACACGATAGAGAGCTTGGCCAGATTATCAAGTAGATATTGTCGGAGGCCCATATATACCCAGATTATCACTTTTGACATTTTGACAATCTTGAAAGCTTGGTATGTTCAGTAGTGTCTAATTTTCTTTCACTTAAAGTATTACTTTTCTGGCATATCCCAGCAACAAAGTATATACTGTTTCATATACAGTTGTGAAACTTACTCTAAAAGGTATGATCTCCAAGTTATAAATGCACTAGCTTCTAATCACATGATTATTTAGAAGCATATACTATCTAAGATTTTAATTTCCCCTCAAATAGGGCACACAATATTACTTCCCTAAATAGCGTTCTCTTGAAAATGTTAACAGGAAAGGAATTGTCATCAGAAGTTTTCTATGGTTGAAAATGAAAGTCTTATGAGAGAATCAAAGCATGAAAGGAATAGCATCAATTCATATTGTCAAAGTTACCCGATAATTCAAATATAAACAATATGAACTGCAAATAAATATAATGATTGTGCTTCGACATTGACCTGAACTCTGAGCCCAACTGGGTGGCTCATACTCTGTGAATGAAACAAATCCATCATGATTTTTATCATGAATATCCATCTCTCTTTCAGTCCTATGCAAAACTTCCTTCAAGGCTTGGTTCCAGTGCCACTCAGTCAACTCGTGCTCACTCACATAACCATCAGATGGGTCAACATCAATCTTCGGAAAAAGCAACAACAGCCTGGCATCATATGCACATCTTGTAAATAAAATATTATCATGTGTGAAATACAATCACGTTATTTGGCTTGATCCATGGATCCATAAGTTTTCCAAGTTACCGTCTTTAATTAAGCATAAGGGGGCACACTAACAATCACATAGGCGAATAATCATTCACACTAAATCTATTACCGCCAATAACAAAAAGATAGCAGCTATCACCTCCAACCTAGTGCGCAAACAAGCACATCCGCCATATACACTAACATGAAACCGACTCCATACTATCATCAATTCTTATCCTTAAATTCATTCCCCCTAATGAATGCAGGCACGAATAATTCACCACTGCAAATATTCATATGTGGCCATAAATACAGCAGCACAAATGACTTACAAAACCAAAATGCAAATATCAACTTTGTGCTTATGGGCTGAATTATATATTCAAGTACCAAAATCTTACCAACAGATCATAAATGAAGTACTACAATTAGTGAACAGAATGGCAACTGGACGATCACATTTAAATAAAAACAAGTGACATTCTCAAAACCAGATACAACTACACATATATAAGTACACCGAACTTTGTCCATAGAAGGCAGCCAACCCATTACCCATCAAATAATAGAAAGGATGATCCAATTCATAAAACCTTCCAATTCACAACATATGCCACGAGAGAGACACAAACCTATTAGTCACATTAAATTTCTCCTCATCATTCAAGTAATCCTCAGCGTCCATGAAATCCTCCCATTCATAATGAGACTCGTGATCAGGAGAGGACGAAGAGCTGTTGACGAGGAGCTCCGGGTGGGCCTGTTCAATGTACTGCCTCTCCCGTTGCTTGTCCTCGCGGCGGCGCTCGATGTCGGCGACAAGAGGGTCGAAAGGGACGGGCTTGTGGGGGCGGTGGAGAGGGTTAGGATCAGAGAAGTTGAAGGAGGAGGAGCGGAACCTGAGACGGGGGTGGAGTTTGGTGGTGGGCTTCTTGGGAGTGTGGGAAATGAGCAAGAGAACTAGAACTGCTATGGTGATGTATATGACAATGGAAGCTTTGCCCATTTTAGGATTTAACACAAACAGAGATCTAGAATAGAAACAAAGAGACCAACCATGGATTCTTTATATACAGAGAAGACTAATGTGACGTGAAGAGATTGATAATGCTAAAAAAGGGCACATTAAAAGATGAAAGGACAAGGAAAGAAGGAAGTCTTGACCTATTGGGACTGTTCCAGTTGTGAATGGGTTTAAGAAAACAAGTTTTTGTTAATTATTTAATCAATATATAATTGTAAATAATATTATTTTTATGGATATAATAATCATTTAATTTGATTATTGGTCCTTTTCTCTTTATTTTGTTAATTTTTTCTATGTTTTAATATAAATTGGTTTTTTAATTTATTACTATATAAATTTAAATTTAAATTATCAATTAATTATAAATTAAATAATTTATATTATTCTTCTTGTACTTTTTCTATTTCAGTCTTGTAAAATTATAAATTTATATATTAAACTTCTTTTTATAGTTAATAAAATAATTTTTATTTAAATTTTGAAAATAATAAAAACCAACAATTTTAAAATTTCAAAATACAAAATTATGCAAGATTAAATCGATTTATTTTAATGACTCTTGTTATTATAAAATGATCGATTTATTTATTTTATTTTTCTAAAAAAGAGAAACCCGCAACCATTATCCTTTAGATGCACATTGGGAAAGCATTCGGATTGACGCAATAATCTGCAAATTAGGTCATTCGGTGCTCCACACTAGGCAAACTTTATATGACAGGCTCTCTCAAAAAAGTGTAAATAGAAGAATTCGAGCACAAGATCCTTTGGCCCATGCTAACCCCTCTACTACCTCAACTACCTCTTAGGGATATCAATTTATTAATTACTTGATTAGTTTTTGTAAATTAATCGATTTTGATAAAATAAATATTATTTTTTATTTAAGAGTGTCTTTTTTTAATCCAAGTTCAACCTTTTAAACTGGCAAAAATAATTTTTAATATTTAAATTTTTTATTTTATTAGTTTAATTTTTGATGTAATTTTTTAAATATTAATCTTTTTTATTTTTATAATAATTCTACTTTCACCAAATTTTTACTTTTTACATTTTTATATTGATGGGTATTTAATAGATGCTTGCCAACTTTATTATACTGCTCAATTTCGATGGTTTAGGTCTTTTCATGTTTTTTTTTATTAAAGGGAAAAGCCTAAGCAAACTTACAAAACAAGTATGGGGATACAAAACTTGACATATCCTCACAGAGGAAATGTTGGCACCCTGTAAGTGCAGTATCAAAATAAGTAACCCCAACAGCAGAATGGACAGCCTGGGAGGCAAGCCAGTCCGCGCACCTGTTGCCCTCTCGGTAGACATGCCGATGAACAACATACCAGTTTTGAGAAAATAACTCGTGAATGCCCGCCACGATAAGGTTAAGCACCTGTGTACGGTTAGCCAAGGAGGAGAGGAGCGTGTGCACCGCTAATGAATCAACTTTCAACTTGATGTGGCGGGAGCCTAGCCGCCAGGCGAGTGAGAAGCCTGTGAAGACTCCCCAGAGTTCAACAAAAAGCGGAGCGTACCATCCTAGGTTATGAGTGAAGCCTCCAAGCCAATTGTCTCCACTGTCGCGTAGGAGCCCACCTGCTGAAGTTGTGCGGGTGCAACTATTACTGGCGCTGTCTGTGTTTAATTTGATCCATCCCAGCGGTGGCGTGCTCCAACCAACGAGACGCTCTTGACGAGGGTGGAGGCTGGTGTCCGTTCGGCTTCGCCTCTCAGAAGACATACTAAGCTTATCTGAATAAGACAAAATGAGAAAGTCAGGAGAGTGAGGCCAAGTGAAGTGAGGATCAAAAAGTGACTTGTTCCTCCAGGTCCAGAGGAACCAACAAGTTATGCCAAAAATGACAGCCCAGTCATGGCCCAGAAGATGCAGGTTGTAACACCCAAATACTCCCTGGAAAGGTATGAGGATTCCACCCAAAACAGGACAAACAAATCAAAACATTTCACACATGCATTTTTTTTTTAAATAAACGTAACACACATATAATACATCTCATAATTTCCAGAACAAATCCAAAGAATATTTATAGGCCCAAACAAACTAAACAAAATATATATTCGAGCAACACAAAACTCAGACTCCTTTGGCTGCTGCGGTTGACTTGTCCCAGTCCTTAATCTCTTCGCTCATAACCTACACGGGGCAAATCCACCGTGCTAAGCATATAGCTTAGTGAGTAATAACTAATCTATATTAACTGATTTTAATAAACAGATAGAATGCATTTCAAAACAGATTTTTATACTAAACAGAACAGCAAAACACAGGAGGATATAAATCTTTTAGAAACATAACATAATTCTTGCTTATGTCGAAATCAAACAAATACCAGAATATAGAACAAATCAAACTATAAATCCATGAACAGA
>JANZLX010000003.1:6056443-6079408 GCA_025531955.1 Erythroxylum orinocense | reverse complement strand
GTATGCATAGAAGCGTAGTAAGTTGCTTCTCCTATCACTAATTAATTTTAGGATGAAACTTTATTTGAACTTGTACGTGCTCAATTTATTTAGGTCCAATCTTACAAAATTTAACATAGTAACAAAGCAGGTTACTCTTGCATTAGTCGTCACCGCCTTAACAGAATAGACTGTGTCATATGTTGGACTTTAAATTAGTCCACATATGAGAGGGGCGTGTTGAAATATAAATAGAAGTTTATCTCACATAGAAAAAATATATAACCTTAAGCATATATATATATAAGCCTAGTGAGTTATTCTTCCTACCACTAATTAGTATTAGGATAGAACTTCATTTGAGATTATATGTGCTCAATTTATTTAGGTTCAATCTTACAAAATTTAGAAAAATACCTAATTCTGGTTCTACCAAAAGTTCGAAGGAGTTTTCTGAGCCCATAACGAGCTCAAATTTACCAGGCCTTCACAAGAACTTCTCACCAGCATGTGGTTAATATTTTTCTACAGTTTTCTGAAAAAGTAAACCCTCTTAATGGGTCAGAAAATTCATATATTTACAAATGATATAAGCAACTGTAAGAGACCTTAACTTATTTATATAACTTTTACATCGAACTTCTCCATCATAGGTCTAATATGGATTCGCTCTACGCTGATCGAAATCTATTTTCCTCTTAAACTTTAACCTATTGACTTAGATTATTTATTAAGATACTTTATTATTTTTATCCAAATCAAATTTATATAACTTAAATAATAAGTTATTAAAAATAGAAAAAACGCAGTTTATTGTTGTCCAAATTTAGGAAAAATGTCTAACTAAAATCACCGTTGATTATGTCTCGTCACTGTTTCTTATTAGTACGGTACAGGTACCAGTCAAACTAACGTTCTGGTTCAGCTGACTGCAAAACTGAGTTGAGTCAGTCTGACATGTTTGATTCTCGCCTGCAAGCCAAGATATATTGAATCTTGTTGACGTTTCCTGTGGCGATGGAGGGGAAAATGGTCTCAACCAAGCTATCGAGCTTTAAGCTGAGATTTTGAGGAGATATTGGAAAATTGTAGTCTCGACTCGAGTTTGCTGCCAACAAATCACAAGAAGGCTTCCCAGGATTCGTCGGAGTTGCAGGAATCCTTCATCACCGACTTAAGTTGAGATCAGCCGATGAGCTTTGTGATAAATGAAGAAATTTACAATGATTCTGAATAAAAATCAGCTAACTTTATCCCATTTCTGGAGCATGAAAATGGGATACAATACAAGTACTGCTCAAGAGATTTTGGGCAATAAAACCTACAACTGATATTGAGATTAGGTTCTTAAAAACTTAATCTTGTTTTGATGAAGAATGTCTCAAATTTACTGAAATGTATGCATGTCCCTTTGGATTTGCAGCACTAGAAAGTTGGAGCTGTTTTGGGTTGGGGTGTATGTTATCTTATCTAAGCTTGGCCCAGATAGGCCTCTGCTTATTTTACCTAAACTTGAAGCAAATGAAATCAATTGAGATAGATTTGAACATGCCCTTCCTCACCCTTATCCCAAAACATAAAGACAAAAAGTATAAATTAAAATGTATAAAACAAATTCTGTTATACGGGTAGCAAGAATAATGATACTGTATTACTTATTCGGTTCTTATTTTGTGTCAACACATCTCATCCATTAAAAAAAAAAGCTTATGAATTTTGGCAAAAGCTACTGCAACTTGGACAATGCACCTGGACTTTATCATATTGGTGACAATTTACTATATTTGGAAATTTTGATGATTCCAGTTTGCTTAGCTCATCGTCAAAGATAAGAAGCAGAAACCTCAGTGTCATTCATTGCATTGCATTCTTTGGTTCAAATGATCCAACAAGTTCAGAAACCCAAGTGCTGCAAGACCTTGAATTCGGACAAGTCCTGTTCTTTTTGAACTACTACTTTTGGTTCTTTAGGGATTATGGAGGGAGCAAAATTTTTTTTTTCCGGGTCTGGTTGATGAATCTTCCTATGCAATAATTGCACAACTTGAGCCTGTTTGTCCTTGTGATGGTGAAAGAAGTGGGAAATCTTTTGCAAAACAAAAGCTTCCTACTTTGGATGACAACTATGACTCGTCAATTTTGAAAAGGAAATTTAAAAAAACACAATTTGTTTGTTCAATTTAATCATAAAAATTTGAATTATTTTAATAAATTGTGTTGGTAAAAATTGATTAATTAATTAGTCAATTTTAATAAATTAATAAATTCTTATAAACTAAAATAAATTAATTAAATTTTATTTAATAATATTTTTTAAAATTAAATTTTAAATTCCTAGAATCTCTTTCAATATTTTTCTAGTTGGTTTTATGACAATTGAAACTTTTAAATATTAAATATCTTGTTTTACCAGTTTAATTTTGATTTTTAAAATAATAATTTTTTAACATTTTTGAGATTTTAATTAAAGTAAACAAAAATTTTAAGAATATTTAAATATTAAGATATTGAGTTAAGCCTTATAAAATTTAATATAAAATTTTTAATTTTTTAAAATTTAGATATGTAAAATAATTTATTTAAAATATATTTATAGATTGTTATATGTGTTTAAAAATGAGATAATTTACATATTATTATTATATACATAATAATCTATCAAATTTGCAATAATGACTCTTATTTTCCATGTTTATTGTAAAAGAAAATTATAATTTTTGGAGTTTAACTAATATTGTCAATTAATATCTTATTCAAGGAAATTAAAAGGAAAAGTTACATATCCATGGCTGGAGTTAGGGCATGAAATAACTTGGATTAAGAAAAAAGTGAACTTGGCAAAAGCAGAATCAAAATCCCAGCTTTATGAATTGAAAGAAATTGTTAAAAATGTAAGATCAGCTCCAAAATCAGTGGCAAGTCCGTCTGCCTGCCCCAAATAATCAAAAATATATATATGAACACTGCCATTTGACTCTGTTTTGGTCTCAACATTATCACAAACTGAAAAGAGCAGTAAACACCCACCAATCAAAGATTCAATCTTTCCTCGATAGTTTCATTACTCTGTGGATTAGCAGAAAGGAGAAAGGTTGATCATTCCCATGTGCACATTAAAAAAACTGATTTTTACACTCACAAATAACTTCTCTTTTTGTCTATTTGGATAGGTAGAAAAAGAGGAGAGAGGAAGGAAAAGGCAATTCATTTTCTCTCTCTTAAAAAGGGACATGTTTTTTTTTTTTGCCCTTTTCTTCTTTCTCTCTCTGGGAGTTTATTATCTTGTCAGATATTAATGGGTGTTGCAGATTCCAGTGTATGGCAACTTGGGGTGAGCCTTTTTCAATCCTAGCTGTCGTTATTTGTGTGAGAAAGTAGTTGTTATCTTTGCTGTTGCTATTGCTCGTTGTTGTTGTTGTGATGGGACCAATTGACCCATCCTGCTTAGGAGACCACCTCTTTTGTTGATATTTGGCAGGATAATCCGTCAACATCATCCATAATTTCTATGGCTCCCCTTGTAAATTTCGCTCACTTTTTGGCTTTTATGAACTGAGAAACCTTTTGTTTTGGGCTTATTTGGTTTCTGGTTACTCCCAATTTTTGTTTTTATTAGGGTCATATTTCTTGATTTGTTTCTCTTTGCTTAGTTTTTTGGGTTTGTTAGCCTTTGGATATCTTAAAGCTCCAGTTTTGATTTTAAAAAGAAAGAATTACAGTGGCATTGAGAAGAATCTTAGAAGCGGTATTGCACTGCGAAGGTTAGGTTGTTTTCACTTTCTTGCTTTTGTAGTTTGTCAAACTGTAGTGCAGGTCTTCAAAGAAAACTTTTTATGTGTTGGCTAAACTGTCAATGTCCTTATAATGCCCTAGTACAACGAGTAGTTGGTAATCAGTTGCTTTATTTCTTAACAGTTACTGGATTCTGACAGTGAAAATAGAAAGGAATCTGAGATTAGAATTGTCTTAAACGTTAAACAAAAACTGGAAGTTCTTGGGTTAATGTTGTCCACACTTACGCAAAGGTTGTCTATTCCCAGGAATTGCCAAGTGGGGTTTCTAACCTCTACTGTTGGCATCCAAAAACCAAAACTCTTATCTTTTGTACGGCCTCTTACTCTAAAATTGGCAAATTAGCTTTTAAAGTGGTCTAGTTGATTTTATGAAAATTTTTTTAATCTGGGTTTCTTCTTGTTGTTGTTTCAAGAGTTTGTGTGCTACATGTACATGTATGGTAATCTCTTGTGTTTGGTTTGTTGTCAGAACAAAACAAGGAATAAAGGCTGTAAAGTTGAGATTTTTAATAACAGCGAAAGATTGTAGCTTGGTGAACCATGGTGGGCCTCGGCTGTTAAAACTGTTGCTATCAAATAGGGAAATGGTTTCACGGAGTAGTACTTGTTGGAATTTGGAAATGGAGCTGTGAAATACTGCTTTCAATTTGTGTAGGCTTCTTTGCTGGTTTTCTCCATTGTCTCTTTCATATCTCACTATCCACCCTAATTACCATTTCTCAACCATTAAATTCACCGCCATAGCATTAATTTCTGCTTTGTAATTTTATGTGGGCTTTAATTGGCCATTTATTGTTTCTCTAGATTTTCAGATATTTCTCATGGTCTGACTGAAAGTTTGTTGCTTTTTCGTTCAAATAATAGGTCAGCAATTCACAAGAATCCATCTTTTGAATAGGGGAGTAAATCACCATTTAATTTACGTACTCCACTTGGGTTTTGGTGGATTTTATTGGAAGTGATCTCTGGTTCAACTTTCTTAGCATTTTCTGGCGTCTGTTTGGTTTCTCCCCCTTGCTTACCTAGAGCCCTGACATATCCTGCTTTTCCATAATCGGAGTCTTCACCCAGTCCAGTTTCTGGTGGTAGCAAATATAAAAGTATTTCAGATCCATTTTCCGATAATTATTTCAGAAAATCTTCAGTTTTGGGGATTGACATATAAACCCCAGAACACTTTTGGTAGCTCTTGTTCATACTTCTCTGGTGAGTGAAATTTCTTGGTAGTAGATTCAGACAAGGTTAGATGAAAGTGGACGAAGTGGGTTGTAGTTCTATGTGGACTAGAGAGCAAGATAAGGCATTTGAGAATGCCCTTGCAACGTATCCTGAAGATGATTCTGATCGTTGGGAGAAAATTGCATCTGATGTACCAGGCAAAACTGTTGAAGAGATAAGACATCACTATGACCTTCTGGTCGAAGACATTAGCCAGATTGAATCTGGTTGTGTGCCTCTGCCTGCCTATAATGAAGAAGGTTCAACTAGCCATGCCAGTGATGAAGGAACTGGCAAGAAAGGGGGCCACTCGGGGCATCATAATGGTGACTCCAATCATGGAAATAAGACTTCAAGGTCAGATCAGGAACGCAGAAAAGGTATTGCTTGGACAGAGGAAGAGCACAGGTAATTTATTAATTGCCGTTACTGTTTTATTGTTTGGTTGCTGTTTATTGTGTTAATTGGTGATACCTGCAAAAAATCTGAAATTCTCAAATGGTTTTGATGACTACTTACTTTAAAGAGTAAGCTATCTTCTTTGCTGTTGTTTCTGATTTCTTGCTTTTGCATTCAGTCACATCCATTATTTGAAGTTGTCGCCAGATCTTTCCTCTATCTTGAAGTTTACTTCTGGAAGTTCTAATTTTGTGAGTCCTGAGTTTAGCCAAGCCTGTGATGTGATAGATCTTTTTTCTAGCATGCTAAAACCTTTTGTTACCTTCTGCCAGATCTTCCAGTGAAATCTACTTACGATCAAAGTAATCTGTGATGAACTGCCCCATAGATTAGGATTTGTGGAAACGTCACTACACGTATCTGTTTTTCGACGGAAAAGAAAAAAGTATTATATTTTTCTTCATTTAATACATCATACATTCTCTTATAGCTTTTTGTAACAAAAATTTGTTGACTCATTAATGTTGAAAGAAGCGTAGAAATGCTAGTTGGCCCCATCATTCTGCTGATCACTTAGCTCTGTTTTATTCTACAGATGATCTTGATTCTTTTATTGATTTGTTAGTTGGGAATATCTTTGAGAATAATTTTTTCCCTTGGCTCTGTTTCAAGAATACTTTTTCCCGATGCTGACACTTGGCATTTTCGTTTTTTTCTTCGTTGGAAACTTGTATGCTTGTAAGCTATTCAAGAACCTGGAAAATCTATGGTTAAACAAGATATAATGCCGACTGTCTATGGCTCCCCCTTAAGTTCCAAACTTTTTGCTGATTATAGATTCGATGTGGTTAGGACTTTCTAACTGGTTCATGTCTTTGGTCCAATAACCTCAACTTTGCCACTGGTGTTCCTTAAAATCCAATCTGGTGTAATTTGTAAATTTTGTGTTTACTTGAACTCGGCTCCACCTACTTTATCTGATATTCATTTGTACAAGTAACAAAGATCCACTTCTCCATTATGCACCATTTCTAGGAAAATCATCAAAAAGATCTAGTAATACTAGTTAAGACTTGATTTCCTTTGATTCATCTCTTTAGGTTTTTGTTTCCATTCCATTCCAAGTTGTGCTTCTTCATTTTAATTGCCTGGCTTTTACTACCAGTGTCTAACTCCTCTCATTCTTAATGGCACTGAACACTGAAGACTGAAGACTGAAGAATGAAGACAGTCAGGGAAACCTCGACTAAGACTATCCAGTCTAATTATACCAACATACATGCCTCTACTTTTAGCGATATTGTTTAGTTATGGAGCATGCACTTTTCTTCCTTTGGCTTTGCTTAGTAAACTTGGATTTAGGGTAGCCCTCCATCTCCTTCTTGTGATTCACCCTGGGCTTGATTTTGTTAATTAGAAGTTATCTGCTATTAGAATGCCCGAGTGACAATCTGAACTTAGCCATTTTTACAAATTTCAAGTTCATTGAGAGCAATATTTTGCTGAAACTTTTTTGTTCTTTCTTAATTTCAAACCATCAATGTTAAAATTAAAAGGTGTGAGTCCATATTATTTTTGGAATGGAACTATCTCATCAGTGCTAAGTAATTTGATTCATAAGTTTATAACCTGACTCTTCAAACTTAGTAGTTAGAGAGATTCCAAATATATCCTTTTTTCTGGCATTGAGCACTAAAATGTTTAGTGCCTCTTGAAAGTTGCTCATTTAAATTATCCTGATATCACTCCTTTGTTTCAATGCTTATATGTTACTATTTTATATAGTTGGTTAATTTCAGGTGGAGCATGATTTTGTGGGTGCGTGGCATTGTCTAAACTCTTGTTATGCCTTTTTTGTTTTGAGCCATCTATTTATTCTATTTCTTGGTGAAGTATATTCAGTGTTACTGTTGATACAATTTTATCATTCTAGGTACTCGTTCAAATTTCATGAATTTCATCTTCTGTGCCTAGTTAGTCGTCCAGGTTGCGTTTTCTCATGGCATTTCAGGATTACAACTTGAGAAATTCCATAGGGAGATATTTTATCTGTATTTGAGGCAGTTGCTTTCCTTAACTTTTGTGCAAGAAGGTTGAATGGATCTTCTCAACAACTTTAGCTATTATTATATCAGACAACACTTTTAGAGGGGGACAGTTCATGTTTGGAACCATCTGAGTTCTGAAATGCGTGTGCTTTTAATTCATTGTGGTTATGTTTTGCGAAAGAAAAATGAAAGGAATCCACAAAGTAAGATTGCTGCATGTAATTATAATCTTGCAATTTGGTTTTGTTAAAGACTTCTTAGTGATGATGCCATTGGGCTACAACAAGAGTAATGTGCATGATAACTAGCCAAATAATGTCTGTAGAGTTTTGTCATGTTCTGATGCACAACTGGAATTAGTTTGGTGTTATTTCTCTGGTAGACTGTTTTCCTTTTTTGTCAAATTTCCTTATTAATGGATGAATTAAGATAAATTCAGTTTCAGGTTTCTCTGTTAGGTAGGATTCAATCTCTTTTAAGGTGAAATAAATTCTGAATCCTTGCGTTATTAGAATGACTAGTTGAGAAATCATAAAATTGCATGACTCTTATTTTCCTATACTTTTTTACTTGGTAGAATTGCTTTTGTACATATCCAGTTCTGGAGCCTGCGGTTCGAAGTGAGGTCCTATAGACCCCTTTATTGTTATCCTTCCCTTTTAGTTTATGTTTCCTACTTTTCCCTTTTATGATGACCAGAAGACAGATAAAAAGATTTGAGTTCTGTTGTCTTCATGGTAGAGAATGTTCCATCTGTTCCTGAATACTAATTCCCTAGAACGATGTTCTGCATCTGTCATTTAATGAATCCATGACCATTACTACAGTGCCAGACCAGAAGACAGATAAAAAGATTTTTCTGTTGTCTTCATAGTAGAGAATGTTCCATCTGTTCCTGAATACTAATTCCCTAGAACCAAGTTCTGCATCTGTCATTGAATGAATCCATGACCATTACTACAGTGCCAACGTTCCATCTGTTTCTGAATACTAATTCCCTAGAACGACGTTCTGCATCTGTCAGGCACTGTAGTAATGGTCATGGATTCATTAAACTGTCTTCCTAACATTTTGTGAGAATGTGACGATCTTCATTGATACCACCATTAAAAATTGATCATCAAGTTTCCATTTTGGCAGTTCGCTTCTGGGAAGTTCCATTAAAAGTTAACAATAGAGTAAATTGATCCTTTTGGGGCCCTAACAAAGTTTGCAAGACTGTTGGGGGTGTTGCTGCACCCTGGTCTTTGAAGCATCTCTTTCCCTGCACCCTCTTGTTTCGTATCCATGTTTTCTTTCACGCCCTTTTCTTGTTCATGTTAATAAGCTCTATTTCTATTGGTGGCATTGACCTTTATGTTCTATGGTGAACAGATTATTTCTTCTTGGGTTGGAAAAGTATGGGAAAGGAGATTGGCGAAGTATATCCAGAAACTTTGTCGTGTCAAGAACACCTACCCAAGTGGCAAGCCATGCCCAAAAGTATTTCATTCGTCTGAACTCTATGAACAAAGATAGGAGGCGTTCCAGCATTCATGATATAACCAGTGTTAACAATGGAGATATTTCAACTCCACAGGGACCGATAACTGGCCAAACAAATGGTTCTGCTGCTGGGGCTTCTTCGGGCAAAGCATCAAAACCTCAACACCTGGCCGCAGCCCCGGGAGTTGGCATGTATGGTCCCCCGTCAATAGGCCAGCCAATTGGAGGTCCCCTTGTATCAGCTGTTGGGACACCTGTGAATCTTCCTGCACCAGCTCACATGGCTTATGGAGTCCGAGCTCCAATACCTGGAGCAATGCCGGGGGCAGTACCCGGAGCAGTGGTTCCTGGTGCACCAATGAACATGGGTCCTATGGCATATCCAATGCCTCCAACAACAGCTCAGAGGTAATGGTTGGTCAATTTAGCTGCAAAATGTATAGAAGGCAGAAGTTCTCTAAAGCCTGAATAAGATTCTGCTCATCTGCAAGAAAAAGCTGTCTGATACCAATTTCTCAAATAAGCAATAGGGAGGGGAACTACGTCTACATGCATCTGTATAGCCAGTAGCTATTGAAAATGTGGGAGTAGGCCAAATTTTTAGTTTTAGAAGTAACTCAGTTCTGGTATTTATTTTATTGACCAAAGCTGTAAAGAACCTTTTTTATGTTTTTGACTAATTTGAATATGCAGTATTAAGCTGATAGATTGGTGCTGGTTTTTGCTATTTAATCACTCTTTGGTTTTGATCTCATGAAACTAGTTTATGAAGATATATTTTCTACTGTTTTATTCCTTTCTCTCATTACAATTTAAAGACGTCATAATAACTATCCCCTTCTAATGAGTAGTCACACAATCACTATTACAAAATAACAGGAACTGACCAACCTACTAAATCTGAATCCCTGTAGTAATTAAAGGAGTAAAATCTGTAGGAGTTAACAGATAGTTGCTAATTGTGACTTCTTTCATCTGTCAACTCTGAAATCATATCACTTCTTTGATAAACTAGTGCCTTGGAGAATTTATCCACTTTTTTGTTCGTAACACCACCCTCCCCATAAACACGGTGCTTGTCAAGCATAAACGATGGAAATATGTGGCGAAAAGAAGGAAGATCCTCCCAAGAAGCTTCTGATGGCGACAAGCCTTCCCAGTGTACCGCAATCTGATGTTGGTTTTTGTAAAGTCTGGAGTCAAGGATGGCTTGTGGATAAGGGTGAATTTCTCCATTTGCTAAAATTGACAAGGAATGTTATGTTCTATTCATATAAATAGAAGGTGTTGCAATTGTACATAACTGGATATGCATACCAGAATATACACATTTTCTCAAAGTCTCAAGCATGATGAGGGGACTGCAAAGTGATGTATTCAATGTAAAAACTGCCATCAGATACCACCACGGTCGTTGCTCTTTGTTATAGAACAATGACTGTGCAGGACAGCATTGTCCTTCTATAGCCAATGAAATCTTCTTCATACATTTGAATCTCAGGTGGATCATAAACTATCCTTGATTCGTAGCAACAGTCTTGCTAAGACACTTGGTTTCGTTGTAACTTAGTGGTGTTGTACCAAACAGTATATGAATCTAAATAGTTATTGGGATTGGTGCATCTTGATGGTTGCTCTATTCCCATTTGTATGCCCCATTATACCCTATATGCATATCGCCAGCCTGGTACCAAAAGTTAAAAGTCTGGTAACGTTAATTGGGTGCATGATTGCACAATCTCATCACTGTAAGGAGATGAGCAGCAAAGCATGATGTTTAAAATGGTAGTCTGGCTTGGTTCTTAATGATTGCCACTAAGCTTTAAGGTAAAATGCAGTTTTTAGTGAAGGGGACGAAGATGACTATGGCTTCCGTTGATTTCAACGAGGTAATGGCTATCATACCTTCTCTTCCATTTCCAACATACTTGTGGAAGAACCAACAAGTTTACTAACAGAATTAAGAGTGGGGGCAACATGTGGTGTTTGGTTTGCTATCTATAGTTGTTATGACACTGGACTGTACTTTGGGATAAATTTTTTTACCAGAGTTCTCCACATTTGCAGAGCAGAGCAGAATACAGAGGGAAGAACTGCAGCAGGATTCAAATCATTTTGAGCTAAGAATTGAAAGCGTTTTGTACAATTGTTTTAGAGATTGTATTCTTACAAGTGTTGTTGAGGATTATGCCGGCTTCAAAAAGGATTGGAACAGCAAGTTGCTGTTGTCTGGCTATACATTTGTATTGCAAGAAACATGGCTCAACTTCAATCATGCAACCTCAAATCAAAATTCACACATCGCACGATTGCAGCAGATCAAAAAAGCCCATTCTATAGCTTCAATGAAAAATCCGCATACAGAGATAGATCCCAATTGCACAAACAAATAGTCAAAAATATAAATATGCTCGCTTAAGGGTCATTTATGGTTTTGACGAAGACCCACCTTGGGTTTATCATCGTCGTCGTCGTCGTCATCATCCGTTATCTCGTCGTCGTCGTCGAATGGTGGAGAAGGATCGAGACGAGCAGCATCTTTGGCCCACTGAATAATCTTCTCTACCTCATCTTCCTCTTCTTCTTCTTGGAGATCAATTTTTGATTCAGTAGTAGTAACGGCTGTTGTTGGAGACGAAGAAGAAGAAGAAGGACCTTTGAGAGCGGCGAATCGAGATAAGAGATTATCTACTTGTTGATCAGAATTAACATTAGCGTCTGATTCGGCGACTACGGCGGCACTAGAAGAAGATGATGATCGATTGGTGATGGTTGGGGATGGAGATTTGAGGGCTTGGAATCGACGTTGCAGATCATCAGGCAATCCAAAGTAATCGACGCGGGACATGTGAGAATCCACCGAAAGCTTCAAAACCAAATCATCCTGAGCAGCTTGAAGCAGTTGATCTACTTCCTCTTCTTCCTTGGTTCTTTTTTCTCTTACTTCTCTTGTTGTCTTCTTCATCACTCACTCACTCACTCACCACCAATGCATGTGTTTTGAGCATCTCAGTCCTCTTCCTTTTTATTTTTATATTAGAGGGAAGAAAACACAGTTTACAAAACTAGTTGAGGAAAACTAAGTCCCGACGTATCCTTTAGGAAGATAGATTGGCACCCACTAGGTATAATATCTAAAGAAGTAAATCCAATCTCAAACTGCTCCGCATAACTAACTAACCAATCAGCACATCTGTTACCCTCTCGGTAGATATGCCAATACACCACTGTCCAATTCCGTGTAAACAGTTCGCTAATCCTTGAACGATTGGATTGAACCACAAAAGTGTAATGTCAAATTTTGAGATGTTTGATGATGCTCTGCTCAGTGGTCCTTAGATCATTCATAAATACTTAAAAATCAGATCAACTCTCACTTCAACATGATAAGCAGTCAACTATAAACTAAACAGTCTTTGGTTGGTCATTCAGAGAGCCTGAAGTATCAAAGGCATTGCTACTTTTCACCGGTACAAAGTAATACAACTTTGGAGCAGAGAAATTCAAGAACTTCCAACTACTAAATCAATGAATACTTCGGCTTAAACTGTTTGCAGCATCTCATGCTGCCGCACAAGTAATGTAACTGAATACCAGTACAAAAGGATCTCTTTATGTTGAAACTAATCGTAAAGTTGAGCCAGAAAGAATTTGTTGGGTAACTAGCAGCAAGTGCCAAGTTTGTGAGAAATTGCAAGTAACTCTTCCAGGGTTAAACTCAAATCACCCCACCGTCAACCCGAACCCAAATTTGTAGTCTTTCTTTCTATGATCTAACTGCAAAACATAAATGCAGAACTATTTATCACAATCGGTCGGAATATTCAAACTTAAAATGATGAACAAGAATGAAAAGGTAGATTAGATGGCTGTTGCTACTAAAACCATGAGAGCAGAAGTTCAATAAAAAAAGGTATTGCATTTTATTAGGAACTGATAACAAGAAATTCTACCAAGAGATGTGTAAAAGTAACCACCTACCTCTGCAGAAAGAATAAACATGAGGCCCATGCTCAGGCGCTCTTCCAAGAAAGCTGATATGCAGCCATTGGAGTCAATCTTACCTCTTAAACGAGCCTGAAACAATCGCAAAGAATGTAAAATTTTTTAGTTTCACCTAAGACTATTCTAGTGTCCTGGAATCCTAAAATGCAGTCTGCCAAGATTATCAGTTACAATATGATGATCAAACACATTTACGTTTGCAACTATTAAACAATTGAATGGAAGTTTTAGGTACAACTAGTTGGTCAAGTAAACAGACCAGAAGCCAAAGGAGAAAAAAATATTTGTGAACAAGTAATAATCATGGAATAAAAGTAACATCATTTATCGAGATCATGGTTGCCCTAGTCACCTGTCTCACCACAAAATAAGTATTTGCAAACAAATATGACTTGCACAAAAGGGGCTGCCCTTGTAACTTGCAAATAAACACATCTTTGTTAGCTTAATGAAAACTTCTGACTTGAATTGATAATTGTGATTGTACAGTAAAAGAAATAAAAGTGATCTCTAGCTATATTTTTAGTTGTTCCCCCCATAGGATTATGTTTAAATTTTCACTAACAAAATACAAAGGAACAAAATAGAAGTGCTTCCCAATGGAATTATGTTTATATTTCACCAATAGAAAGTGCTCTCATGGTGGAAAATCTTGTTGATTCTCTTCCTTGGAATGATACTGTTAGCGACCATGCAGGGGAAGGCCAAGAGAATGTCGTGAATGTTGGTAACTGTGTCAGTTTGCAGGAGGGACCACCTAACCGTCCCTTATTGGTTTATAGTCGTAGGAAGTGGGGTAGTACAGCTGGGGATAATAACTAATTCTGATACCTAGGTGGCAGCAGGTTGTTACGTGTGGGGGAATATTACATATATAGAGCTAGAAATCGAGGAGGGGTTTTTTTATAAGATACGACTATAAACCAATAAGGGACGGTTAGGTGGTCCCTCCTGCAAACTGACAAAGTTACCAACATTCACGACATTCTCTTGGCCTTCCCCTGCATGGTTGCTAACAGATATGTTTTCTCTTTACTTGGGCTGCAACCTGCTGTGCTTTTTTGAAAAGATCATAATTTGCATGCAGAAAAATTAAAGAAAGAAAACCAAAAAGTTGCAAATTAAAATCGAAAAGCATACAAAAAAAAAAATAATTGCAAGACTCCTGTCTACAAATTGAACAAGCTAACCATCTAGTTACGTAAAAGTTTGCAGGTAAACCCACTGAAGACACTGACAAATAGTGGAATAACACCCGTTTCTGGAATGAAGGCTTTCCTTGCAATATAAAAATCCAAAGCTAAGTAGCAAACAATAAGTGAATGATGAAACATAGATAAACCACTTTTTGAACGGACTATTTCAACTAAGAATTTTTGAAGAAACATATCTAGACCAAGTACACTGAAATTGGAGATAGAGTCTAATAGACTATTTAAGTAGAGATATATTCACCACAATATGCCAAACTTTTTTACCAACCGATTTTCGTAGCTGAAATTGTGAATGTAAAATGCTCTCAAATTATGTTTTACATAAGACCTAAAACTTACTTGTCTTAGGATGTAATCATATCCAACGCTTGATGTGACATCTTTTGACATGTAGTTGTACATGAAATCTGTAGCCAGCGACACCTTAATTGAACAAAATAGGATTAGAATAGAGGTTAGCTATCGCATCAGCTAGCTCAAGAAACTTAACTACCTTCTGAGAAAGCTTTTGAACATAGCTCAAAGCAACCATTCCCGTGCTAGCAACTTGCCCTGTGGCAACCTGCAGGTATGAAGTAGTTTTTAATGTGAGGAACAAAAGATGCTTGATAGAAACAAAAGATATATTTGAGTATGAACTCCTTTCTGCTGAAAGTCGTAGAATGTTTAGAGAACTTCCTTGATAAAGAGATCCTTTTGCTCTCTAACAATTATCAGTTCTAACAATCAGAACTGCAGCAAGACTTCATTGAAATATTCAAACTGATAAGGACACATAAACCTTTAGATTTTGAAAACAAGATTTTTCAATGCCTCTTCTGGTAAGCATTCAATGCCCCTCATGGAATTGTTAAATAAGAAAAATAATGGAGCAAAATTAAAATTTTCAAAGAAACAGAAGTTTCGTAGAAGTAATAAATGATTGTACAATAATTATTTGCTTCTGGATAAGTAAAAGGATTCAAGCTATGTCAAGATACCAGCTCATCCGTCTCATACCGAGCAGCATATCCAATACCAGATTTGCGATGCTGACCAGCCCAAAATACTTCTCCACCCAAAGACACATGAGGGGTCACACTCTGCACAAGAGAGGAGTCATGAGTTATCTGATGCACTTTGCCTACGTAATAACAACTAATAGGTATAATTACCGTCTTGTATGAGAGAATGAAAGAGAGAAGCAAAAGAAATAATTTCAAATGTAATGTAAATCATATTGGTAACTTGCATCGACAGTTTAAAAATCAAATGGGAGTTCTATTTCTCCACATCTGAATTAACCTCCAGTCCTACACGATTAATTTCCCTAGACAAGAACATGTATATAGATACAAGTTCTCCCTCACCACTCTGTGTACAGTTGAACTTTTATTTTCATTTGTTCTGTTAAGTGGAATTCACTGATAGACTGAAATTACTCATAATAACTATAGATAATCTTGTAGAATTACAAAATGAAATACTGGCAAAGGGTCCTATATTACCTTCTTAAGTGTAAAACCTTGCTTAAGTTGCATTCAGAATCATTTCACTTTAGTATGATACTAAACAATATGTTACACAAAAACACAATCAGCAAGCCTTAAAATTTTAAATTTTGCAGCTATTTTCTGAACAAATAAGAGATTTTCTAGGCTTCTTCAAAATTTTGATTATCTTATATATTCTGGTATTTTGATGCTTCATCTTCTTAAATGTCCCCATATCTTGTAGGAATTCTCGCATACATGGCTTAATTCTTCAAAGCATTAGAACCGCTAAATGGCTATTTTCATGTTAATCTTCTAACATTTCTTAATCTTCTTACTTCCAGTCAAAATCTTACAATCATCATAATTTTCATATGGTCCAAAGGGTACTCATGTAGTAACTTATCTCTAACACCAATCTAGGAATCCAATTCATTCCTCTAACTCAACTCATGGTGCATTATTTGAAGAAAGTTCAGTTGACTTTTTTGACAATGAAAACATTTGTTCGACTGCTGTTGAATCTGTTTCCACAGATTGGAGAATAAAAGCTTTACAATTATTTACCAAGACTAAGACATATGTCAAATCAAACTCCAAACAATTGCACTTCCTTGTTCATATTATAGATTCAAGGCCTCGTTCACATTTCTTAAATTGTCAATGAGGCTGCTTGTTATCTACTTAAACTTTTCATAAATTCGGCATTCAATGTACCAAGAAGCGTCACTTGTTTCAGATCAATATTTAATCATTTGAATTTTTCAAAGGGATAATTAAACTAGTAAAATTTTATAATTCTGTTGGAAATGACCAGAATGTCCATTGAAAATACAGCCTGGACTTGAATAGGACTACCTACAATCTACTTTTAGAAAAATTATTCATTCAAGGACAAAAGATAGGAATGGCAATTTCAACCTAGCCCGAACCTTTCCACCAAAATGATATCGTGTTCGTCTGTAGATTTAAAAACCTACAAACCAAATCGTCATCGTTTTTAGTAGCAGCCCGAGCAAGCTCAGGCAGGAATGCAGCTGTTTGTAATGGGTGTCAGCCTGGCCCAACCCATTATCATCCCTATTGGCAAATGAATCCTAAACACACCAGTGAACATGCCACTAAGTCCCCTGTTCGATCAAGTATGTAGCCACTTCATTGAAGGAGTAACAGAGGGATTTTTCACAAGTTTCTTTCTTCAATAATTAGTTTAGAGATGAACTGTAGAAGAAAAGGATTCGACTACTAGACAAAATCTTAAAATGCTTTAGATCTCACCATGCTTTTGTCCCTCTTTCATAATAATTACGACCGCAAAATATTACACATAAACAGCATACCACAACAAAATATATTCTTCATAACTTTCGAGAATTGGACGGTAACATATAAGAAATTTCATGGATTAAGTCAAACATGTACCTGAATATAGCTGGCTCCAAATAGAGCACCATTACCAAGTTGCAGTTGAGTCCTATAATCTTTACCCTGCTTGATGGAAAAAAAATGTAAATACAGGGCAAAAAAACTCTCAAAAGAAAAAGCATCGCAATTACTCAATCAAATCACTGGAATTTCTAGTGGAAAGCATCATAAGAATCTCAATAAAGAAATTACAAAAACATAATGGCATTATCATGCTTTCTTAGGACCTCCAGCCATGACTCCTATCCAGAATATGTTAAGTAATCACTTTTTTACCATACAATCAATAGTCATTGTCTCTCACAAGATCATTTGTATTATTAGTTTTCATTGGTAAGTAGCAGACACGCAACATCTAAAACTCAAAAAGGAAAGATCCAAAGTCAACCAGCAGGTTTAGTTGTCCTCTAAAAAGTTGGAGCAATCCCAAAAACTAAAAAGACAAAATTAAGGATTAGTCACATTCTTACAGTAGTTATACGGATACAACACGTGTAAAGGAGTGGATTCACTTACCTTAAACATGACAAGCAAAACCATTGCATATCAGATTCTACCCAGATGGTAGCCCCGTGCAATTACAATATCACTCAGAAGATATGACAAGGTTCATGCCAATCTAATTTAGAAATCAATCTTGACTTTGTATCTAGCTATCTCTCCCTACGCATATTTCAGCTTGCTTATTCTTACTTAACTATATAGAAGCCTTACTTCAGTTAGACAACTTCCCATGGAACAGCAAATGCCTAAGTGATTATGCATTTTCCCTCCCTCTAAGCTAGATACAGAAAGGAACTATATCAGCTTTAAGATAACTTATGCTGCTGTTAGTATCCCTCTATTTTAACAAGAGTATCATGTCAGTTACAACAATTGCATCCTCATATATGATTCTATAGTGATAAAGTACAAGTACTAGACCTTGTAATCAAAGTTGAACATGGCGTGTGACATATGAGGCTCACCGGTAAGCTGGACAGAAAGGAAGACACAAAGCATAGCACAGTTACAAATCCATGAACAGGTTGCTCCTCCTCCACCCCTTTCTTTTCTTCCGATTCATTAAAATAATAAAACAAAAGATAAAGAAAAAAGGAGAGAGATTTTGATCAAGATGAGTATTTTATACCTGAGCATTAGCCTTCAAGGCGAGATTATCAGTCAAATCACATTTCACTCTTGCATTGACTCTCCCATCAGTCAAGACCCTCCCAAAAAGCATCAACTATCAATATCCCATCACCAATCTCACGACTTTAACTCGCCAATTATCTCAATGTGATTACCACAAAAGGAGAAACAGCTAAAACAAGCCAATGACTTCCTACCTGCGGGTCTATGAAATTAGCACCAAACTCATAGTGAGCAGTTGGAATCTTTATAGCTTCAGAAGACTGTGAAGGAATTTCTGTAGGTCCCATGAACACGCTGATAGATGGTTGATAAAATCATCATTAACCAGAATGAATAAGAAATGAAGAGTGAAGCAAATGGCAAACGGTATTAAATAACTTGAGAGGGAAAAGAAGAACTGTTTTCCTTAAACCGAAAGAAAATGAGCCAAATGCACCTGTGACTGAGTGAGAATTTCTGATTCAGGCCTTTGGTAAAATCAAAGCGCAAACCCTCAAACAGCTCTGGCTTTAAGGACACTGTGAAGCCATTCCCATAAATTCAAAATCAAGACTTCAAAAGACGCAAACTTTCAACCCCAAAAGTTCATCTTACACTTAATAAAATTAACGATAAGTAAACAAAAACAAATCAATAAAAAGACCCAACAGTATCGACGCAGCTCAAGACAAGTAAACTGACACATAGAAAACAAAGGAACATTTGATGAAACCCAAATGGGAATCACTTATTAGAACGATAAATGAGAACAAGTGGCGAAAAGGGTATTAAGAGAAACCATACTAAGCGCTTCACGGTGGAGCTCCTCATAGGGAATAGGGCAAGGAAGGTTCAAGTAGTCCACTTTATTCGGAACTTCTTTGACTTTGGTCGCCGTTGCGGTAGCTGTGTTGCCGATATTCGTCGCCATTGTAAGTTATCGGAGTGAAAATCAAGAAATCGCCACCGCAAGGAGGCGGGTAATGGGGAGCTACAGAGTCAAAGAGGTGTAATAGGGAGAGCAGTTGCGTTATGTTATGTATGCGTTTTGGGGTTCAAAGAAATAAGAACCAAAACCTTAAAACCCTGGTTCGGTGGGGTCCTGTCATCAATTTCTTAAAAATCTTTTTAAGGAAAACCAAAACCTCGTGGATTTGGGTCCAGTCCCGGGCCGCTGTCAGGTTGAACTTGGGAACGTCGTCTTTGTTTGTCTGCTTGGTAGAGGAAGAGGAGGAGTAATACTGGAGTACTATGTATTTACCAACATCAACAGTATTTGAACTTTGGTTACTGAAGTTCACGAGAGAGACCCCAATCAATGGATGTTTGTTTTAATGGCAGACTTGATCTGCTTGAGAGGGTGAACAATCTTGTCCTGTGAAAATGTACCCTATCGTATCAATTCCTGATTTACTGGATGTTCTTTGCACCTACTACTTGTTATGCATATCATGCATGCCTTTTCTCTTTGCATTGTGCTTCACCAACTCCTGTCACGTACTCATACTATGATCATTCTCATATTTAAGTTGGATCCAAAGTCTGTTTAATCTCAATTTATCTTATTCAATTTGTATTGGGCCGGACTCAACCTACAACTCTGTTTTTCATGTCTGATAGCAGCTCCTCTACATGGATTTGCTTTCTGGTTTGATGTTGAGTTCGTTGGTCCTGCAACACAACCTACCAATGCTAACCGGGCCATCAAACAAACAATCTTCCTCTTGATTGGTGTCAAGGGAGAAAAACGACAAACACAAAATAACATGAATGAGATTTCATCACCTAATAATTCATGTTTTAAAAAATGCAATTTAATAGTAAAATTTTTATATTAACCAATTTTTACTTTAATTTTTAACTTTTTCAGTTTAATTTAGTCTAATAATTTCTTGTGTTAAAACTAATTAATTTATTAATTAATCAGTTAATTTTTATAAAATGATAATATTTTCCTGAAAAAAAATTTTGATGGCAGGTATCCGTAGCTTACTACACCGACCTTGGAAGGTGCAGCTGCAACATGTAAATCGTGAAAGAAACCAGTATGCCGATCGTCTAGCCTCTATTGTGGAGATGTCCAGTCCAGACCTTCATTTACTTAATGAGCCTCCGATGACGATTGTGGACTTGCTTTGCTATGACCAGCATGGCATCCAATACCGTAGAGCCCTGCGTTAGCTAGGGTTTTTCTGGGTTGTTTTTCTTCTTTTGCAGCCCAAAAATAAAAAAAGAATAAGCCATCCTAAGATTAAGCAATGCCGTTGATGGGAATGAATAATGAATTGACCTGTACCGGATGTGGAAGGATTTCCTGTTCATGGAGCAACTGCAAATCCCAAAAATCACAGAAATTCATGTAATCAGGTATGAAGGTGGCGGTGGAAAAGTTGACAGAACTCACCCATAATGCTTCTTTGCAGAACCATACAGAGTCTTCTCGTAATAAACTTCATACGAATATCTTATTAAGGAATGTCAGTCTTTCTGTGCTCAATTGTAATCTGACCATCTTTTGCAGACTTTAATATGCTTTTACAGTCCATTTGAGGTTGAGTAAGATCAGCCGTTTGAAGGGCTCGGTAACCCTCATCACAAAGCAAAGAAAACCATACATTTCTACACTTATAAGAATTGCTCTTTAAGTTGACACGAGGATCCTGATTTCGAGAGTGAAATTCGTGCCTTAGCCTTACGAGTCATGATGTGATTGACTCAATCTCCGGCAAGCTTTCTAGCAAAGCAAGCACTGCAAGTTAATACAACAGAAGTATTGCGACCCCACGAGTTCAAGCCAGGCTCAGCCTAAGTGTTGGTTAAGAGATTCCAGCTCAACCTCAAACATTTGTAAGTCTTTAGAAATTCTGAAAGAGTCGAAATCAAGACTAGAATTGGAGACTCTTACCCTACGTTTAGTTACTGTCCTCACCCCTGAGGACAGTGGACAAGGACGGGAAAAAGTTGTCCGTAGTCCTGTTTGGTTGTTGTCTTCGTCGAAATCTGTTATGTCCTTGGTGGACAAGGACAGAAAAATCTGTCCATTTCAAATCTGTGGTACAGAAGACAATTGTCCGACGGACAAGAATGAAAAATAACCAAATTCTCCCTGATTTAATACGAAACCTACAGACGTGTTCTCCTCCTCTGCCGCAGCCCGTCTTCTTGCATCTGCTTCTTCCAACTGCTTCTTCTCTGTCGCATCTTGTCTTGGTGCATCTGCTTCGTCCCTGTCGCAGATCGTCTTCTTCCATCTGCCACCGCTCGACAGTCGACTGTGTCTTCTGGGTAAGAATCTTTTCATCATTGTTGTTCTGTAATACGTGGTGGGTTTCGTATGGGTACGCTTTGTTTGTCATGGAGTGATGTTTCGGTTTGAACATCAAGAAAACCGAAACTCTTGAAAGCACATTTTGTCCTAAAATCTATCCTCCTCTTCTCTGCTTTCACAGAAACTGCAGAATTGTTAGGAGTCCCAATCAGAAACTTGAAATTAGCGGTCTTGTGGTGAAAGTGGTAAGTCCTTTAGCTTACCGTGATATGAGAATATAATTTATGTTTGTTCTGTATACGTACGTGAATGAGTTGGTGATATACCTTTTCATTGTTACAATGAGTTGGGGGAATTTTTGAAATTAGGCGTATGTGTTGATCAATGACATATGCCAATGTTCCAGTGAACTGATGACAGATCCATTCTCCCACTTCATGTTTTATGGTGAATATTGTGCATATATCTTTGTTCTGATGTAATGGAGAAAGGGTCTGAGTTGTTGTTGGTTAAACAGTGTTAGGAGAGGGCTTTGCTTATTGAAGCTTTTCTTTAACTGGGTCGTGCTAAAAGGGGCGAAGAGAGGGGGGTTAAAGATGAGAATTGTCCCCGGAAACTAGTTAGAGGTTTTCAATCTTTAAAGAGCCAATACCTTTCGACAACTAGCTAGAGGTTTTCATTATTGGAAATGTGCTAATTTTTGTGAATCTATTTATCTTCAGTAATAGGCATTCAACCATATCTCTTTAACTATTTTATTATTACTGTTTTGTTAGTTTCTTCCATGTTGTACTGCACATGTTTGAAGGATATTATATCAGAGGTGAAAATTTTCTTGGCTACTATTAAGTTAGATTATATGGTCTTTTAACCTATTATGTTTTGAATGAATATGGGGGGTCCTTTTATATCCATATAGGGCTGAAGTAGATGAAGTTTTTAAACTTTGTGCAGTTCTCTTGTTGTTAAAAACTATAATTGAAACCATAAAGTGAATATAGAGTTCCTCAGTGGAGAATAGATTGTAATGTACTATTTCCTAAATCGCCAAGTATGTTTGTTAGTACTCAGTGGAGAATAGTACTTTTTATAAACTAATTTCTAAGATGCTAACTACCAGAATGAAGTATATTTCAGCTTTAATGTCTCAAAATCCTAAGGTGCTTTCATTCAGCTCTATTTTTTTCACTTTATCATAATGCACAATGGATGACAGATTGGCATAAATGGTTTATTTTATAAAACTTTTTACTCCAAATCAATTAGGATTTAATGATGTTAATTTGAAGTGCTTCCTATTTTGACAATTATTAGAAACTGGAAAATGAAATGACAATCTGTCAAGATGGCATGCAATTCTTACTATGTGAAACATATTTACAAATGTAGGTATTGTATACATACATATAAATGTAGTTGATGATCATTATATTCATTTCTCTGCGCAGATAGTTGTTGTTAAAAATTTGGGCTGAATGGATCATGATCATATGTTTCAGTGTTTGGCTTTGTTTGAGCTTTGGAATGGGCAATTGAATTTGA
>JANZLX010000003.1:6030456-6055769 GCA_025531955.1 Erythroxylum orinocense | reverse complement strand
ACTTTTGGCCGAGCATGTATTGTCTTATTAAGTGTTTTACCGAGCAACTTTCGATTTAGTGATACTGAACGGAACTGGCCGACTGTTCTAGCACGCCGCTTACGCGGGCACGAACTCGGACACCCCTCTCGGTGTCGAGGTCGGGTCGGTGGGAGCTGGGCGCTACATTATGCTTCAAAGAAAAGCAGATAATAAATAAGCAAATTATTAAAAAAAGGTGAGTTAATATTTCGATAAATGTAGAAACTTTGACAATAGATGTTTTGTTAGTTGTAGTTTATAGTATTTATCCATTTCATGTAAGGAAAACTATTTAAGTATTTAGACTAAATTTTAATGTAATATTAATACTTTAATATTTTTTTAAAAAATTAATTCTAATTTTAATTCTAATTTTTCCATTTATTTTTTTATGTAATTATTTGGTTATTTTTCTCTTTAAATTGTTTTTATTTTTTTGGGGTCTATCAAAAAATCTCTCTAATAATTTAAAATAAAGTTACGTGCTATTAGACCCCTAGACTTTACATCTCAATGAAATTTCTATTGGAATTTTATTATTGTTATTGTCATCTTAACTTAAAAATTTAAAACATCTTTTATTAAATAAGCTTATGGTTTTATGAATAGAAAAAAGGCACATTGTATATGATAACTAAAAATTGAAACTTTGTATACAATAACTTTTGTTTAATTAATAAACTTTATTAGTTAAACAAAAGTTAATTTCACATGCATACACACAAACATGATGGACTAATAAGATCTCTTCTTCTAGACACCACAAAAGAAAGTGGTTGCTTCTATTTCTTTTGATTTCTGTGTATATCACTTCTTGGGACATTGAAAGTGATAGGGTTCATCTCCACCCAGACCTCTCCTGCATGCATGTTTATCAACCTTCCTTTAATTATTCACAAAGCCAGCAAAGGACCACTACAAAGTGTTTGTGACAATATTACTACATGATCTAAGATACATACATATCGAGCAATTGTTACGGTTATTTTTCTATGACTGGAAGGTCATATGTTTGAGTTATGGAAAGAGTCTTTCCTTTGTAATTATTTACATAGAATTAGGTTTGTATCATCTAAAATATGGTATTGGATTAATAAGTTACTTAATGAGTATCGATCTTACTATGCTTTCGTGGGTGCATAGCTGAAGATTAACTCATGCATATACATTACATTTACACGTAATGAGCTCCATTTTGTATGTATGTGCATGCGTGAAAGAATTAAATTAATAAGAGTATGGAAAAGTAGAAAGAAATAATTAAAAAGTGGGTGATTAAAAAAGGGATAGACTTTTAGGTGGTAATAATGGCTCAATTATTGCCTAAGTGCGTGTCTCTTTTTCACTTCCAACTCTGATTTTCTATTCTGTTTGTGACATTCCCACCATAGTTGTTTCTTAATTTTCTATGCTATCGTGTTCTTGGTTGGCCTTTGTCGTATTTAGGAACCAGAAACGAGTTCTTCTTCTTAATCTCGTGAATTCTGAATTATATATGAGATAAGCGTTTCATTCACAATAATTACATGCATACCTAGGTTAGTTTTTTGGTAAATAGAGATTTTATATAAAATTAAGAAGCTATTACACAAGTTTGTAATATAATTACTCCAAATATATCGTCTAATACGAAACAATCTTCCAATTACTTAAGGATAAGATTACATACTATTGAGTGTTTTTAAACTTCTAGTTTCAGTGAATTTTTTACTAAATTGTTGTTGTTGTAGTATATTGTCTAACACTAATTTGGGTTCTTCAATGAATAATAGAATAGTTCTTATGTTTATTTTGTATCGAGACAAGTAAATGATCGACCAAATTCGAATCCTCTCAAGAAATGAGGGTTTTAAGGATCTAGCTATGGACAAGAAGAAAATAGATATAGATACTTGTTAAGATTTTAAAACAATTAATATACATATGGATTTATCGTAAACAACCACTTAACTTTCAAAGAATAAAGATATATATTATTGGATTTTTCTGAATCCCACATTTCAACGAAAAATCTGACTGAGTGTTGTTGTTGTTATAAGAAATTATTCCATTGATTAGTTTCAATTGAAATTAAATTATTTTAATAATTAAATGATCTTCTATTATGTCTTAAAATTAATATTATTATATTATCATGGTAATAAAAATATGTTTTTTTAATTATTGTTTACTTATAATAATTTATAGTAATTTTACTTATAGCTCTAAATTTAAACATATTTAACTTAATACGATTATCAAATACTTGACTAGAGTTCTAATCATTGAACAATAATTACAAATAGAGTCTTAATCGTCTACAGTACCTAAAAGCATGCCTACCTTAACGTGTCCTTATATAGCTGGATTGCTGCTCAAATAAATTAGCTTGACCCTATGCCTCCTGATTTTACTTTGCAAACAAATCTTTCTTAGTTGATTTAGTTTGATTGTGATAGAGTTCTGCCAAAACGATGAGCTCAGCCGCCATTAATGGAGTTATCTTTGCTCTTAAACAAACCTTCCACTACTCAATTATGATCAACAAAAGGTGATGATAACGTACGAGTCTTATTTTGTTGACACTGATTTTGAATCAAACTTATGATGCAGCAACAGAAGACACAAAATGTATAGTTCTAAGAAGTATATTTTGCAAGCAAAATTATATAAACAACTTGGTTAAATCAGCCTATAATGTACTCAGCGTCCCATATATTCATTCTATGTTTGTGTTTAGTCCTTATCTGAAAGGAACCAGACAAGTGACTCGAAAGTCGTAACAAGAACCTTGCACATACTCTTTTCCTCCCATTCTCAGGCAGTTCTTCTTTGGTTTGCCCCACCACATATGCGGTTGTGTACTCACCTTTTTGTATGCCTATTGTCTTTCGGGATGAGCCTTGACGAAGACTTTGAGGATGAGAGTGAAGACACTCACGCATGACATACCACAGTATTGTTGTATATTAGAGACAGATCTAGAGGTGAACCTCATTGGATGCATGTTCTCTGCCATTATTGATTCATACACGGTTGTTGGTCCAATCCCAATATATGAACTCAACTTGCATTTGCCTGCAATCCTTCTTCATCACGCGTGAATCTTGCCGACTTCTATGCACTATAGCCCTCAAACTCTACATGCGAAAATGACAAATCGGATCATTACCATAATTTATTGTATTACTCAAATTTATACCAATGTAATCCAGCAGTTTGCAACCTTAATCAAAGAGAAACCAATGACCTATACATAAAATCTTTTAAATAGGTTGCAGACTTGCAGTGCTCTTTATCTCATTTCCGTGAGGCTTTAGGCAGACAGCGGGCCATTTCTAGGGCAACGTTTGGTCTGGGTCCACGATTCTGTCCTCTTCTGCAACGAAAAGCTGGACACTAAAGTAGAAGGTGCCAAGTTGAGATAAACAAATCAGCTTTGGTAACCAAAAACCCTAATTTAAAGTGCTCTCTCCATTGGGTTATGCTTAAAAGCTAAAACCATATTTGATGAGCAGTATATTGGCAAAACAAGGTTATTAGACATAAACTTTCTAATAATCGCACTTTTGGCTGCCATGAAAAAACAAGGTTAGTTGAGATTAGTGACCTCTCCAATTTCCAAGCTTTTGTACGTGCATGTAATTAAAAACTTCTTTAAGATGAACAATAAACAACTGAGAGCTATGAACTTTTGATCAAAAAGGCTATGCCCTGCGAAGGGTTAGTCTTACCAACTATCTCAAGGCAATGTATGCATGCTGCTGATTGTGAAAAACAACGGATGGCACGAGTTAGTACTAAATTTATATAATAATTCTCAAAACCTTTTCTATTGGATGCTTTAAAAAGGCTAAATGTTATTAAATTAGCAACAAATTAGTGCGCTTATTTAAAAAAAAAATTCTGTTTTTGGTACATTCCTAGCTTGTCATTACTTGCGAAGCTTCCACTGAATTCATCGGACCTAATACCAACGACAGAGGAAGAGCGTTGCGGCTGACTTTGTCTTTAACTAGAAGGAGTCTGTACAACAATCCTCGAAAGAGAAAATATCATAGTGCTTCATGGAGGCACCACCTTCCCCATGCCCAATTATAAGTGTAGAATACAGAAAAGAAACTAAAAGCAAAAAGTGGAGGCTCTAAAGAGAGATTTTAGATGTTTTGTTAATTTTATGGTGGAACAATTGGTCAAAATTCACTAGAAAAATCTTGTTATAGTTTTAATCAATGTTTTAAAAACCGAGCATAAAGTTAATATGATAAAATAAAAAGTTTAACTTTAAAATTTTCAATCAGTATCATATCGCCATAAAATTAGTGAAATATTGAATATAATTAAAGAGTTTGAAATATGATTAAAAGAGAGTGTCCTTATATCGAAAAAATTTGAAGTTTAATTTAAAAATATATTGTTAAATAAAAATTAATTGATTTATATTAATTTATAAGAACTTATTAGTTAATAAAAATTGACTGATTAATTAACAAATTAATCCGTTTTAAAAAGAAAAATTAATAAAGTAAATCGAAAATTAAAAACTAAACTAAAAAGCTGATCAATCAATTTAAAATTTTTATGTTTAAACAAATTGATCAATCTAGTTGAGTTTTTTAATCATTGATTTTAATCAAACAAAATCACATTATAATTGTATTATTTTGGTTCTAGTCGAGTTTGCATCGCAAATTATTTTATCTTTCATAATTATCATAATTAATTATTCAGGTAAATTAGTTTTTATGAATGCAACTTTTTCTTGATTTCTTTTAAT
This sequence comes from Erythroxylum orinocense, assembly GCA_025531955.1. Classification (NCBI taxonomy): domain Eukaryota; kingdom Viridiplantae; phylum Streptophyta; class Magnoliopsida; order Malpighiales; family Erythroxylaceae; genus Erythroxylum; species Erythroxylum orinocense. The sequence continues at coordinate 6,050,992 of JANZLX010000003.1, read as the reverse complement.
ATTAAAGAATTTGCTAATATTTATTTGATAAAATTATGATAATTTCACTTTTGTGAGAGATGGGTCAGAGAAAAAACATGTATATTCAACCAGTATTTCTGTACAAAAGTAGTGCAGATATTTTAGAAAACAAGTATTGATTTTGTGTTAGATTTCTTTAAATCCCACATATTTATGTAGATGAGATTATCTGAAACAGAGTTAACATATAATTATAGTACAAAAAATTTGATCCTGTATTTTAAAAAATCAGATAATTCATTTTGGATTAGCCAGTTTCTACATTGTCATATTATTATTAGAATACCCCAAGAGAAGAGGTCCCCAACTCATATTTTGGTAGCTAGAACAGTTGTATATTCTCTACATTCGAGGTTGACTAAAAGGTAAAGGCATGGTTGCCAATCAAACGATGAACATCATTAAGTTATGAGCCCCTTTAATTTGCATGTTTTCAACAAAGAATTCTTATTGATACCATACCACTCAATTTGACTTAAAATAAAATTTGTAAACTAAATTTGATATTACTAATTTTCGGATTGAAGTCTGGTTAATGAAATTAGTTTGAATAAAATAGTATTATTTTAATTATATTTATTAAAATAAAATTTTTATAATTAATTATAATTATTCTATGTGAATATTAAGATTAAAAATTATTTATCAAAAAGGAACTTTATTTTATTTCACACGTGAGTTGGCTAAGGCCAATTAGTCAGCTAAAGAAAAAGATAGACAAGTTAATTACCAAAAGTGGGTATGATTAGTCGAGATGATTTATACTTTGCTGCTTATTACACAAAGTGTGCAAATGGTCAAATTCATGATTCCAGGCATTTCAATGGTCACCTTATCATCAACTTCTCCTTTTCTTTAAAAGGGGCAAAGAAATGTAAATTTGAATAAACACAAAAGCTACACTAACTTCCCTTGCCGCCCCAAAAGAAAATCATCTCTTCTCATAATCATGAACAATATATATATATATATGTAATCAATCCAAACACAAAACTGCAAAAGAGAGAGACATGAGCAACCCCATCATCCAATTATTTCATTCCCCACACCACTCACTCTTCTTCTACATCTGCTAATCTTCTACACTTTCTAAAACCCAACACCAAATAAATTGCTCTCCACCCTTCCCCCTCCCCAAATCACAAAACCCCTCAAACCCACCATTACAAGAAACCATGTCACCATTTCAAGCACTTGTCCTACCAGTCACACTGCTACTGCTACAACTACTTGTAACTGGCATATCCACCACCAAAACCATCACAAAGAAACAAACTTTACATCCTGATTTCCAGTACTTGGATGTGAAACAGGCAATCACAGAAGCAAAGGCCCGACCTTTAGCAACTTCCCAATACCACGAACCTGTGAAGAACAAGAGTGATAGTGAAAGCCAGCAAAAATGGAAGCTGACCCTTGTGCACAGAGACAGAAAGATGACTTCTTCCAACATGAAGTTTCACAACCACAGCCGTGTTTTTCATGCACGCATGCAGAGAGACGCCAAGAGGGTTGCCAGCCTTGTACGTCGACTTTCCGGAGGCGGCGGCGGCGGGAGGAGTTACTCTGTGGAAGATCTCGGGTCTGAGGTGGTCTCCGGCATGGACGAGGGTAGTGGTGAATACTTCGTTAGAATTGGTGTTGGCAGCCCGGCGAGAAGTCAAGACATGGTTATCGACACAGGAAGTGACATAGTTTGGGTCCAATGCAAACCTTGTACTCAATGTTATCACCAGACCGATCCGTTATTCGATCCGGCTGATTCTGCGTCGTTCACCGGTGTGTCATGTAGTTCGTCGGTGTGTGACCGGCTTGAGAACGCCGGTTGCAACGAGGGCCGGTGTCGATACGAGGTGTCGTATGGTGACGGGTCCTATACAAAGGGGACATTGGCCCTTGAAACACTCACGTTCGGTCGGGCTGTGGTAAAAAACGTGGCTATTGGATGTGGACATCGGAACCGGGGCATGTTCGTCGGTGCCGCCGGCTTGTTGGGCCTCGGAGGTGGATACATGTCGTTTGTGGGTCAATTGGGTGGTCAAACCGGTGGTGCATTCAGTTACTGTTTGGTGAGTCGGGGCACCGAATCATCCGGGTCACTGGAGTTCGGGCGTGAAGCATTGCCAATGAGTGCTACATGGATCCCTTTGATCCGAAACCCACGGGCTCCGAGTTTCTACTACATCGGTTTATCGGGTCTTGGAGTTGGAGGCATGCAGGTGGCTGTATCAGAAGAAACTTTCCAATTAAACGAACTGGGGAATGGTGGTGTTGTGATGGACACGGGGACCGCCGTGACTAGGCTACCAACGGCAGCTTACGAGGCATTCCGAGATGCTTTTGTGGCACAAACCGGGACTCTCCCTCGAGCATCCGGGGTATCCATATTCGATACATGTTATAACCTAAACGGGTTTTTGTCGGTTCGGGTGCCTACCGTGTCATTTTACTTCTCCGCTGGGCCAATCCTGACCCTTCCAGCGAGGAACTTTCTGATCCCAGTGGATGATGTTGGAACTTTCTGTTTTGCATTTGCGCCTTCCCCTTCAGGACTTTCCATCGTAGGAAACATCCAGCAAGAGGGGATTCAAATCTCTTTTGATGGATCTAATGGCTATGTGGGGTTTGGTCCCAATGTTTGCTAAGTAGGTGTCATCATATTGTGCATTTAAAGGAGAACTTCTATTTAGTCTCTAGACATATATATACCATAAGCCCTATATGGCTTAGTCTACTAGTGTATACATAATTAATTCAGAATAGAGGTGTTAATGATGATCATTCACCTCCCAAAAATGATTGAACCCTATAAAGTTCAAACTCCCAAGTAAGGTTGTATATTATTGGACTTTATCAGATTTTACATATTTATTGAATAAACGTATTAATTGATAAACGGATATAAGTAATTTTACATGTCTTAGGATCAAAATTTTGAAATTTTGAGTGTAAAAACAATGTAAAGATGGTAGTTTAAAGATGGGATGTGAACATCAAACAAGTCCCTCACGGGTGTTGGTCAAAAGAATCCGAGAAAAGGTATAGTTTGAATGTTGAGAAGATATAGGATCCAAGAGGGTCCTTTTCTACAAGGCATGTATGTATGTATCTATCTACGTACATACCAAAAAGACACAGTTCAGTCTCCAATAGTGGAAGATTGAAATCATCCTGACTGAAGCTGCATAATTTTTGCTCATTGTCCAACAAACTTTATTTCCCATCTCCAAACCACGAAGATTCCTCCGCTGTTCTTTTCCTCTTTTGTTTCTCTTTCTCACAAGGCTATAGTGTGTAAAAATGATGAGAGGGAGGTGAGGGGAGCCACCATCTGGGTGGACATGTGAAGGCAATCACTAGCGGCCTCTGGTCTACCTTTGGAGTAACCTAATTAAGTCAGTGAGTACATTCACGCTATGACTTTCTCCACACCCTTTACCTTTTTCTTCTTCTTTTCGTTTTGACAGATTTGAGAGCATAATCATCCTGCACAATGCACACCCTTTTCACATTTGGTTTACATTAGTAAAAGACTTCACACCCATCTTCTAATGGTGTCTCCATTCATGGTTTGAGACTCCTTTTAACCTTACTAACAAGGTTTGTTAAACATTAATCTGATGATAACTTATAAATTTATTGTGATATAATCTGAGAAAATAAAGGGAAAAAGAAGAGTTCCCCAGGGATACACAGCAACAACTCTGTCATGGGAGATGTAAAGTCTTGATTAAAAGGGTTACAGGTTAAAAATGTTGGAGAATACTGTTATTTTGTCCACTAAACCTCAAAGGGTTTTTGATAGTACTTTGAAAGGACCACAAAAGAGAACATTTTGCAGCTTCATGAAATTGGTGAAAGGAAAGGGAAGGGAATCGAGAAAAGCCAGAAACAAATTGTAAGCTTTGTCAGGAAATTTTGGGATCAGTCAGTATATGCTTGCAATACTTGTGCCCTTTTTCCTGGTGTTCTTTAGGGTAATCGGTGATCACAAAACATAAAAAGATCCCAAAGCACTGCCTCACAAACTGAGATTCCTTGTCAGGACATATCTTAATTGTCTCCGACTAAAGGTTAAATTTTAACTTCAAGAAAGGTTCAACTGATATAATTTGTCACTTATATATATACTAATTTAAAATTTTCAAGATCCGAATTGTAGTTTGCAATGATTAAAAAATTTAGCATTCAATCATAAAAACTTTAAACTATCCAACTTTTCAGTTCGGTTTAATTTATTTTAATAATTATTGATGTTAAAAGCTGATCAATTTATTAATTAACGGTCAGTTTTTATAGATTGATAAGTTCTTATAAATCAATTAATTTTTATTTACCAATCATTTTTACAATTAAACTTAAAATTCTTTGATAGATAAATGCAATATCTTTTAATCATATTTCAAATTCTTTAATTTTATTTAATCTTTAATTGATTTTATAACAGTATAATACCGATTAAATCTTTTAAACCTTAAACTTTTTGTCTTATTAATTTGACTTTCGATTTGTTTTTAAAACATTGGTATTTCAGTAAAAATTTTAGCTTGATAATTTAAAGATAATTAAATAATTAAATATATAAAATTTATAAATATTAACTAAACCTACACCACCACTTAATTTTGAGTTATTGACTTACTAAATATGAGTCATTTAAAAACAGATTCTTTATATATTAAGAGTAAAGTTGCGTAATACCATACTTTCCTAAACTTTACATATCGGCATAATTCATACTGAATATTGTTGTTGTTGACTTACGAAAGGACTTCTCTTAATTACGTGCTGATTTAGATTAAAGTTATCACTTAATTTTAAAATTAGATGAAGCAAATTGTACTATTATTAAAAAATATTAAATTTAAAGCTTCTTCAAGATCCCTAGCTAGACCTACAGGGACAATGTAGGTTAATCGGTGTGGAAGAAATTTCGCAAGACTTGTCTCAAAGGTTCATAGCAAAATGGCCCCATGGCCCCCTCTCCAGCTTGTAACATCCTTCATCCCTTTCAACTCTTTTGTTTGCTTCTCCGATCCTATCTAAAATCTAACCCTGGGATCCTGGTCCCCACCTGCTCAAAATCCAAGGATTGGATTTCTTCATGCAAATTTATAATGTCTTAGGCTGTGATACAGCCATTGATATCAACCTACAGATTACAAACTACAGTAGCAGCTGCTTGTTAGGTAGCATCGGGCCGGGCCAATTGGATACAGGAAGGTCCAAACTTAACTCCAAACAAAAAATTTGAACTCCAAAACCGAACTCTGTCAAATATAAACTAGATTGACGTCTCGTCAAGTTATAATATTTATATTCATATTTTATCACTACTATTATTATTACAAAAGTTAAATTTTTTTCGGTTAAACTATCCTATATCCGATACCAAACGAACAATCGACTAATTCGGATTTAAGCCAGGTTGAACTATATAGGCGGCAAAACTCTCCTTCACAAGTGCAACTCCATTTCCAAGACTCGAAACCGAGACCTTGGTTAAGAGAGAAGAAATCCCAACCACTCCACAACAACACTTGCAGGTTAAAAAAGTTAAATTTTAGGAATGACAATTTTTGACATATGAGTTTAAACTTATTTGTTTTGAATGATTTGACTTATGAGTCAACCCAAGTCTCTGACAAACTCTAAGTTTAATTATTCTAAGCAAAACAATATCATTTTGCTTAGAAGAATTGAACCTCGAATAAGTTTGAACCTGGACAACCCAGATTCTTATCTAATTAAAAAATAAATTATTCTATATTTTTAATTAAAAAATTATTTTATAAAACTTAAAGGAACTGGCCATTGCCATCCCTATTAAATTTATTGATCTACCATGCTATTATCAATATACTTCACTTTGTTAATAATTTTAAAAGTCATTGGATAAATTAATAATATGTCAAATCACAAGAAATTCGCTAAATTTAACCCTAATAATAATAATAATCATAATTATGATGATAAAATATGAATATGGATATTATAATTTGACTAGAGACTGAGCCAGTTTACTACAAATTATAATATTTACATTAAATATTAAGAAAACTCACTTTTATTGCTTTCAAATATTGTGAAGCATTAATACAATAGGGTCTTTCATAAGGGAACAGGTCTTTTGTTCCCAAATCCCTGTTCCTCCTGTGTCCAAAGCCCTCAGTCATTAACTTCAATAAATGTGAAGGTTGAGGAACTTTGAGCACAAGGAGAACAGGAATTGGGGAACAGAACTGATCCCCTTTCATAAGAGAGAAAGAAAGGACTTAGTAGGAGGTTTTTGTTTTATAAGAAAGGGTTTTATGTGCATGGTGTAAGAAAAGGTAGAGCTTTAGTAGGAAAGGGCAAGAGAAGATAATTATAGGGCTTTAGTAAGATAGTAGATGTTTGAAGAGTTTTAGTAAAGGAGTTTTGGAGAAGATGGACTAACACAGGGGAATATCCTTACGAGAAGAAGGATTGCCCACCTCTTTGCCTTTTAAGTACCCTTTTATAGGCACACAAAACCTATTCAAGAAGCAAAGCAAAGCTACAATTCAAGACCTCTTTCTTGGACTGGACCCTTTCTGGTTTGATGATGTAGGAATTGAGGTTTCCTTAAATGCAGAAGGGCAAAGCTCACTCACACTGCACATTCCACAACGAGGTCTAAGAGGAGTGCATATTGTCTGTCCAAACCCAACCTGTTCAATAATTCGTTCCATCAAAAACATGTGCTTAAACTAAGACAGAAATATAGGTATTTGCATAAACTAAGAATTACCAATAGAGGGTTTATTGGAACCCATTCTTCCTTTGGAAGCCACTGCTGCAAAGCCACTCTTGTTTCTTCAGGAGTTGAAGTTTTCTACCAAAATTCAATGATAATAGCCTCAAGAATAAGAAATCATCAGAAGAGACCGGAGAGGGGAAGCTCATTGTAGACAATACGATCACCAAGTAAGCAGCCCTGGAAATCTTTCAGGAAAATAAAATATACCTGCTTTGTGCCTGACCGTGATACCCATCCGAGTCGATTGCAAATGCGATGCACGTGGGTATCTACACATATACCTTGTACATCGTTCCATGCGATATTCATAACCTAAATCACCATTAACAGAGAATTCTTAAGAAAACAAGTTAACCCTCCCATGTTCTGATTCTAAAGGCAAAAAGATAAATTGATAAACAGACCAGGTGTGCCATCTTAGGTCCTATCCCTGGAAGAGAAAGCAATTCCTCCAGTGTGCTAGGTATGTCACCGTCGTATTTCATAAGACAGATCTTAGCTATTTTTTTCAAATTAGTTGCTTTTCTCGTGTAAAATCCAACCTACAATAGAAATGTCATAGAGATTGTATCAAATCACAGCAAAAAAAAAAGAAAAACTGGGAATATGAACCTTTGAAGAGCCTAAAGTTAACAATATATTCTCATTATCTAGTATGACTCCAGGACACACATACAGGGTAAATCAAGTCCTTTATAGTTGTTTCATCTGCCTTTTCAATGGTTTCAGCAGTCAGTAGATTATTTTGATTGAGACGCTGAATTGCTCCTGCATTCCAAAACACAAGCTTTTTAAGTGAATATCAAGAAGCAAATTATAGCAACTGATAAGTATACCAAAAAATAAATCTTAGTTTGCAAAATTGCAGATCCAAAAGATTAGTTAATGCATAGTACACTACTCTCTAGATCCTTAATTAAGTTGTAACATTTTTCACTCAGGAAAGATTGTTCCATTATCAAACATACATGGGCACAAAAGTTTTATAGAAATGTGAGCAGAACCTATTTAACTCTAGCAATGTCAACCAGATGTTTTTGCTTTTTACATTCAAGCACTTGACACCATCTGTGTTTCAGTTTTATGTATTCCATTTAATCTTTCTGGTGTTATACTCCAGCTTCAGAATACGCATTAATGATCAACAATATGGTGCACCAGTAACTTTGCTATCATAATACAAATTCTAAAAAAAAAACAGAACCTCGGAAAATTTAGTAATAAAACTAAGAAACTTACCGTGAGTTACATGATCCTTTGTTTGGCTGGACAAAAGTGACGATGCCAAGACAGCAAATCTTCTTTGCTGAACATAAGGAAAATGATAAGTATTTAGCAAAATCATCAAAACCTAAAACATTAGTTTTTGACACTCATAACCTACTAGAACATAACAGCATATTAAGGCTTTGAAGAACTGACAGCTTAAAAATGCCACTGCCAATGTTCAAAAGTTTAGCATAAAAATTAGAAGAAAATGCCCCTTACATCTTTCCAACACAAATCTCAAAACCGTCAGCAAGATTATGTATCTCTTGATTACTCTTTTCTCAATGATCCACTGGTTATTACTCGAAATGGCTAACACCAACAAGATGGATAAGAACAGAATCTTCCAAATGAGAAGACAATAATCAAAGAAATATCTTCCATCAAAAATGAAATCTCTCCCCAATTCTCTGAGACAACAGTTCTCTAGGGCATAAATCTAAATAGACCATACCGCCTTTATCAGCAACGAAAATGTAATTACCTCTAAAAGGTAGTCACCAAAGAAGTTCAGATATATTTAGAAGTACATGAAATGATACTAGTATTTTTAAGGAGCTTGAAAGCTGGTTCAAATTCTATTGCTAGTACAATCACACAGATATTAACAAATATATGACCACAATGCATCAAAATGGATCTTCTAGTACAACCAATTTCTTTTCATGTCGTAAATATTTGCTACAGAAAGAAGCCATGACTAGTCGAGTAATGTAACAAAATGCGATGGTTCAATAACTATTTAACGTAATTAAATGCCATAAAAATTTAGAGGCAGGCAAGCATAGGGTATCCCAACAGCTTAGGTTACATATTCTCTACACTGGCAATTAATTGGAAAGCATAATACCTTAGGCGGAAGAAAAATGCCAGCCTTCTCACATCCCATGGTGTCTACTGGTGCATCTTCAGAGGACCTCATTTGACGAATTCCTTCAAGGACCCTTTCCCAGTTGACAGGAGATTCATCTAAGTTGATTCATAAGATACCATGAAGGATTATAACAAGGCAGAAATGTTATCTCAGCCAATAACAGCTCTTGACACTTGTTGGATTAGCAGTAGTTCACCATGTAGAGAGATGAACAAAAACATAAGTAATCGCAAGAGACAAAAACAAAAGAAAATTAACAAAGTCAATCAACTACACTGAATATCAGCAGGCGATATGCTTTAACATAAGGTTTGTTTACTTTCACTTATAAAATGGTAAGAGTGTATTTTCAATCCCACGTTCTGCAAATCGAATTTCATTTGTTTCTTGTCTCAACAAGGACGAAATTCCAACGTCTTAAAATTTTCAGATCAACAATTTTGTCTCCAATGATATTTTGTAATATTGTATTAGTACTTCTAATTACAAGAAAGCCAGGTCTCATGAAATTTAAATAAGGAGAACCTGGGAATGTTTATTTCTTCTCAACCTATCTACCTATATGTTCATAAGAATCCTACAATAATTAGTGTCCATATACACTTCTTCCTACCTTTTGGCCCAGTGATAGAAGCACTTTTGGTGTCTACACATAATACAGGGATGGCCTCAATTTTTGACTTCCCTGCAGAACCATTTGGAAGAACAAAACAAAATCAATAGTTCAAAGCAACATTTAAATCAATTCTCAGGAAGTGTTCCAAGGAACGCAGAAGACATAGGTTCAACATTAAATTTTCCCTTACACACAACATATGGCACTAGGCAAATTTAAGCTTGAAAATGATAGCTTCGAAAAAGGATAATATTATGAGCTGCAGCTAAGTTATTAACGGAATGCATGTTGTTGAACATCATTTCTAGACCACTCCAATCCTATTTCCTTTCCTATAATGGAGAGGATGGCATTACTATGCTTAACCTATTACATTATACTAATTTAACCTATTACAATGGCAAAAACATTCTCACGTCAGTTGCATAACAGTCAAATTAGAAGTCGGCAAGTTGGGTAAATTTTGTAACTAAAAAAGAAAAGAGAACCAACCCGCGTCTCAAAGCACATGATATGTTAGGTATCTCAATATTGTCTAGTCACTTAAGGACGAAAAAAATGATATGATCTTACTTACGCAGCTGACCAGAATCATCTGCCTTCTTATATGCAAATGTTTCAATATCTGGAAGAGTGCAAAGCTGCATAGGAGGAAAAAAAGAAAAGAACAGACTCGTTATCAATCAACTAACAAACTAAACATTTAGGCGTCAAAAACAACCTAATAAATTTGCATTTAGAACAAAACCCAAATCAGAGTAACTTCAAACAAACAAAGCGCAACATAAACAGTGACGAGCAGCGAAAGTAGCCGTTTTTGAGCGATCCAACAATAACTTTAGGGGACAAAAATAGAGAAAGGAAAAGACCCTTGCTTTGTCTGCATCTTGTAAAGGGTCCTCGTCTGCAACGGTTCTTTTAGTTCTCTTCTTCCTCACAAAGACACGAACTTTAGGATCAGAGACTTCGCGGGCACCTACAATTTCAATATAAAAAAAAAAGTAAACGACGGGGAAAGGTTCACTGTTGCCAAGAACAGCACTCTTCTGCAAAAAGGTCACGCCTTTGCTGCACTAACCTGTGTCTGGGTGTGTTCCTGAAGACTGCATCTTGAACGATTTAGAAATGGAAGAAAACTTTGTCCTGGTAAATCTCTCACATTTGATTCTCCCAATGGCTGCTGAATTTGAAATTAGTGGTTTTTGTGCTAAAAGATTGAAGCTCTTTTGGAGGCACACAGACATTGGCCTTTGTCCTTCCCCAAATTAGAGGAACAGCAATCCGAGGACCCTCATAACCTTTTTTTTTATAAAAAAACTCCTTACATTTTTTGCTGAGAAAAGCTAAATCAATTTTCTCTTAAATAAGTTAATAAAAATGAGCAAATTCTAATATTAAATAAATAAGTTTATAATATAATGATATTATTATAATGAAATCTATTTGTATGTTTTTATAAATAAATATTTAGTACATTATAAATGGAGAATTTACAAAAAATATATAATATAAATAAACCTTATAGCATTTAAATTAAAACTTTTATATAAAAATAATTGTTAACATATAAAAATTAAAAACTTCAAACCCCTCAAAATGAATAGTTAAAATACCTGAATTTGGACTTTATCTTAATTTTCATAGATGTTAGTTATAAACACAATATTAAAAATATTATTTAAGAATAACTATTACTAATAAATTCTAAATAATAATCATATAATTTTTATAGATTAAAGGTCATTTCTTAGTTTCATTTGTTTGTTAAAGATTTAAATAAATTTATATTATTATTTATGATATAATATTATATTTTAATATTTAAAAAATATTGATAACATCTTAAATCTTACTTTTTAGTTTTAATAATTAAGTTATGAATTTGATCTAGACTTTATTATAAATTTTCAATTTAGATCATTTTTACATAATTTTAAAAATAATGCAATTTGTATTTAAATATTTAACCCAAAAAAAATCACTTTCCTTATTTTTAATGTGACTTTTATATCTTATTCCTGCAAGCCAAATTGCAAAAAGCAAAAACCACAATTTATCCCTTACATTTCTTAAAAGTCTAAGTTACTATTTGGATTAGCTTTTGGTGGTTAATAACTATTTTTTTCACTTCAAGGCCTTAAAAAAAAAATAGGTATTTGATTGTAAAATAACAAAATATTTCTTTAATAGATATGACTTATGACAACTAAAATTCAGCTTTTTAAAAAACTTAAATTTGAAGTTTTAAAAAAAATATCTCAAATAACCTTTTTAGATAGATTTTTCAGATTAATTAATGAGTCTATTTTTTAGTCCCTTTTATCCTTATGTTTTGCATATAATTTCCACAAACAAACTTATCTTTTCTATTAAAATTAAACATATAATTTATTATGTATTTAACTATTTACTTAAATTGAATATTTATTTTCAGATTTATATAATATCGTTTGACTTTTTTTATATATTTTAATATTTATTTTTTATATTAGTCTTATTTATGTTATAATTAATATAAAAAATTTAGTTACATATATTTTCATTTATATTTCATATGATTTAAAATTATATAACAATTAATATATCGTGATTTGTATATTATGTAATATGTTTTAAATAAAATTTATATGCATAAATAATTTTTATTATAAAATAAAATATAGCTAAAATTAAAGTTTTTTATTTTTATATTATCAAACAATCTAAATTAAATTCTTTTAAAAAAATTCTTTTTAAATAACAATAAAACAGTTAACTAATTTTTTTAAAAAAATCTTAAAAACTCTACTGGGAATCACTTCATATTATTATCTATATTACGTATCCAAACTTCAGAACATCATTACTGTCATGTTCATGTATTAAAAAAGTCCTACATTTATCTCTTTGATGGCCAAAACTATTCATCATTTCAGGAACTTCTTTAGCTTTCATGATTGTTTAAGCCCTGCGAGTAACTATAAGTTGCATGGAAATGCTCCGGAAGTTTAAATTTGCCGTCAGGGAATGGAAACAGACGGCAAAAGGACAAGAAAAACGAATCTTTTGGGTCTTATGTGCAATAAAGAAGGTGGTGGTCCAGCTAGTACTAACCATTACAGTTCTTATAGCGAAAGATCGTAGAGACAATTCAAAACTATCGAACCCTCGAGCTTAAAAATATGGTGGAAGATGAAAGTTTCAAGCTTTACCCCATCCCCAAAACGACAAACGACTGCATAAACATGCTGACGCACAATGTGTCCTGTCTGAAAACTGCAATTTTCTTTTTATCCGATTCTTCTTGAGTTTCCATTTTAATTTTTAACTTGGAATCCAGTGAACGCGTGTTGCTTGTTTGACTCTCTAAGTTGTATGGAGTTTTTGGAATCATTGCTCGTTCGGCCACCGATGAGCGTGAAATTCCTGGAAAATATAATTATTGATACAAAGCTGATAATACTGTTATGTAAGGTGGAAGTCTCGGAACATACGTACATTCTCTTGTTCAGAAGCGACACTTAGTTACAAGCAAAACTACAAACAAAATAAAAGAGAACAGCAAATGAGAAGATGCTTTCAATCATCTCCCGTACGCTTTCATATCGTCTCTGCTGCTGCTACTTACTACCGATCCTCAGTCTTCATTCTACTACGCAAGTTATATAGCTACTCTCCAGTTTAGAAAACTTGATCAGAACATGAAACCTCTGAGAGTTAATTACTGCCTGAAGATGACGACAAGCAGATTCAGCAGAAAAACCCAAAGTTGCCATTGTCAAAGTTGAGAGCGTAACTGAAGGGATCGTAGTGGAAACAAAAACTGGACCTGGACCTACTATTCTTCTTCTTCTTCTTCACTTGTCTCTTAATTTCAGCTCTAACCCTCCAAAACAAGCTCCTCAACTTTCTCTTCCCACACAGGACAACCACGTTTGGATCAAAGCCAAACCGAATAACACCCATCGCCAGTTAAATCTAGTTAGACGTCTTTCTCACAAGAAAAAAATAGAACTGCTACCTTTTCCCGGACTTGCATGAATATATATAGCAACAGTGGTGGGGTGCAGTGCTCTTGAAAGCCTTCAGCATAAATGGAATGGAGGTAATTGCTAAAGGAATAGAGAAAAGACATTGAAATAAAGCTGGAGGAAGAAGCAGGCTGGCAGTGAGGTGGTGGCAGTGAGAGAAAAGTTGAAAAGTTGAAACAGTACTAAGGGAAGCTTTTGGCGCTGTCCCTAGCTACTGTAGACTGCGAAACCCTAGGGTTTGGGATGTCTGAAAGAGTATATGAGGGTAGGGAAATGGCTAGTCACGTGGGGTTAGAGTACTAGTGTACTACTGTGTTCTGTACATTTAATGACAAAAACTGAAAGAAAAATCAGATTTGTCATCTCGGGATTATTATCATAATTTTATTAAATTTAAAACTCTTTTATTTTATAAATATTAAAATAGGTTTTATTTACATATTTATATGTGAAAAACTATATATTATTAAACTTTTTTAAATAGGTTTTATTTACATATTTATATGTGAAAAACTATATATTATTAAACTTTTTTAAATATCACGTATTTTAGTACTAAATATTGTTGTTATTGTTTGAATAAACAAAAAAGTAAATTTGTGCGATCATTAAAAAATTTAATGATTTGATTGATTAATTATACAAATTTATAATTATTTATTATTAATTTTATTAAAATTAATTAATTTTTTAATTAATCGGTTATTATAAATTAAACTTTAATTTTTATTTAACAGAACATCTTTTTAATTAAATTTTTTATATTGATGATTTATTAAATATTTAAAATTTTATTTTATAGTATAATAAATAATATAGAGATATAAAAATTATTGGTTTTTTTCAAAAAAAATTAGTTCGTTTTATTTAACTGACGGGATAACAAATAGTTATTCCTATTTTAACAAAAATAGAAAATATAACAAAATAGAAAAACAAAAATTTTAAAATAATAAAAACAGAAAATGTGAAAGGTTGGAGGGAGGCAGAGGAAGACCTCGATTACACAACCCTCGTCTGGACCAGCGGCAATAGGCATCTTTTATCCGTTTCGGTTTCATCTTCACTTGTCCCTTTCAGTTTTTGCCTTTTGCTTTTGGTTTTAACATTCCAACCAAACAACGAAACCTGATACGAACTGCTCCTTAGCTGGTGGCAGTACCTCCTTCCTTCCTTCTTTCTTTCTTGTGTATGGAAAAGACTTTTAAATACCTATTTTTTAATTAACATTAAATAAAGTTAAAAGAAGTCAAGTGCATTGAAGTTTCCAGTGGAATGATAAGAGAAGTCGATCTTAAGACCTACTTACTAACTAACTGTTCCTTTTCTGCTTAATTTATTTAAATATATAATTTAATATATAATACTTTCTTCTTTTTTATATTTTAATAATAATTATTTTATTATGTATCATTTTTACGTGAATCTATAAAAATACGGTCTCTTTATTAATTAAAAATAATAACAACAACAATAACAATACTCAGGGGGTGCTTGTTTGAGGGTAATGGAGAAAAATATATGTGTATGAAATAAAAACTCATATTTAGTGTCAACAGGGATAACACTTTCATTCCCCCATTTTCAACAATACTCCATACCTGTAGATTACTAGAGGAATGAGATTCATTGCTTGCTATACTTCATTCCCATATTCATTTTTTTCACGCATGTCCATGCCCATAATTCCCCAATTATTGTAACAAAGAAGGATGAAGACAAAATTAATTGGTGGCAGTCTCTGATACAAGCAATAAATGCTGTTTGCTTCTTCTTGTTCTTGACTTCTCTCTTTCTTTCATCTTAAGTTCTCTGCAACATGCCAACGCAAAACTGCCCAACTTCTTGGCTATTTCTGTCAATTCTTCTTCTTTTCTTCTCATCTACATGCTTTTCTTCTTTCTTGCTGGTATGCATATAGATATGTTTAATCTTTATGTATAAAAAAGAAACATCACTGCCTTTTTCTACAGTTCTTTACTTTTTTTTTTTTGTATTGATAACACACAAAAAAACAAGGAGTGGAGAAATGTGAGTTTTCATTAAGGACTTGAATTACTACTACCGGTGGGCTTCAATATGATCCGTCACTATATGGCTCTGTACTCACTGCAATGTACCAACATTTCATAAATTCTCACTGCAAAAGGATGGGCTCCCACCTTTTGCCCATGTCCAGTCTTTAATGGGAAAGACCTACAAACAAGAAAGGAAGAATGGATCAAGTCTCGTCTATTTTCCATTCATCTAACAAGGACAAATGGTTTAGTATACCATACATTTCTCCCTTGAATTAAAAGCTACATCTCCTTTTGCTTTACATTTAATTCATAGAAGAAAGAACATGACGACATGCATCAGAACTAAATGGTGTGCCTACTTGGGTTATTATAGACTTGGAACTGTCCGGTCTGTTCCAAGTTCAATCCAACAACTTCTGACTTGGAATGCAAGAGTGGCCATTGCCCAGAAACAAACCATAATCTGTCTCTAACTAGTGTATCATACTCAACAGTAAGGTCTGGGTTCTTATCCACAATTGATTTCTTTCCAAATAGACCTTACAAAAAGAGAAGACCAGAAGAAAAATCATGCCATCTCCTTGAAACAGGTAATCTATCTGAAATAGACTAAAGCTCCTTCATATGTTACAGGCTTCCTTCGCAAGCCTACATCCCAAGTCAATACCGCCACTCCTAGAGTTCCCACATAATAGTGAAGAAATGCTACGAATGATTGTAGTAAATCTTCCACTCAAATTCTGAATTTGCTTCCTGGTAAGCATTCCCAAAATCAGTCTTGATATGAGTGACAAAGCTTATGAAATACAGGTCTACTGTGCTCATACAGCAGATTGTATAATTACATTTATCGGTGAGCTTCAAACTAAATAAGCTTATTATTATAAGAAACATAGCTTACATGATTATTAGTTGAGTTTAACCTTATCTTGACGTTTCCTGTTAACTGTGGAAGACATGACTCCAGAATGCTGCTTTTGACGAATAAGAAGCGGCAAAAGTTTTCAAGGGCATCAGCAATCTGCATGAAGTATCTAACTGGGAACACAATATTTAATCCATTGACTCAAAATTCCCATCCATATAGCATGCTAAAAGCATCTACTTGATTGAGCGCCTACTCTCTTCTGATTGTCAAAACATAAAATTGCATCTGTGGAACTCAGAAAGAAATGTGCAGAGTGTCTATTTCATTCTTGGAGATAAAAATTGTGGCATAAGCCTTCGTCATAACTGGTTTTACTTTCATTGAATTCAACAGCAGCAGACCTTGACAATGGCTTCACTAGGATAGGGTCAGTTTTTTGCCTATACAAACCCATACTTCTGTCCAAAAGTCCTCTTTTCATCATGCTTGCAAATTTTTCTCTAATATCAACCAGGGGATGCTTTTGCAACAGCTGTTGGCGGTCATAAGCTTCTCTAAGAATCACAGTCTGTGTGTCACATTTCTTGGATATGTAGAAAATGCCTGGATGACGGTCAAAAACCTTAGTGAACTTCTGTGGAAGTGACAATGGTTCGCGAAGATTGCTTACATTCTTGCGTTCAGTTTTCTTTAGTATCATAAGGTGGAGAAGCTCATGAAAAACCCCAACAATCCTCTTCTCAGACATATCTGTACGAGAATCTATGTGGGAGGCATCAGAGTAAGGAGAAGTATAAGGAAGCCTCTGCCACTCATGTAGCCACTGCATGCACTTTCTCCTCAGTCCAAAGCCCCTTGTGAATCCAATTGGAAAAGCTAAGCATCCAGTGTCCAAGTTCTCTTTCTTTTGATGAAGTGCAGCATTCTTCTGCAATTGCGAAACAGCGAGTCGATCATCCCAAGTTTGCAATTTTAAGCCGACACGACCATCTTGGAGGCAAATTGAAGAAAACATATCTGAGTGAAGAGGTATCAAGGTATCATAATAATTGTATGGCAATCCCATGTCCCATTTTAGCTGGTCAATGGTTTGAAGTGGTAGAGTTCTATTCCTTGTAAGCATGAGCAATTTGCAAAGCCTTTCTATGAGCTCATTCTGATTCTGCTCAATAATGCTGACTTCTTCTTCATGAAGTTTGACAGCTTCAGCTGTCAACTGAAAGCAGGGTACACGAGTGCCTCCATTGTCAAAAATGTATGACTCACGGAAAATATTGGGATATTTCCTTATAAATGTTGAAAGCTTAACATAATGAGGTAGACCAAGCTGACCACGATGCTTTCTTAGGTGATAGATGGGAAGGCAGAACGAGGGAGATGAAGAAATGACAGAAACAAGGATACAGACAGCTCTAAGATTTCCTTGATTAATTACAATAGCATCCAATGATCTATCTTTGACCCATTTCAACTTCACATTCACCAGACTGAATTTTTGCTGGAAATTGTATCCTCTACGACATACTTGAATAAAGCTAGAGTCTGCACCCCGACTTAACCAGAACCAGAAACCCATAAGTCTACTAACTACAACAACAATGAAGATCTAATCACCTTATCCTAGTTTCAACAGTAGAGAATTTTGTTAATGAAAAAACAGAAATAGAAATACAAGTGAAAGTTATAAGAATCCTCGTATAGTTGTCCCTCTAATTTGGGGAAGAGAAAAGGTCAATGTCTGTGTGTCTCCAAAAGAGTTTCAGTCTTTTAGCACAAAAACCACTAATTCCAAATTCCTCAGCCACTGGGGGAATCAAATGCGAGAGAGTTTAAAACACATAAATCGTATTAAAGAGGTTATACGAATTCATTTCTTATCTTTCCATCTAATATCAGAGTAAAGATTTCTAAACTCATACCCCCTGAAGCAGTTACGAATTAACGAACTGAAACTTGATAGAGAACAACACTTGAAAGGAGATACAAAACGGGCCACGGCGAAAGAATCAAGCATGAAAAAGTGAATCAAGACTTTGAGAAATGCAATCAAACATGAAACAGTGAAAGTGGTTTAGGGTGTGTTTCTGTTGGCCAAGCAAATTAGTTGAGTTGCTTAAAGAGAACCTCCCACCAGCTTCTTCGCAGAAACAAATGAGTAATTCAGAAAAAATCAAAACCTGGGAAGATGTCAAATCAAAGGAGGGACGAGCATCACACCCTTCTCTGCGCACAAACACAAGGGAGACCTAGGTCAAGCCATGCTACCGATCCATTCCTGCCACAGCCTCGGCTGTACCAAGATAACGTTTCTGTCAATGTCGCAATATTTCAAAGCCAGCTTGCGATTATTCAGGCACGGGCAACAAATTTCGAATAGAGAAGCTCGAAAGGGATTATGCACAAACCATCGACACTCCGCATAGAGAATCAAAGATTAACCCAAATGTTCTTCAAAATTTTAAGGAGGTTTGGTTTAATCGGTCTTAGTTTTTTTTAATTACTATCTAATTATATGAAAATAATTAAATATTTAATAAAATTTAAAAATTAATTATATAAAACTTGTATTTTAAAATTTTATATGATTTTTATTAATAAAATTTACTGTATTTTGTTAAAATAAATAATCCTAATTATTTGAAATACTTGTCATTTCTAGAAAAAGAAGATTACTAAAATTATTACAACAAATTTTTGGCAGTATAACTATACCGTTGATAATTCTAAGCCCTAAAATAAAGTGTCTTAGCTATTTAGCTTGAATTATTGCCTCAAAACATGCCACAAACTTATATATTGCCTCACTTATATCTCTTACTTCAAAATGACTAAATAGAAATTTGTTAATCTTTCTTAATAAATCAAGATCATTAGTTTCAAGTAAGATGTCATGTAGCACACCACTATCATAGAACATATATCCAAACATCCAGATGACATTCAAAAATATACCCTATAAGAATGACATGTTAGAGCAATCATATTCACCATTATGGCATCGTAAAGAATATAAGTGATCATAAGTTCAACATTTCTCATTTCATTTAACAAGCATCATTTACATCATCATTACATCTCATAATCCATATATTTACATTACAAAAACATCTAAGATGAAATGAGATGCTAATAGAAATAATCTATCTAAACTCTTTAGACATCAACTGACTAGACCTTTGAGCTATTCCTAATTCTAAAATTGACAATACTAAACTACTACTAGATTGCCTTAGAAGTTAGGTCTCCTCAGTACTTGAAAAACAACGTTGCAATTTTGATTTAAGCCATTCCTGATTCCAAAATTAACAATACTAGACTGCTACTAGATTGCCTTAGAAGTTAGGTCTCCTCAATACTTGAAAAACAACGTTGCAATTTTGATAAGTTTTGCAAACTCAATAAGTGAACCATCATCGATGTACTCACTCGAGTCAAAACACAACATTACAAATATATAACCAAATTCATAAGTATATTACACTAGCTTGAATCAATTCCCATACAGTTTTGTATACCAAATCACACTATACACCATATCTCAATAAACACATTATAATACAAATATGTCATATAATCTTTTCAGAACAATCCAGTCTCTCACCTCAGTCATTCATATAATCAACATGTATACAAGTATTGCAGATCACTATATCAACATAATTCAATACTTTTTTTTTCACAATCATTCACATGATACATGTAAAGATATATATATGCAATGCATATGAGATTCTACTTTCATTTTTATTTTGTTGTGACCAAACGCCTATTTAATTGTCCTGTATCTATTGTAGATACTAGGCTCATTTTAAATACTGTCTCGTACCTATTATAGATATAGAGCTCATCATTCGTTAAGCCTAAGGCTCTATGTGCACATTTTTTAGCTTTAAGCTCCTTTTCAAGTTGATCACTTCAATCACAACTCCTTTATTTGATCATACATATCAATGTAATGAAAATGCATCAAATCACATATTATGCTATCAATAACTCTCATTCAGTGTGCACAATCATATAACACATTCATCAGATCTAAGTCTAGCATTCAACATATAGTTGAGAACACAATTTCC
>JANZLX010000003.1:6017324-6028433 GCA_025531955.1 Erythroxylum orinocense | reverse complement strand
TCAGTTGAGTGGTTCCTCCAAAGGACTTTTACCAATGGAATGACCCTGTTCCTCAACTGCTTGATCCGCGATCCCACAATCTTGATCGGCTCCTCAACATAGCTTAAGTTACTAGTAACCTCAATCTCCTGAGCCAGTATCATATGTGTCGGATCCGATCGGTATCTTCGGAGCATACTAACATAAAACACATTATGCAATTGAGATATCTCATTCGGTAAAGCCAACTTATAGGCCAAAGGTCCTATCCTCTCAATGATCTTATGAGGACCAATGCACTTAGGGTTCAACTTTCCCTTTTTACCGAACCTCAAAACTCCCCTTTAGGGTGATACTCTCAAGAATACTCTGTATTCTACACTGTACTCCATATCACGTCGGTGTTGATCCACATAACACTTTTGCCTATTCTGAGCCGCTTTAATTCGGCTTCGGATCAACTTTACCTTATCCATTGTGTCCTATATCAACTCTGGGCCTTCCACCATTCTCAAGCCCTCTTCATCCTAATACAATGGCGACCGACATTTTCTAACATACAGTACCTCAAATGGTGCCATGTCGATACTACTGTGGTAATGGTTTTTGTAAGCAAACTCTATCAATGTCATATATTGATCCTAAGCTCCTCTAAACTCCAATATATAAGTTCTGAACATATCTTCAACAGTCTTGATTGTCCTCTCACTCTGTCCATATGTCTGAGGATGAAATGTTGTACTGAAGTTCAACTTAGTACCCATAACGGACTGCAAACTCCTTTAAAATCTCAAAGTAAATCTAGGATCCCTGTTAAATACTATAGACACTGGAACCCTGTGTAGTCTCACCACCTCATTCACATATTTCTGGGCCAACTGATCAAGTGAGTTATTCTCTCTCACTGGTAAGAAGTGGGTCGACTTTGTCAACCGGTCCATTATGACCCATATAGCATCATTCTGCCTCAGAGTTTTTGGTAATCCTATGATGAAGTCCATTGTAATTCGTTCTCATTTCCACTATGGAATGGGCAACGATTGGAGCTTCCCTACCGGAGCCTGGTGCTCAGCTTTAACTTGCTAGCAAGTGATACATCTAGATACATATTCTGCCACTTGCTTTTTCATTTTAGGCCACCAGAAATGCTGCTTTAGTGTGTTATACATCTTAGTAGTACCAGGATGTATAGCATAAGTGGTCATATGAGCTTCCTCAAGAATGTCCTTCCTTAGATCATCCACATTAGGCACATACAGTCTTTGTCTCAACCATAATGTCTCATCCCTCAACTCAAACTCAGAATCTAGATTCATCTTCACTTTCTCCATAAGCTTGACCATAACATGATCTTTACTTTGCACTCTTTTGATTCTGTCATGTAACATTAGTCTCAACTTCAATGTAGCAATAAAGGACCTATCCTACTCCAGATTCAAGTCCACATTCAAAGCTCTCAAGTGAATCAAATTGGGTAACCTTGATAATTGAATCTGAGTTGCACTAATATTAGACTTTCTGCTCAAAGCATCTACCACCACATTAGCTTTCCCCGAGTGGTACTCAATAGTGCAGTCATAATACTTTAATAACTCAATCCATCTCCTCTGCCTCAAGTTCAACTCTCTCTAACTCAGCAAATATCTCAAACTCTTATGATCTGTGTATATCTGGAAAGTCTCTCCTTACAAATAATGTCTCCAAATCTTTAAAGCAAATACAACTGCAACTAGCTCTAAATCATGTACTGGACAATTGATCTCGTGAGACCTTAATTGTCTCGATGAATAGGTAATAACCTTGTCATGCTGCATCAATACACATCCCAATCCTTGATGTGACACATCATTATACACTACATAACCTCCAGTCTCCGATGGAAAAGCCAATACCAGTGCAGTAGTCAACCGATGTTTCAATTCCTCAAAGCTCTTCTGACACTCCTCACTCCATCTAAACACTACATTCTTCCTCAAAAGTTTAGTCAGAGGGACTGAGATCAGAGAAAACTTCTCGACAAACCTTCGATAATACCCAGCCAATCCTAGGAAGCTTCGGATCTCCGACACATTTCTCAAAGCTTCCCAATTCATCACTACCTCTATCTTCTTCGGATCTACCTGTATGCCAACCCCTAGTCACTATATATCCCAGAAACATAACGTGATCCAGCCAAAATTCACACTTACTGAATTTAGCATACAACTGCTTCTCTCTCATAATTGGTAAAATAATTATCAAATGATTAGCATGCTCCTTTCTACTCTTCAAATACACCAAGATATCATTAATGAACACTATCACAAATCAATCCAGGTAGGGCTGAAACACCTTATTCATCAAGGCCATAAAAGTTGTCGAGGCATTAGTCAACCCAAACGGCATCATTAAGAACTCATAGTGGCCATACCTGCTCTTAAATGCACTCTTAGGTACATCAGCCTCCGCTATCTTCAACTGATAATACCCTGATCTCAAATCCAACTTAGTAAACACCTGAGCTCGCTGCAACTGATCAAGTAAATGGTCGATTCTAGGCACTGGGTACTTATTTTTCAGTGTTACCCAATTCAACTGCCTATAATCGATGCATAACCTCAAAGTCTCATTTTTCTTCTTCACAAATAATACTGGAGCTCCCCAAGATGAGACACTGGGTCTAATAAAACCCTTTTCCAACAACTCTTGCAGCTGAGCCTTTAATTCCTTTAGTTCCACAGGTGCCATCCTATATGGAGGAATAGATATAGGAGTAGCACCAGGAACTAGATCAATCATGAACTTCATCTCCTGATCTGGTGGTAAACTAAGTAACTCATCAAGAAACACATTTAAGAATTCCCTAACCACTGGAATGTCTTGTACACTTTGCTCAGCCCTAGTATCAATAACATAGGCCAGATAAGCCTCACATCCTCCCTGCATCAATCTCGGTGCAACCATAAATGATATCATCCTAGCTGGCATTGCCTAATTAACTCCTCTGAAACTGCCCTCGGCTGACCAAGAGATTCCAGTACTACCTCCTTGGTGTAGCAGTTCATGATGGCCTTATGGGCAGTGATCCAATCCATGCCTAGGATCACATCTATCTCCCTCAACTGTAATACAATCAAGTCAACCTTCAACTCAGCTTGATCAATCTTAATCGAGCATCTCTTGCAGATCTCTCCTAAGACTGTAGTACTACTACCTAGAGGTGTACTCACCTATAACCCATGTTGTAACAACTCCCTATCACAATGCAGTCTACATGCCAAATGTGGTGCGATAAAGAAATGTGTGGATCCTGGATCTAGCAGTGCAAAAGCCTCAAAGTCATAAATAAGAAACACACCTGCGACCACATCTGGTGAGTCTTGGGCCTCTTGCCTAGTTATAGCATAGACTCTGGCGCGGGACTGCGGTCGGTTGCCTCGTCTCTTAGTCCTCATGAAAGAACTCTCAGCTCTCCCTCTGCCTCTACCTCGATCTCTCTGTCCAGATCCACCACCTCTACTCTGCTGGACTGTAGTATTACTCCCAGATCGCACACTGACAACAGACTGAGCTCCCAAAGTAACATGGCAATCTCTGATCTGGTGGTCCATAGAGCCGCATTTGAGGCAAGCTCCAGTCAATCTCCAACACTCACCACCATGCCTCTTCTCACATTGCTCACAAACTGAAAACTGACTCTGTCCTGTACCCCTTCCACTGCCAATCTGTGAAAACCTACCCTCTTCCCAGATCCTGACTGCCTTGATCCACCTGATTATCTGAAGGCTCTATTCTAGCACTTACTGAAGCTCCTGCCAAAACTGCCCTGACTCTCACTAGGCCTCTTTCCTCTAGACCCTTGCCCAGTCTCAGCTTGTTTCTCCCTCATCAGCTACTCAATTCTAATTGAAGCAGCTCTCAACTCAATAAAAGTACCCAGATCTGATCGTGCAACCTTGTTTTGATCTCCATATTAAGTCCATTCTCAAACCTCCTATACTTGTCTTCTTCTGTAGGGATCAGAGCAATAGCATAACCCGTCAACTCATTAAATCGGATCTCATATTCAGCCACTAACATCCTACCTTGCTTCAATTCTAAGAACTATTGCATCTTCATGCCCAAATAGATCTTGGGCATGTAGTTGTCTCTGAAGACCCTCAGAAAGTCTTCCCACTTCAACTGGCAAGGCCTGGTGGTACTACCTGGAATAATCTTCCACCACTGATATGCTAGACCCTGCAGTAGAGACATTGCATAATTAAAACTCTCATCAGGCTCGCAGTCCATGTGACCAAATACCCTTTCTGTCCTCTCTAACCATCCCTCGGCCTCAACAGGGTTTGTGCTATCATAGAAGTCCACAGCTCCCTGCTTTTGTAACCTATCATACCTCCTCTCCCTTCTCTCGGGAACTCTAGAAGGCATCTCCTTAGATCGAGGTACCAAAGACTCTCTACTAACTCCTATCGATCCTTGGTCAGTTGGTTGATCAATTTGATCACCTAGAGCGGATGACCTATAACAAACAATAACTTCAATCATTATCCGCATTTTTCATGATATTTCATGCTTAACATTCTATATGTCCCAACAGATACCAAATCATGCTCTAATACTACCTAAATGTAGCACCCCCTTACCGCAAGGTACATATCGGGACGCTCAGAGGTCATTTCGGTACATAACCTACGATAAGGGTGAGCTACGTTCGATCATTACAATCACTTCACATGGCATCATATCAAAATTCACTTATAAAGCATCAATAGAAAAACCATAATATTTTGATACCAAAATTTTCCTCATTTCACTTCACAGAACTGAAAGTCTACATTGTCCCTTTCAATATTTTCTATATGTACATCAACAAAACCTAATACAAAAGTACTATATGAAAGAGGAAAATTTACACAATCTAACTAATCTGTCCAAACATCCCAGCTGATCGACTTTGAGTCATGACTTCTCTTGCCAATTACAATCTACACGGCTGGTAGAGCCTCTCAGTAGCTAGAGTCATCTCTCAGTCCTAAAAGACAACGTTACAATTTTGGTGAGTTTTCCAAACTCAATGAGGTAACCATCATCAATGGTTCACTCAATTCATTCAACACAAAAATTCACATAACATATCATTCACAACTTAGCATAATGAGCACATATCACTTTTTCATTTAAAAGCAAACCAATTTGGCATTTCAAACAATCCACATACTTCTTAAAATGCATATGAAATGCTCATGAGACACTTTTTCGATTATTACGTTGTTTTGATCGAGTGCCTGAACTGTCCCGTATCCATTTTAGATACCGGACTCATTAATAACTATCCCTTATCTGCTTGGGGG
This sequence comes from Erythroxylum orinocense, assembly GCA_025531955.1. Lineage (NCBI taxonomy): Eukaryota > Viridiplantae > Streptophyta > Magnoliopsida > Malpighiales > Erythroxylaceae > Erythroxylum > Erythroxylum orinocense. The sequence continues at coordinate 6,023,124 of JANZLX010000003.1, read as the reverse complement.
ATACAGGGCTCATTTTGCATAGAGAGCCTTAGGCCCTTAATCACTTTTGAGCTCGAGGCTCATTTTTACTCGTTGAGCTTTTTGCTCTGATCGGTGGCTACTCTGGTCACAACTGTCATTATCTGATTATGCATTCATGTATAGACTATATGTACCACAATCACTCACATTATAAAGCACATAGTTCTTCACATTCACATTTAAGTAGCACTTCAATATCTCAATATACAATCACATTCATCGGACTTTCTGTCCAGAATCCATAATTAAACACATTCAAGTAGCACTTCAATATCTCAATCTACAATCACATTCATCGGATCTTCTATCCGGAATCCACAATTAAACACATTCAATTATGATTCAAAACATAATTTAAGCAAACAAGTAATTAAGTGAGACCATCTAGGTTACTCACAGGTTGCTCCCGAAACTATTGCCTCGAACTCCCAGCAATGTCTGGAGGATGGTGCTCAATTCGATCCTCTATATTAAACAACATACATATATATCACAATATGCAAAATTATAATTGTTCAATAATGCACATATATGAAATGAATTATATACAATGCATGTTCATGATAATACCGAGTATTTATCCATCAATTTCATCAAAAAATTAATCTCATATCAAAATTCATCTAACTATAATTTATACTTAGATTCATGCCTCACTAAACCATTAAATCACAATTCATAATTCATTGAATCACGTTCAGATTTTTCCAAGATACCCCTTTCAGGTCTACTATTCACATTTAGTTAGAATGCAAAACTAATGTAACTTTATCATACTCTCTTCTAGAAAAATGTTCCTTTATGTCTTATCTTTCCATTGACATCAAAATCACTCAATTTGGTTCAGTAATTTGAAAGATATGCCTCAAACATTATCGGGTTATCCATATTCAAAAACTGTGTGTTATGTACAACTTCTATCCAGAAATTCAACATCTTAGAGAAAGAATTGAAATTCAACTTCATAGATAATTTGTATGCCTATATCTTTAGTTTACTCCAAATTAAAATTCATCTTATTTCGATTCCTACATATCAAGATATCACCAAAATACTGAAGTATGTTCAGTGAAAATTTCTAACTCATACTCTTCCCACTGATCCCCTAACTTAGATTCAATCAATATTTTTCCCATCAAAACCAAAAGTTATAAATTTTTGTGGAGAGATAGAGGAATGTGTTAGGAATCCAATGCTTCAAAAATTAGATCATTTGGAGGTCGGACAAAAACGTTATGACCAAAATAGTAAAATATGTTCAGGATGGAAGGAGGACCTGCGGGTCACAATTGCAACCTACGCGCGTCTTCGGCAGACTCGCAATCGCGACTTTTGCCCTCTTCCTCCCTTTTCTCTTCTCCAGACCTGTTTAGTGAAATATGCATACCTTTTGCTACAAATACAAGATTAAGGTGATTCAAAAATCATTTTGAAGAAGACTTCTAGACCTACAACTTCCATGAAGACCTCAAAAATAAAATTTTGCCTCTATAAAGGTTAAAATTTCAAACCAATGCAGCTGTCCCGAATGCCTATCCCATGTAATATTACAGACTTCTAAATATCATATCTCTCAACTCCAAAGTTCAAAATTTTCATACTTTATATCAATGGAAAGCTAAAAGAAATATCAATAACTTTCATGAAGATGATTTTGTCAAAATTTGCCTAGATAAATACAGAAAAATTCATGAAAGTTTCAGTTTGAAAATTCAACACTGTTACTATTCATTCTCAGAAAATTCAAACTTCCAATTTTTTTTTCAGAAAACCACAGTTCAAATATATACTTCTATTTTGTCTACTCCATTTCCATCAACTCATTCACCATAAATTCATACTACTCCAAAATAGGCAAGTTTAATCAAAATCATCAAAAAGTCATATATCCAACTCTGCATTTCACCTTTCTATACATTTTCCTATATTTTCATTCTCTACATCTACCTAAATCTTTTCCTATAACTATCATTTATACACTCATTCCCATATCAAACCATCATTTTACAACCGCACTTCAACTCAAATATCACTTTTTTATCATCTCTAAGAAACTCATCCCCTCACGTATACACATACATATATATAAACATGCACAGTGAAGAAGAACAAGAAGCAGAGTATACCACCTTTGATTTTTTACACTCACTTCATACACCATTTTATTGCTATTTCAAACTCCAAAATTCATTTCCACATCACCTGATCACTAAAATCCATCAAAACTAAAATAATACTTTATCTATATTTTCATTCCATTTCACAGTAGTCATATATATATATATATATATACACATGAAAATTTCATGGTTATACAGATGGAAGTAATTCATCAAATTTATTTCATAAACCTATAACTCTAAAGGGTTCATTCACTACTTGTTGAAAACTCCACAATCTTCAATTATCTCAAAGCCCTAAACTCCATACAATTCACATGGGTAGATTGAGAAAATGTCCAATTTTGATTTTTCTTAGGACAGAAGAAACAAATAGCAGTGTGGGATGAGGAAACAAAACAAAGCAATCTCTTAGAAGGTGTTAATAGGAAAACTTTATGTATGGGAAGAGTTTCAGAGAAAGTTGCTACGAAAGAGATGGAAGCTTATGAAATAACACTAACCCCTTTTCAAATCTTAGAAAACTCAACTTACTTTTAACAAATTACAAAAGCAACTTAACTAAGTGACACTTGTCACTTTCCTAATGCCTAAGTTCTAACTTAGTTTCTTTTGAAACTAACTCCATTTAGCTCTCCCCTTTATAATCTAATTATCTCCAAATAAATTTCCAATATGGTAAATTTCCAATTTCTCAAAAATAACACAACTCAATCCAATTATACCTGGAATTATTCATGAATGCATGTATAATTATTTTCATGTGCAGAAAAAATTTACTATTCACGTGTATGTGTATGTAATATTATGCATGAGCATGAAAATGCTTTTCTAAGCTCTCATTGGTGACTCATATTTACTATTCTAACCTTCCCATAGGTAATGGGATGTTACACTATCTGTATGTATCTCATGCTTAAGAAAGGGTTTTCTGTGTTGTTTGGCCAGAGGACACACCTAACATTCATGTTTGGTAGGAATAGAAATCTTTGTCGCATTGATGTGCTGTAATTTCTCTTTGGATACATGTCCTAGTCTAGAATGTCACAAGTCAAAGGTTATTAAAACATTAAGAGCAACATTCTCAGCTTTGCAAAACTCTAAGGATGGACCTTTTAGGCTATTTGGAGGTAGGAAAGTCTCTGTGTTTAGCTCATATAGTCCATTCATTGCCTTGACAATATCCATAACATCATTAGTCTAAAGGTCCTGCAAAAATAACATGTTAGAAAGGAAAATCACAACAACTTCCTTCTGAGTAGTAAGCATATTGACAGATAACAAATTATTGAAGAAATTAGGTATGTGTAAAATTTCCTTGAGAGAGATTTTATTTCCTATTTGTGCCTAGCCAATATAAGCAACTTCTTGCTTTGTTCCATCAGGTAGAGTCATAGGATCATAGGCATCATTATTAGTCATGTAATTTGTGCAAAGATTTAGGTCTACTGTCATGTGTGTAGAAGCACCAGAATCAATAAGCCAAGATTTAGGAAAATTAAAAGCTAAGTTCACAGAATGTGTAACATTACCTACGTAATTTTGATACCCTAAATATTTTTTTTTACAGTAGTCTTACCTTTGAATGCTTTACTTATCCCCTGTTGAATGAAATAAGTAAGATTATAATGTATTTGTCCATTCCACGATTTTTCTTCACACTGCTCTTGTGTGGTATCTGCAAGACTGTCGATTGTTTGGACCATGTTTGCCTTCCCTTTTTCCTTCTATGCAGTAAGCTCCTTGTACTAGTTAGGGATTCCATGGATTTTGAAGCAGGTTTCCAAGGTATGCCCATTTTTCTTACATTTTTCATAGTACTTGTCATCCTTCTTGAGATAAAGTCCTTTGCTAGAGTTGTTATTTTTTCCACCTTTCTTCTAGCCACTTGACTGTTTAGCTAGCATTGCCATGTTTGGGGGTACAGCCTATAGTAGAATTCACAACCTTTTATCGTTCAACAATTTGCAACATAGAAAAAGCTTTATTCGCAATAGGTAAAGGCTTTATTAACATGATTTGGTTGATAACATATTCAAACTCATCATTGAGTCCCATCAGAAATTGTACAAGTCTATGAGCATTTTCTTTGGTAGTGATGGCCCTTGAAGCATCGAAATTACATATAGGAGTAAGGCTTAGATTAGACAAATCATCCCACAATTTTTTTAGTTTAGTATAATAGGCAGATACTATTAAGGTACCTTGTTTTAGAGAACTTATCTCCATTTCTAGCTGATACAACAGTGGCCCATTTGCTTCACCAAACCTTTCTTGTAGTTCTACCCAAAGTTCTTTAGCAGTAGGGAAAGATAAGAAAGTGTCACCTTGCTCCTTGATCATGGCATTAAGGATCTATGATTTTACCATGCTGTCTACTCTTTTTTGTTTTGCTAATAAAATTGTATCTTCTGTGGGCATGGTGTTGGGCCCCGCTCCCAGAACCCAACTATCCGAAACCAAAGGACGGAAAGCGCTAGCGAGATTCTATAGGATTATCCCAACGAACCCTAAACTAGTCAAAACAACGAGAACGGCTTCGAAAACGAATAAAAACAAAAAAAACAAAATTTGGCCTGAGGATGTCCGTTAAACAGACATGCGTGTCTGTTAAACGGACATCGATTGGTCAAACTGCCCAACTTACTCAAGAGTGTCCGTTAAACGGACATGCATGTTAGTTTAACAGACATGAACTGGGCAAAGGGTTTAAGACATCCGAGAAGCGGACAAGCACTAGACAGGGTGACCAAACTCACCCGAGAGTGTCCATTAAACGGACATGTGTGTCCGTTTAACGGACACGCACTGGACAACAAGTCCAGACTTCTTCTCTTTTCTAATCAAAAACCAATTTCATTTCTATAATCCTATCAAGCAATCACAACGTCACAACTATTCAAATGCCAATAATTAGACAATACACATTCATCAAATACAACTTTGAAAGATCATATAATCATTAAAGGAAAACTTTTCAAATTTTCATTTCATTGCCAAAACAAGATGAAGTTTATGCAAGGCTTTCATCCATAGCTTTAAATACATATTGGCATTACACATCAATCCAGTCACAAGTTACAAAAGTACATTGGATGCTCCATGTTCAATATGCTTGTAAAGCTATTCAAAAACCTAGCTCTTAACAAAACTACTCTCTCGAATTATCCACATTGCCTTGCAAGGATTCACTAGTCGCCTCGATCTGCACCTGAGGAGAGGAAAAAGGGTTGAGCTTCACAGCTCAGTGGCTAAACCATTATAGCCAATGGCCTTGGGCCACACAACAATCATAATATAACATGCACACATTCATGTAGGCCTCCCCATCACAAACAAAGGTTCAACATTCAGAGTGTAATACACAAATAGTAATTCATATTACTAACCAATATGACACATGAGCAAATTCAATCCGAAGTAAGAATGAACACATAAAATGCAAATGCGCACCCAATTGGCTCGAGGGTTCCATGGAACAAAATGATGAAACCGAAGTTTGCATCATGAACAAAACGAACCCATTTTCGGATCTCGTGGGCCACAAGCGGGCAGCTGAAATAAGGCTTTTGTCAACGTCGGCGTGACTACAAAACGGTTCCTCTCTCGCCCACACACAATCAAAGTTCATGCTTCAATGCAATCATTCATATTTTCAT
>JANZLX010000003.1:5998273-6009148 GCA_025531955.1 Erythroxylum orinocense | reverse complement strand
TCATCTATTTAAATTTACTCAAGGTGAAGCTATCAGAAATTTTACCATGAGATACACTTGGGTGGGTGGACCATAAGATGGCCCAGATGGAGCCTGGAGGGTGGAGGCATTTTCAATCTGACGAAGGAGGGTTGTGCGCACAGAGTTGAAGAGAAGAGAAGATAGGGATTTTTTTTAAGGGGGACCACTTATATTTGTAATTTTAAAAATTTTAATTATATAAGTAATTTTTTTAAAAATATATATTTGAAAGGGGGGGCCATGGCCCCCCTCCCCTATAACATAGCTCCGTCCCTGTTTGCAACAGCCGGAATTTAACAATTTGTTGAAGTACAAACTTGAAGGAAATATAGAGCGTTATGATTATTTATCGCAATGATTGAATTATTTTGATGAAACGGGACTTTTTCACTTTCATATAAGATTAAAAAGACTTATTTCTACTAACCTTTAGATATATACACCGGTTAACATTATTTTTCATAAATCCAAATGGAACAATAGCATCATTGAACTTATGATACCATTATTAGGAAGCTCGTTCCATATATTAACTTATTTAGCTTACACACAATGTATTTCTTTTCAGCTTCCATGAACCCTAATGGTTGATCCATAAAAATTTCTTTATATAAATTCTCATTCAAAAAGACAATTTTGACGCCTATTTGGTGCAACTTCATATCATAATGACCTAAAAAAGCTATAATAATTCTGATGGAGTCCTTCTTAGAAATTGGTAAGAAAGTTTATTATAATTAATAATATCTTTTTAGTAAATTATTTAGTAACTAATTTAATCTTATAACGTTCTACGTTAAAGTCATGTGTAGTCTTAAAGACGCACTTATAACCAACTTTATTGTAATCTTTTGTTAATTCCACAGTCAATAACCACTGAATGTTCTTACATAGTTCCTTTCATGTGGATTATAATACCTGAATTTTGTCTAGTAACTCCAAATTGACATGTGCCTTAAATTAGGTTTCATTCTAGTCCACAATTTAAAGGTATTATCTATAACTGCCTTACTATGAACCCTTTTCAATAAGTACATAATAGTTTTTAAAGCATATGTCCATAAAAAAGGGATAAAGATGAATTGCACATCATACTCCCAACCCTATCTACTAAAGCGCTTTTTGCAAATCATTTTGTTGTAATGTGCCTGGCATTATGTATCGCCCACAAATACCACACCTTTCAAGTTATCATACTTACCACAGGTATCCCTATCAAACTTGACTATCTTCACCTGTCTGTCTAATTATCTTTTAACCTCATTAATATAAACCTCCAAGACATTTACAATATGAGATATGTCATGCAGTAAATAGACATATCTATAATTTGAATAGTTACTTGTAAAAGTGATACAATTTTTTTTAATTAAAAGTAGGCATATCAAATAGTCTATATACATCAATGTGAATTATTCTAAAAAGATGGGTGTTTCTTATGGCTCAGTTCTTTATTGTGTATTTTGTTTGTGTGACTTTAATATAATCCATGCAAAAATTAAGGTCAATAAAATCCAACTTAGGAAGTATTTTATTCTTTATGAATGTTTCAATTTGTTCTTTAGGAATGCGTTCCAAACATTTATGCCATAAACAAGTAGATCTATCATTAATCAAACTACGTTTAATGCCAAAATTGGAATTAAAATCGATGAAGTTTCAATGTAAAAAACATCAAAATTTAATTTATATAAACTATCACATAGTACACTACTACCAATCACGTGGTTATATCTATACAAACTGAGACAGCCACTAATAAATGAGTATCCAAATCCATTAAGTTTTTTTAAAGAAACTAATTCCTAGATAAACTAAGTACATAAAAGATTTTACATAAACCTGTAATATCTAATGTCTAGGATTAAGTGATAAGTCCCGACAACTTCCATTGAAACTCTCAATTCATTGCCCATTTAGACAAATCTTTCATTTGGGACATTCCTCAACCTTCCTTTATAAATGTCATTTAGATTCATCACGTTCTTGTAGAAATGTCATTTACGTTAGAAATTTTATATTAATGTTCGTCGTTCGGCATTCCATTAACATACTATACAATACATAACATACATAACGACATTAAGTTTATACAAAATTCTACAACTAAGCATACACTAACAATAAATATTTACTACATGTTAATATCTAAACACTACTAATTATGTACATGCATTAAATATATTCTTGCTCAGTAACTATAAAATAAACACACAACATTTGAGTGATTTCAATATATTCTATAGCAATGGTCTTCAATTTACTCATAATATTATAATTAATTAGCATCAAATTATAAGTAATTAAAATTTAAACGTAATATTTGAAATTAAATAACATAATAACCTGAACAAATCCAACAAACTTTAATTCCAAATTATAAACATTATGTGTCCTTGAGTCAGTGATATATGCTGCCCACTCAACGTTCAACATTCATCTTTTACCATTGGGCACTGAAATTACAATTCTTCTCTAGTGGGCTAGCATTGGGAAACATCGTTAGACTTCCATTGAAACTTAAGAAAGTGGCATGTTTCAAGAAACCAAAGACTATGACCAACATTATAAATACTTAATCCCATCGTACTTACAACTATAGTATTGGTGTTAATAATTGTTTACTAGAACCTTACTATGAAGGACTTGTCTACCATTGTTTATTGCATTTTATGTGGATTTTAAAGCTCTTACGAGATTGCAAATGAAGATATAAGTATTGAAGTGAGTTGTATACTTTAAGAGCCATAAGTGTTTAAAAGAATGATTGAGCAACAAGAAGACAGGAAAATAGGATTTGGCAACAGAAATATAACAATGAAAAACAAGTTGTTGCAAATTACTGATAGTTTTTATTTGTCCGTCAAAAATTTAGATGGGAAAATATAATTTAGTAACGGAACAATACTGTCGACAAATAAGGCGGGAATTGATGGCAGAATAATGAAGTTTTGACTTTACCGACGGAATATTAGCGACGAAAAATTCTGTCAATAAATTTCCAACCTATACGTCGTTTGCTTACGGTTGAACGTCATTAACTTGAAGAAAATGGCGTCGTTTGGTTTAAAACCAAATGACGTTGTTTTGGTAACGTTAAAACACTCCCAAGATATTAGTAACTTTTATAACTAAGTTAGTTCGAGCAAATTTTGGATAGCTTCATAAGCATGTAAACATCAGCATCCCTATATGTTATATTTTGGTGTTAAGCCTTTGTTTAGAATGTAAAATTTAAATTAAATATATGTATGAGCTTCTGTTGTGTTGGTAATGAGTTTAGAACTGAAAAGTTCCCCATATGTGTGTGCATGTTTCTTTGCTGGTTGCACAATTCGAAAATCCAAGTCTTCCCTAGGAGTAAAAATTGTGTGCCGACTTCAAAGGGAAAATTTGACTAATTTATGCTAAATTAGTCAAAATTGTCTTTTGGAGAGTTATATCTTATCTTTTTAGCTTTCCATTGGTATATAGAATACAATTTTTGGACATCGTGGTCGAAAGTTAGGGTCCTTAGAAGGGAGGATGATTTGTCGGTAAAGTTGTATCGTCTGTAAAGATGATTCGTCTGTGATGACGTTGTACCACCTGTGATGTGTCATTTCGTCTTAAGACTTTTCTTCATCTTAAGTTGATCAATTCATCTGCCTTCTTCCATTTGTCTGCTTCGTGGCATTCGTCTGCCTTCTTCTATTTGTCTGTTTCGTGGAATTTGTTTGCCTTTTGGCATTCGTTTGCCTTTTGGCATTCGTCTGCTTCGTGGCATTCGTCTGCCTTCTTCCATTCGTCTGCTTCGTGGCATTCGTCTGCCTTCTTCCATTCGTCTGCTTCGTGGCATTCATTTGCCTTCTTCCGTTCGTCTGCTCTATTGTTCATCTGTATCATTTGGTCTAATTTTAACCCTCCAGATGATAGAGTTTGTCTTCAAGGTCTTCATGAAAGTTGTAGATCTTGAAGTCTCTTTTCAAACCATCCCGAGAACACCCTAGTATAATACTTATAGGGAAAGTTATAGCAATTTTCCCAATTCGTCTGCTTTCTCGTTGGGTTTCGTCTGACCCTACCATCTGTTCCATTTTTGACCCTTCAGACGATAGAATTTGTCTTCGATATCTTCATGAAAGTTGGAGATCTTGAAGTCATATTTTGAACAGCCTAAGGAATTGTTTAACTCGACATCTACAGAGGAAGTTATGCCTTTTGTCTCTAAACAAGTTCAATAGGGTCAAGGATAAGTTTCGTTTCAGTTTATGATATGGCTCTGAATGCTGGGGTCTGGAAGCGGGGGCCAGCATTGTTTGGTATCAGAGCTTAGGTTTTTCCTAGGCTTAGAATGCATAGTAGGATGAATTGTTATGTTATATGATTGCTTGTTGCACAGTGAATTGATTGAATTGCATTAAGTGACATGCATGTCATGCATACATATAGGAATTAAGACTAAAATAAAATGTAAGCTAATAGATAGTGTTTTCATTGAAGGAGTAAGATGCCACCTCGTAGAAGGACACGAGGAGTATTACAAGGATCGATTGCACCTGACTTTCTGCTAAGGGAGGAGAGTACTGATGAGTCTATAGCCCCAGGAAATGCTAAGGCTTCTGTAGGGCCCAATAGTAAGCTCGATCGATTACAGACGCGGGAGTCCCCTTTTTCACAAGAGCAAATGCCTGCTCCATTAGATCCGAGGATGTTTTAGGTATTTGCTCAGGCCTTTGCTCAAGCATAAGACTAAAATAAAATGTAAGCTACAAGATAGTGTTTTCATTGAAGGAGTAAGATGCCACCTCGTAAAAGGACACAAGGAGTATTGCAAGGATCGATTGCACCTGACTCTCCGCCAAGGGAGGAGAGTACTGATGAGTCTGTAGTCCCAGGGAATGTTGAGGCTTCTGTAGGGCCTAGTAGTGAGCCTGATCGATCATAGACGCGACAGTCCCCTCATCCACAGGAGTAAGTGCCTGCTCCATTAGATCCGATGATGTTTCAGGTATTTGCTTAGGCCTTTGCTCAAGCCATAGCTCAGATGCCACAATCTTTTACTCCGACCGTAGTCAAAAAGGGGAAGCAGTTTGACAAGCTTAGGAAGTACAGGACAGTGGATTTCTATGGGACAACGGATCCAGAAGAAGCTGAGATTTAGTTGAGAAAGACCGAGAGAATACTAGATCAGATGGACCGTGAGGATGAGGAGAAGGTTGTGTATGCTGCTAGCCTACTTCAAGGGGATGCTCTGCATTGGTGAGAGAGTGTGCCAGGGAGCCAGATGCGACCGTTAGTGCTTGCATGGAAGGATTTCTTAACAGTGTTTAAGAAGAAGTACCTGTCTGAGGTATATGTTCAACAGAAGCAGAAAGAGTTTCTGAGTCTCACCCAGAGGGAAATGACGGTGAGCGAATATGAGTGTCGATTTACACAATTGGCCAATATGTTGTTGAGTTAATGATGAGTGAGGTGGCTAAGTACCGTAGGTTTGAATTGGGACTGCATCTAGCTATTAGAAAGAAAGTGGTGGTGTAGAAGTTTTGTTATTTTCAACAGCTGGTTGAAGCAGCCTTGAGGGTGTAGAACATTGAGAATATAAAGAGTGTCGTGAACAAAAAGAGAAAGGGGATAGAACAGTTCAAGAGGGGAGGTGGTACTTCTATGCTTGAGAGAAGTGCTAGGACTTTCCCTGTACAGTATGAGGAGAGGAGCAGTGGCGCGAGCAGGTTTAAACTGATGAGAGCCTTTACTGTTTCTCATCAAGCCTCTATAGCAGGAGGCAGCAGAAGGGGAAGGGGAGATAGGTCGTCCATCCCCACCATAGAGGGGAGTGTTAGCGATTGACTGGAGCATGCTTTAACTACGGGAAAAAAGGGTACATAGCTAGAGAGTGCCCTCAGCATGCAAGACAGGAGAAGACTCAAATGCCATCTTCAAAGAGAACTGAGACAATGGGGCACAAGACTGTAACTAAAGTAGGCAGCTTCGATGCAGTAAGGAGGGTGAATCCTCCAGGAAGACTAAGAGGGCAAGCACCAGCTAGAGTATTTGCAATGACATGGGAGGATGGAGAGACCGCTCCAGAAGTTGTAACTGATACGGTTAAATTATTTGATGCTGATGTTGTTGTTTTAATTGATCCGAGCTCTACCCACTATTTTGTTTCATTGGGTAGAACTGCATATGGTAGGGATTTGAGCTCATTGGATACTCCCTTGATGGTGAGTACTCCAATCGGCCAGTATATTATTATTAGTCAAGTTTATAAAGATTGTGAGATATGTATTGGTGGAAGACAATTAATGGTAAATCTAATGCCATTGAAAATGGGAGGATTAGACGTGATTTTGGGTATGGACACTTTAGAGAAGTATAATGCCAACTTAGATTGCAAACAGAAGACAGTGGAGTTCGAGTTGAATAATGGAAGAAAAGTGATGTTTGAGGGAGATAGAAAAGCAAGCCTGCCTAGAGTTATTTTGGCCTTGATGGCAGAGAAAATGATAAGGAAAGGATGTGAGGCATTTTTGGCTTATGTGGTAGACACAAAGGCAAATAGAGGGAAGTTAGAAGATATACCAGTGGTCATGAAATTCTCGGATGTCTTTTCCAAGGAGTTACCAAGACTACCGTCACCTAGGGAAATTGAATTTTCCATTGAGCTTCTTCCAGGCACAATGTCAATTTCGGCGAAATTGAAGGAGCTTAAGGAGCAATTAGAAGATTTATTAGAGAAAGGTTCAATTAGGCCGAGCTCTTCACCTTGGGGAGCTCTAGTCCTTTTTCTGAAGAAGAAAGATAGATCATTACGAATGTGTGTAGACTATAAGAAGTTTAACCATGTCACCATTAAGAACAGATATCTGCTTCCATGCATAGATGACTTGTTTGATCAGTTACAAGGGGCAAGGGTCTTTTCAAAGATAGATTTGAGATCAAGTTACCATCAGTTAAGGATAAGGGAGCCAGATGTGTCAAAGAGTGCTTTTAGAATACGGTATGGCCACTTTGAGTTCTTGCCAATTAAGCCCGTACATTTCTTGCCAATTAAGCAGACAAATTCTTTGAATGCTTTGGCCAAGAAATATGTGGATGAAATAATCAGATTTTATGAGATTCCAAGCTCTATAGTTTCAGATAGAAATCCCATGTTCACCTCTAGATTCTGGTAAAGCTTACAGGAGGCTTTGGGAACCAAGTTACATTTTAGTACGGCTTTCCATCTACAGACTAATGGACAATCGAAGAGAACAATCCGGACATTAGAGGCAATGTTAAGAGATTGTGTTATGGACTTCAAAGACTCATGGGATGATCATTTGCCTTTGATTGAGTTCGCCTATTATAATTCCTATCACTCGTAAATTTAGATGGCACCTTATGAGGCTTTGTATGGTAGGAGGTGTAGAACTCCTATTTGTTGGGATGAGAATGGTGAAAGGAGGCTTTTAGGAGCTGAGTTGGTGCAAGTTACAGCTGATAAGATTAAATTGGTGAAACAAAGACTAAAAGTAGCTCAAGACAAAATGAAGAGCTACGCGGATGCATATAAAAAGAGATGAAATTTGACGCTGGAGACAAAGTATTTCTTAGAGCTTCTCCATGGAAAGGAGTTTTGAGATTTGGTAAGAAGGACAAGTTTAGTCCCAGATACATAGGCCTATATGAGATCCTTGAGAAGATTAGGCCTTTAGCCTGTAAGTTAGCTTTGCCACCAGAGTTCTATAAGATCCATAATATGTTCCATGTATCGATGTTGAGGAGGTACCGGTCTGATCCTTCACACATAGTTCATCCTTCAGAGGTTAAGTTAAGGAAGGATTTGACTTATGAGAAGCAACCAGTGGAGATTTTAGATTCAAAGGAAAAAAGTTTTAAGAAACAAGACTGTGAAGCTGGTTAAAGTTCTGTGGAAGAACTATTCTAGGAAGAGGCCACTTGGGAACCCTTGGAGGCCATAAGGGAGAAGTATCCACACCTCTTCAATGTTTCAGGTAAGAATTTCGAGTACGAAATTCTGTAAAGGAGGAGACTATTTGTTTCATTTTTTTTAGAGTTGGGATAGTAAATTAGCAAGTATGAATAGAAATTAGAAGTTAGAATGAAATGATAGAATTAAATTGGAATTAATATGGTGTTTATGGGTTAAAAGAGTTAGTAGACTTAGAATAAATGAAAGAAGGGGCAAACTTGGAAGAGACTTACTAATGGAGGGGAAAATGGGAAGAAAGCCCATATAAGTTGTCTTAAATTAGAAGAAGAAGAGAGGAGTGCCGTGAGAACCAAAGAGAAAGTCATGGGAAGAGAGGAGAAAAGAAAGAAGAGTGCGTGGAAGTCAGGGAAAAAGAAGAAAGAAGGAGAAAGAAAAAAATTTAGGCTAAACCTAAGGTAAATATCATCTTTCTTCTTGCTTAGTAAAAAAACAAAAGGGATTTGATAGAGAGATGAGTTGAGTAGGAAGAAAGAAGAGAAACCTTAGATGGATTTTTATGGATTTCTAAACTAGGCCCTAGGTTTTCTAACCTAGATGGGGTATGGGTAGGTTAAATTTGAGTTAAATTTATGTTTGTAGAAATTTTGTGATCTTCCTTATTTTGAAGTTATAAATTTTATTGGAATGTTGTTTTGAATGAAACCTTCATTGCTTTAGGAAATCAAGGGAATCCTACCCAAGAGTAAAGGGAAAGACAAGCTTGACTTGGATTTCCGCAAGCTAATCAGACGGGTAATGTATTTATAGTTACTGTGTGATTGAGCAAATTCTTGTCTATGTGCGAGTGTGCATGTTAAATCTTGAAATGGACTTGTTTGAATTGTTATGATTGATTGGAAATGCATGATGCTTTGAAATTATGTTATACCTTGAAAGAGGTTATAACATTTTGAATCAAATGAAAAGAAAGGAAAGAGCATGAAAAGTATGAAAGCATTTGATAAAAAGTTTTGAGCATGAAATTAATATGTACTTTGTTTGGGCAAGAGAGATATCCGTTTCGTTAGTCACGTGCACGTTGACCCATAGCCTTCTTCCAGCTGCCCGTTTGAGGCCACGAGATCCTGAGAAATCAGACTCGTTTTATTCATGAAGTAAACTTCGGTTTCTCTGTTTCGTTTTACGGAACTCTCAAGCCATTTGTTGTGCATTGCATAATTGAATTGCTAAGTATGAATCATTTTGAGTGTTATATGTTACGAGTTTGGAGCTAAATTAATGAATGATTAAATTGTTGAATTCATATATATAGATTTTTTTTATACATGTACATATGCTTGACCTTGGTCAATTGCCAATGACTATAAATATATTAGTCACTGAGCTGTGTTGCTCACCCCACTATTCCCTCATCAGGTGTAGAACAAGAAGGCTAGAAATCCTTGCAAGGCATTGAAAACTACAAAATATTAGTAACTTTTGTAACTAAGTTAGTTCAAGCAAATTTTGGATAGTTTCATAAGCATGTAAACATCGAGCATCCCTATATGTTGTATTTTGGTGTTAAACCCTTGTTTAGAATGTAAAATTTTAATTAAAGATATGTATGAGCTTCTGTTGTGTTGGTAATGAGTTTAGAATTGAAAAGTTCCCCATGTTTGTGTGCATGTTTCTTTGGTGGTTGCACAATTCGAAAATCCAAGTCTTCCCTAGGAGTAGAAATTGTATGCCAACTTTAGAGGGAAAATTGAACTAATTTAAGCTAAATTAGTCAAAATTGTCTTCTGGAGAGTTATATCTTATCTTTTTAGCTTTCCATCAGTATATAGAATACAATTTTTGGACATCGAGGTCGAAAGTTAGGGTTTTTAGAAGGGAGGATGATTTGTTTGTAAAGATGTATCGTCTACAAAGACGATTCGTCTGTGATGAGGCCATACTATTTGTGATAACGTCATTTCGTCTTAAGACTTTGCTTTGTCTTAAGTTGATCAATTCGTCTACCTTCATCCATTTGTCTGCTTTGTGGCATTCGTCGGCCTTTGTGGCATTCATCTGCCTTCTTCTATTCGCCTGCTTCGTGGCATTCGTTCGCCTTTTAGCATTTGTCTGCCTTCTTCCATTCGTCTGCTTCGTGGCATTCGTCTGCCTTTTGGTATTCGTCTGTCTTCTTCTATTTGTCTACTTCGTGGCATTCGTCTGCCTTTTGGCATTCATCTGCCTTCTTCCATTCGTCTGCTTCGTGGCAATTGTCTACCTTCTTCCATTCGTCTGCTTCGTGGCATTCGTCTGCCTTCTTCCATTTGTTTACTTTTTGGCATTCGTCTACCTTCTTCTATTCGCCTGCTTCGTGGCCTTCGTCTGCATTTTGGCATTTTTCTGCCTTCTTCCATTTTTCTGCTTTGTGACATTCGTCTGCCTTCTTCCATTCTTCTGCTTTGTGACATTCGTCTGCCTTTTGGCATTCGTCTGTCTTCTTCCATTCGTCTGCTTCGTGACATTCGTCTGCCTTCTTCCATTCGTCTACTTTATGGCATTCGTCTGCCTTTTAGCATTCATCTACCTGCTTCCATTCGTCTGCTTCATAGCATTTGTCTGCCTTTATTTGTATGGTTTAGTCTAATTTTAACCCTCCAGATGATAAAATCTGTCTTCAAGGTCTTCATGAAAGTTGTAGATCTTGAAATCCCCTTTTAAACCATCTTGAGAACACCTTAATATAATACCTGTAAGGAAAGTTATAACAATTTTCCTAATTCGCCTGCTTTTTCGTTGGGTTTCATCTAACCCTATCATCTTAATACGAAAACCCCAAGAAAATAAGGTTCTTGAAACCCCCTAATCCTATTAAATGAAAATCCTAATCTTTCTATTCTAAGAACATGCTAGATCAAACCCCAAATCATAAGTTTGAGACCCAATCCCAAAGAAATCAG
>JANZLX010000003.1:5970476-5987818 GCA_025531955.1 Erythroxylum orinocense | reverse complement strand
ATTAAAAATTCACTATAATTATAAAAGGTGAAGTAAATAAAATAATTAATTAAAAAATTTTGAAAAAAAGAGGAAGGAGAGGTAAGAGACAGTGAGGGAGATTTTAAAATTTTTTAAAAAGTTTGCAAAAAAGTTTTCCTATTTTTTTAAATTTTTGGTACCAGTCAATATTTAGTCGATATTTTAAATACCCACCAGTACCAATCGCTGTCATCATAAATAGGTCGGTACTAACCAATATTTAAACTCAGTACAATTGACATTTTATTTTGTACCAGTTTTAGTTCGGCACCAATCGGTATGAAATAGTATTGAAAATATTGGTTCAATTCTAATCCAACCTGAAGCATTATACTTATAATAAAAGTGGCATCATTATTTTAATTTGAAAAATAAAAATAACTGTCTTGAGTCAAATCGAGATTGGATCCAATAAAAATTATCGGGCTGGGTTGTTTGTGTTGGGCTGGGTCCAGGCCTAGGCAGGGCCTTGACCATTACCATGCCTGCTTTCCACACAGTCCCAGTGTCTCACCTCATTGTCAGCGGTTAACTAACATAGGGGGCCTAAACAGAATGAATCAGAGGCCCAGTCCAGTTTTGTTGTTTTATTTGGTTGATCTGTGAGGGAACCATCGAACGGCCCTAGGAGAGCCACGTCATCTATCCACCCCGCCAAAAACTTGACACTCTAAAAAGAGCGCGGTTTCATTGGCGCTAAAACCAAAACCAAAAGTGTCTTTTCCCCTCCTCTCTCTCTCTCTCCGCACTTAAAAGTTAAAACTCCCAAATTTGCTTCTTCTAGTTCTCTAGTGCTCCGTTTCTCTATTTTCAGGTTCGATAGTAGCTGTAGGGGAAAAAATGGCAGGAGGAGTGAAATCGAACGCAGCGAAAGCCAGAAAGAGAGTGGAAGCTGAAAATAATGATGATAATACTAATCAGAGCAATACCACTTCCATGGTTCGTGGCAAAGATGGCAGTGCTTTTACACGATGGTAAGCTACCCTTCAGATTTCTTCTTTTTGTTGTTTAGAATAGTTAGAAAGAGTTAAGTTTTGAAATGGGTCTTGAATCTTGAGAGAAAAATGGTTGCAGTGAGGAGTGCGGGAAAACAGTGGCGGTGGCTCTTATAAGCATGCATAGCTGTAGCCTGGATGCCAAGATCAAGATGAGTCTAGGTATGTGTTTTCGTTTTTCTTATACTCTCAATTCATGTACTCGTTGTTCCTCCATCCTTATTTAGCTTAGTAATTGAGTGATTTTCTCTTTGTTTAGATGCCCAAGTTGTGGAGAAACCAACTCAAGTGAAGAAACCTGCTGCTGCTGCTCCCGAGAGGTTAGTTTCATTCCAAGTATTTTACAGTGTGTTCCCAAAAAGATAACAATTTGACCTGTGGGTTTGTTATGCAGGAAGAAATCAACGTCCACGGAACCTAAAGCAAAGAAGCCTAAAAAGGAAAAGTCTAAGGGTGCTTCAAACAAGCCCAAGCGCCCCCCCACTGCTTTCTTTGTCTTCATGTAACTCTATCAATATCTCTTCCATTTCGTTTTTACTTACGATAGAGTGATCTCAATTTGGCTCAAGTTCTTCTTTGGACCTTCTGTTGTTGCATTTTTTCGTTTTAGTGTTTTTGGACATGTGTTTTGTGTGGTTCAATATTTTGTTTTCTTGCTATATCAGGGATGATTTTAGGAAAACCTTTAAGGAGCAAAATCCTGACTCTAAGGATGTCAAAAGGGTACTTACAATGCTTAATTATTCGTATTTAGTATATTCATATCCGCATTTTGGAGTCATGACATCTATGGCTTTTATCTGAATTTAGGTTGCAAAGGAAGGTGGTGAAAAATGGAAATCCATGACAGAAGAAGTAAGCCTTTGTTGTAAATTGACTTTTGTTTCTTACAAAATAAATGATCCAATTAAATGCATACAATGAATTGAATAGACTTGCGTTAACCAAATGTCATGTCTGATTTCTATTAGGAGAAGAAACCATATGTGGAGAAAGCTGCTGAGCTAAAGGCTGAGTATAACAAAGCCTTGGTGAGAAACACTGCTGAAAATGAAGATGTGAGAATTTTGTTTGCAACATTATACTAGTTATATTTATTGGGCTTTGAATGTAGTTACAGGTAATTTAAGTCCTTAGTTGATGTGATTTTTCATTGTAATTGCTCAGGGTGAAGCGGGGTCAACATCGGAAAAGGAAGATGCTGCTGCACTGGAGGGACAAGCATCAGATGAAGAGTAGATTACTTTTGATGTCTTCTTACTGGATGCGTTCTAGCATTGTAAATTTTTTGTCTTTAGTTAGTGAAATCCCTTAAAGCTCGGTTTTGGAATCTCCATAGTAGGTGGGTTGTAAGAAAACTCTTTGAAAATGCTTGGAGCTATGTAGTCTCTCTACTTCCAAACAATCGTGACTGATCAATGTACTCATGGATTTTAAATCTTTTACAAGTCTCAAAATCATGAACAGCAATCTAAGTTACTTTTATTTTCGTTTCTTCAGCTTCAACGTTTTATATATTATGCTAACCGACTAGGTCCATTGCTTCTTCAACACTGATGTTTGTATTATTGAGTGACAAAGATCTTTGTGATTTGGGTGAGAAGTATGTGCTGCTAGCTAATGAAAAAGAGAATAATTGAAAACATTGCGGTGTCGAATCAGCTTGCCATATGGTGTATTTTGAGCGATTGAGTCAGCTTGTTGCTGGCCCATATACCCTTAATTCTTTGCTCTGCATGGTGGCATAGGTTTGCCACATAAGCAAAGATTATGAGCATAAGCACTTGCAGGAAAGGCGTTGTAAGGTCTGCCCTGTGGGATCTCTCCACATAATCTGTTGGCCCTGAAGTTGGCATGCTTCAAGTTTTTGATACCCAACAAGCTAGATGGGATTTTGCTTGTGAGACTGTTGATAGACAAGTCAATCCATTGCAGTCTGGTCAAGAGTCCCAGAGTATCCGGGATGCTTCCTGTTATGTGGTTCCTTGAAACATCAAAACTTTGCAGGTCTCTGAGGTTTGAGATTGAGTTGGGGATATGCCCTGTTATCTTGTTGCTTCCAATATTGAGCACGTTTAAGCTAAACCCTTTAGTGAACTCTGGAATTGTACCGGAAATTTGATTTTGCGATGCATCTAATTCCTCCAGTTGGCTGCTCCTGTTGTTTAGAATCCTGGAGAGAAGTCCAGTGATCTGATTTTTTTGGAGATGAAGAACAGTAATCCCATCTGGCAATTTGACCTCTTGAAGATCGAACTTCAATTGGTTATTGGAGAGCTTCACCTTTTTTAAGTTGGACATGTTGTCCAAAAAACCAGAAATGCTACCTGTAAGAAGGTTGTCAGAGAGATCTATAGTATCCAAAGAGTTAGGTCTTGCAAATCTGGGAAGTGTTCCACGAAGTCCGGATCCTGCTAGATTAACTTCTGAAAATGCACCATCTTTGATCCAATTCGGAACTGTCCCTAATGTTAGATTGTTGTACGACAGGTCTATGGAAATCAGAGATGGAAATGCTTTACTTTGAAGAGCTGATATGGGTTGAGTGAACCTATTTCTGGATAAATCAAGGTACCAAAGCTTTGGTAATGTTGAAAGTGACAAGGGAATTGGTCCTGTAAGTTTATTTGAACCCAGAGAAAGATATTCAAGGGACTTGAGGCCACTGATTTGGTTTGGAAGTTTTCCTATCAGCTGGTTATTGTCCAACTGCAAGTTTTGAAGTTGAGCCAACGTAAACATGGAACCGGGTATTTCACCCGACAGTCGATTATGGGACAGTTGAAGGAAGTTTAGGTTTGGAAAAAACTGGAGCATGTCAGGAATCAACCCAGTTAAAGAATTGAAGCTAAGATCAAGTGTTTGCAAGCTGCGGAAATTCTTGAAAGTGTTTGGAATTGGACCTGTCAAGAAGTTTTTGCCTAAGCCAAGAAGCTGAAGGTTCCTAAGGTTGCCAAGGCTTGGAGGAATGTTCCCTGTGAGATGGTTGCCAGTGAAAGAGAGGGAAACAAGATTGGAAAGATTTGCTAAACCAGAAGGAATGTTCCCTTCAAGAGAATTGTCTTCCAAAACCAACGCCTTGAGATGGGCCAGCTTTGAGAAGCTTTCAGGAATTGGACCTGTAATATGCTGCATTCCAGTAATTTGCAGTGTCTCCAGGAAAGACAAGCTGCCTAGAGAAGGTGACAACATGCCAATCATGTAATAGTTACTGTCTCTTACATCTGCTTGCAAAACCAACTGAGTAACCCTCCCAGTGCCTGGGTTGCACTCAACCCCTTCCCAGTCTCCAGTACAGCAATCTCTCCCAACCCATGTGTACAGACTATCAGTAGTGTCTTTCTTTATGCTGGCTTTGAAACCAAGCAGAGCTTCCCTATCGGCTTCCGAGCAGATTGCGGAGAGCGACACATCAAGAATTGAATAGACCACCAAAAGCTTGAAAACCCACCTCAAAGACTGCATTTTGTGAAGTTGGTCTCGATCAGATGGAGTGAGTAAGCTCTAACAATAAGAAGAGGTATGAGACTGACACAGAAACTTTGAATATTTTGTAACATAAGTAAAAGTAACAAAAGAACACCTCATGCCTGGCTGTTTAATTCTATTCTATTCTATTCCTTCACGTATAAAGGAAGGTATAATGATTATGAAAGATGGCAGAGAAAGAGATCGAACTTATAATGTAGTTAGCTTTTTTCCTCTGTAAGAAACGGAACCGTGTTTCTCTTATTTATAGCAAAATCAAAAGAGTTCTGGAAAAACAGGGGGACTCGGTACATGTTCTTTCTTTCTTTAGGGATGTCTCTATGATGGGGTGTTTCTGATTTCATATTGAAGAGATTCACATGGAAATTTGTGACCGTTTGATGGATCACGAGAATTCTAACTTGCAAATTTTGAACGTTGGAGCGCACTTTGATTCAAAACCTCACACTCACACTCACACTCACACTCATCTTTTAGTTGAAGCCAAATGATGACACATGTTTTGCTGTACTACACCATCCCCATGGTCTTGCCCCTCTAATTATCATCATAGCGTCTAGGATTGGATTGGACTGTCCTGAGCCATTTATTCACGGGTGAGGAGGCTTTACCAATTTGACAGTCACAAGCCAGTAGATGACAAGCAAATGTTTTAGCCTGGAGAGCTCGAGCTAGATAACCTTTTCACGTTCACATGTCAGGATAAGTACATTTTTAGCCTCTTGTATTTGGAAAGGGTTTTTTTTTTTTTTAATTTACGAGGTATTTTAAAAGAGTGTTAATCATTAAATAAATATCTTTAAGTGATTTATTCTTAAATTAATTCCTGCTCGAACTTGATAGGTTCCTTATAGAAGGCAAAGTTCTGGTTCTAAATTTTAAACGGCTGTATACATAAGGGCGATTCGAATCCATGATCTCACTCAAACTAGAAAAATCTCTTACCAACTCACCTACGCCCTGAGATTAAGAGGCCTTATTTTAGACTAAGCGTATGTTTGATTAAGTTTTTAGGGGGTGAATAATTTTTTTTTTGCCGCAATTTAAAAAAAAAAGAGTTTTTAACTATAAAATAAAAAAATATTTTTTTAGTAGATATAACTTTTTTGCAGCTAAAATACAGTTTTTTAAGAAGTTTAAATTTATAGCTTATCAAAAAAGTGCTTTTTCAGATCAATTAATGAGTCTATTTTTAATCTCTTTTGTCATTATATTTTACACATAATTATCACAAATTCATCTTTACGTTTATTTTGAGAATTATATAATATTATTTGACTTTTTTATATGTTTTAATATTTATTTTTTATATTAGTTTTATTTATGTTATAATCCGTATAAAAGATTTGGATAAATATATTTTGATTTATGTTTCATATAGTTTAAAATTATATAATAATTAATATATTTTGTTTTGCATATTGTTTAATATACTTTAAATAATATTTATATGCATAAATAATTTTTATTATAAAATAAAATATAGTTAAAATTAAAATTATTTTTTATTTCTATGTTACCAAACAATCTACTGTATGAAATTCTTTTTTAAGTGACAATCAAACAGTTAATTGACTTCTTAGAAAAATTCTTCTAAAAAAAGATCTACAGAAAAAAATTTACTGATAAAAGCTCCACTGATATATTCCCAAGCAAACAAAAGCTAAATTTATTTGACAAATTCAGTAATTAAAAGTAATTACAACAATAATACTTTGTAAAAGTCTCGCTAAAATGCAGGATTTGAAGAAGTCTAATAATATATAGCTTTATCTTTATCTAATAGAAAGACTGTTTTCGATAGATTCACGTGTAATGCAAAATATTGATAATACAAAATATACTTCATATTAATGAAGATTTTCTCAAATGCTAAACAGATCTGCATTTCCTGTCACCACTGATTCGCATTCTAAGTGTCCTGAGGGGGAAAAAAAATAGTAAAATTAGAAGAGAAACCAAAGCTTAAGAGCTACTAATCACTCCATTATTCTCTGCTTAAGCATAGAGCAATTGACAATACCACATTCAAAGTTGGTGGTTGTTCCACTTTTATTATAGAAAGTTAGATCAACTTGTTCTTAACACTTGTAATCCACTAAAAGTAAACGTAAATAATGCTCAACTAACCAACATAATTCCATAAACACAATGTTTATCGTCAACCCATAACTCTTTCCCTTGGAACATCAATATCCCACGACTTGCACTCCTATTAGTTTCAACCTATTCGTTCATGTTACATCACAATCAATAGCTATCAGGAGGAGTCGTCTAATTAGTGCTTAATAACTTAAAAGCTTTCATCATTATAAATCAGAAATGCCTTAAATTTATAAATAAATTTAATAATTTATTTAAAATATAATTTATGAATTATTTTGTACAATTAATAATTTATTGATACACTTTCAAATACGAATTCTTACTAAAAAAGTGTAAATTTTAGGTCAAAAATGTATTTTACATCTCAACATTTGCAACATGATATAACTTGAATCATAACGTTTTAAAGCGGTGGGAACAAACTCTAAATGAATAGAAAATTTGATGGAGTTAATTTTTTGTCAATTAAATATCATGTCAGTATTGTTTTTATATTATTTAAGTACAAGTAACTCCAATGTCGCATAATTAATTTTTTTAATTAATCAAACAATGGATCCCATAGTTAACAACTAGGTCATTGTTTACATATTTTAGACAGTAAGTCTCACTTGTGATATAGCAATGAAGCTCATATTTATATATATTAGATAATAAATTTTACAGAGAAATTTACTTTTTATTTAAAAAATAAAAATAATATTACGATAGTATCAATATAGTGTTTAACTAACAGGGAATTATCTCGTTAAAATTTAAGCTAAATTTTATTATCTAAAAGACATCAATCTCAAGAATACAAATAGACCGTTTTGTTTTTTTTTTTTATATATGTAATAGGGCTTAAGTCCAAAAAGAACTGCATGTGTGTTATTCGAGGGAGAGCGACTCTAACTGAGTCTGTTAACAGTAAAGGCGAAATTCCATCCACAACTTTGTAAAACCATTGTATTTCTAGTGGCAATCTGTAGTTGTAATTGGCTAATCAATCTGCGCAACAATTACTCTCTCGAAATACATTATGGATCCGCACCTCTCAATTCTGATAAATTTTATTATCAAAAAGACATCAATCTCAAGAATACAAATAGACCGTTTTGTTTTTTTTTTGATATATGTAACGGGGCTTAAGCCTAAAAAGGACTGCATGTGTGTTATTCGAGGGAGAGTGACTTCAACTGAGTCTGCTAACAGTAAGGGCGAAATTTCATCCACAACTTTGTAAAACCATTGTACTTCTAATGGCAATCTGCTATAATTAACTAATCAATCTGCACAACGATTACCCTCTCGAAATATATTATTAATCCGCACCTCTCAATTCTGATAAAGGAATTTTGTTTGGCATGCGATGAAACTATTTAGCCACGAGTTGATGTCGACAAAAGTGACTAATTTCTTGACAAAAGTAAGACAGATGAGCATTAAAAAAGGAATGGCTCGTATTGAATTTTGACATTTGTGTCTTACTCTTAGCCAACACCGTATAAATTCCCAAGATGGATTCAGTCATTTGTTTCCCCTAATCTTCAAAATTAGAAAGGGTACTAGCTAGGTCAGGTGGTCCAATTAATTTGATTTCTACTCAATTTTCCCTTTTTTTTTTACCTTAAAAGTCTCCATGTTAGCCTCGTGACCGTTTTGTGTCAATGGTAGAAATTATAGTAAAATTTCAAATAATTTTAACTTTAGATCATATGTGAAACTTTAATTGTGAAATTCTAAACGATATCGTGTAGTGTCACGTGTTGAAAATAATTTTTTTTGAATTTATAATTAAAATTTTTAACAAAAGTTGATGATTGAGAGAGAAGGGTATATAAAATTAAAAATTATTGATAATTTTTAAAAGATAATAATTAGGAATGTTAAGAAAGATGATTGTTTTTAGTAATAAGAAATTGGATTGGGGCCCTTTAAAAATGACGAGTTAATCACAAGCTTAATTAAGGAATGGTGTAGACTCCTTGATTTTGTAGGGCCTTACGAGTCAAAAAGTACACAATTTCACAATGGAAGAAGGGGAAGGGAAGCATCAAACATGAAGATTATTTTTTTAATTTTTTATGAAGTGTTTCAGTAGAGTTTTAATTATGTAAAAGTACTTTTGAGCTATTTACATTCAGACTAATTTTTGCTCGAATCGGATAAGCCTTTTATGAAAGGCAAAATTTTAATCTTAAATTTTTAAATAACTACATATACGAGGACGATTCGAATCTACAACTTCACTTAAACCAAAAGAACCTCTTATTAATTTATCTGCGCCCTGGGGTTAAACATGAAGATTTTAACTGATGTTTAAGGATGAGGATGAGGATGAGCTGGATTGAATAGTCAAGACCGAACTGAAGTCTCTCTTCCTCGTGGGTTGTCTCTTCCAAAAGTAACGCGTCTCCTTAAAGCAGTGAATGAGAAATCCCCACTGTCCTACTCATATCTCTTCCTCTTTTTTTTCCTTTTCTTTTTAAATTTGAAAATAAGAAAATTAATATTTGAATTTTATCCTTTAAAATAAAAATAAATTATCAAATATCCGTAATATTTTATAAATCTTTAATACGAAAAGGAAATCACAATGTGAGTTTGTGACCACAAACCCTACCAAAACCTTAAAGTTACGAATAAATGATAATTCAGTGCATGCGAAGCAATTGGTTAAAGGAAAAGTAAAAGAAGAATAGATAAGAGAAAAGAAAGAAAAAAAGAAAAAAAGAACACACAAAGTGATATTAGAAATATTTAAAACTAATAATTTGCACTAATTATTTACTAAAAAATAATTTACACTAATTACTTGAATTATTAGTTGACTTGAATTTATAATTTTTTAAATAATTTATTTAAAAATATGTTATTTCGTATTTTTAAAATTTTAATTTCATCATAATAGGAAAATAATTAAGGCTTGATTTTTCAAATTGCTTTGATATTACTACAAATGATGATACTAAACATTTTGTTAATTTAGGTTAAAATTAAAAAAATTTGCATCTATAAGATAATTAGGAATTAATCGTGCTATAAAATTTCACCTCGTTAATATATTTCTTCAACAGATTTAGAAACATGCTCTTATTGATTAAAAATAAGACTATACAGTACTAGATATGCTTGAACTCAAAATACTATTCCACGTCGTACAAAAAGAAAGACTCAAATATACAAAAAAAAAAAAAAAAAGTAAAAAGCAGATGATATCTGAAACCAACTTCCAACCAATGTGTTACTTGTTTGTTAGACATATGTATAGAAATGGATAGAATTAGGTTGCTATGCCTATGATTGCGGAATATGATTGAGACTTTGGTTATTCTTAAATTGGTGTCCGAGTCCCTACAAATGAAAAAGCTGAAGGACACTTTGGGTTACTATTGTCCTAAAATTTGTGAGGACCCCCTACAACTTGTCATATAATTGTCTAAGTACAACTAGAGAGGAGGGTCCTACTCCTATGCTCAAAATGGCCTATCCGCAGCCAACGAATCACTATAATTATAACAACTTTCGCTAAAATGTAGAAAACTTTTATTTAAGTCTAATTATAGGCTGCAAAAATTAGGAATAAAAAATAAAAATATTATTAAGTTATTATTAAAATAATATCCTATTATTCATTTTATTTTGTTTCATAATTATTAAAAATTATAATTTCATACAATCATTAAATTTTTATTAATTATTTATGAAATATAAATATTTTAATTAATTATATGCAAAATAAATTATATAATAACTAAAAATGAGTTATTTATTCAACATAACTTTTTTTTCTATGTTTTGTCTCAACTGAAGCTCTCTATTCGCGTTTCTTCTCTTGTTGGTAATCGACATATCTATCTAGGTCAGTTTTTATTGTTCTAATTTTTTAATTTGTTTATTTTTTTTGTGATAAATTCGTCTTTTTATTTTCTCCATTATTATTGTATGCAAACATGTTCATATTTTTATCAATATTGCACATTAATTTATTTTAATGATTTTATATCATAAAATAAGTTCATTATGGTTTTTAATTTTAATTTTATAAAAAATATATAGAATTATTTAAAAATTAATAATTTATTTAATCATTAAAATAATTTTAATTATTTATTTATTAAAAACAAAATATTTATTTATTATCAATAATATAAAATATTTAATTAATTATTGACAAAATTAATCAGATAATAATTAAACATAATTAAAAAAAATCATTACCATTATTAATATTTGATACCAAATTCTGGTATAACTGTTAACTTCTATAATCTCATTCCTAATGCTTACACATCAAACACGCACAATCAATAATTCAATTCCTATTTCGATTATCACTTTTAATTTTCATTCTCATTTTTTTCTCTAATTCTTTCATTACAGGTTACTAAATGAGAACTAAGTGTTTAAGATATGTACAAAATAATCTCAATATGAGTTCCACATATAAAAAGCTTCGTAGCATTGTTAAAAATAATCTCAACTATTCTTTTTCAAAATGTCTTTATGTACCTACAAATTAGGATTAAACAATCTTTAAAAACTAGGAATGCAATTAGTGTTTTTATTGAAAATTTTGTGTCATGTATTAATTAATTCAAATGAGGGTGAATCTTAAAACAACTGATAAGATAACTCATTTGTGAATTGCAAAATGAAGATTGTGTACAATTGATGACTCTTATCCGGCACTCACAAAGTTAAGAATTTGCCTTTTTATTAATTAATTCAAATCTAACCTTTTTTCAATCAGAGTGTTTTTTTTTTCAATATTTAGGGAAGGAACCTTCATATATTTTTCACAAAGGCATTATCTTTTTCCGAAATTACTAATATTACCCTAAACTTTTTATATTAGAAACACGCTTAAGACTCAAAAAAGACAGTAGTCACACGACAATCTTAAAAAGAAATGATAAGATGTACTAAAATTATCCATTTTTAAATTATCTGTTTGAAGCGAGAACAGATTTGTTATTCCTGAATTATTGTATCTATTGTGCCTGAATAAATTTCAGTCATTTATTACAATAAATTGAATTACTAGGATCTTAAAGGTACAGCAGAGCACAATAATTCAGGAGCAACATATCTGTATCTGCTCCTGTTTGAAACCAGTAGATTATAAGAACAAAAACAAGATGAATTCGAAGCAATATCAAAAGCTAGAAAATCATATATTCATGCAAACTAACAATTTATCATCAACCACATATTTTTCAGAAGCTGATGCACATTCTGTTGATCTTTTGTGAACAATTTGTTTGTGTTAGATGCACATATATTCTTGTGTTAAGACATTGCTGATGGATGAAATGTCTACTGGGAGTAACTGATCCGCTGCTAAATAACCTCATGAAATCAGATTACCTCAAACTTGCACATACATTCTCTGTTACAGTATTGTAACTAATGTTGCCTGGAAGAAATCGTAGGTTGTTGCCACTAGTTGACATTAAGGATATGTTGTAGTGAAGAAAGTATTGACCTGACAAGGCCCAAGTTAAGGATACCCCAAGAAGTCTGAGCCTGACTTCTACTTGGCGACAGTACGCTAGCCCAAGCAATCTAACTTGTCCAAGACATCCACTTATCCGAATGACTCCCCACTCCAATATCAGGCTCACCCCTTATCCCTCGGCTTTCTCCAACCCTTGCATGGTCATATCACAACAGCTTCCCAGTATAACTCCCTTGCAAGTCTATCCTCTCCATCATCAACAACCCTCGTGAGTTCTCCAACACAGCAACACTGCTGGCACTACAAGCTCTAAATCGTCGTCTCTTTCCTTATTCATCCCACTACCACCACCTCTGTTCCTTTCTTCCACAAAAATATCTTCTTCCCTCGCTATAAATGTATAAACAGCACCCATCCTCGACACCATATTCATCCACAGCCCTGGTTTCCCATCCCCAGGCCATAAAGCAGCAAAATTGTTACCTGAAAATCAAAAGTCCACTGTCAACTAGTCATGGGAGGTTCACAGTGGCATCAGCCTATAACTTAACTGAAGGCAGCAATATGGTCTTCGGGACTCCAGCTGAAAATGGGAAGGGCCTTAGTGGAGTAGAGCCTTCTTGTGGCTTCTGACTAAAGAAAAACTGTTGACAAATCAACAGAGAGTGGCTCGTAAGTTCACAATAGATGGCAGTTGTAATTTAAGTGGACAGGAAGAGAAGTTTGCACGTCATTTGAGATTGCCCGTGCGCGAAAGCATTCTGGTGTACCTTTCCCTCGGTGACGGTGCACACGGACTTTTTCCAACAAGTGGATCGGTGAGTGGCTCATAACCTTAGGACGGATGTTCAAGTAAACCAAATTGCTTGGGGTACGATTTATGGAGTAACCCGCTGATTTCTCTGACAATGGAGAAATTGAAGCATTTTTGAAGCAGGTTTTGTTTGGCCTGAAGCTGGTCCTCGGGCGGCTATGAAGTATGTAGAGTGGATAGCAAGAGCAAGGATAGCGGAAAGCTGCGTGTTGCAGGATCAGGGATAACCGGTTGGAAATTTAATTGGTTGGACTAAACCAGCAGAGGATTGAGTTAACATGAATTCGGATAGGGCAATCAAACAAGGGTTTAACATTTGCCACCGCGGGTGGTTTAATTAGGGATTGTCAAGGAAGGTAGTTTGGAGGGTTCTTTCACCACATTGGCAGAGGCTTTCCTGTAGCGGCGAAACTCTTGGGTGTCCACTCGAACCTTACCCTGGCTTGGGCGCTAGGCTATAAAAGAGTGATCGTTGAAGTGAACTCCTTTGAGGTTATTTACATCCTCTCCTCTTCCAGTATAATTTTAATTGACGATATTTTGCTAGTGGCAACTACACTAGGATTAATGCATTGAGCCTGGGAGGTGCAACTCTAACATGTGTATCATAAAAGAAACTAGTATGCAGATCGGCTGGCCTCTCTTGCAATGGTTTTTAGTCCAGGCCTGCATATTTTGCAGGAACCCCCTAGTGACCTTCCGGGATCAAATACAACGAGACAAGCATGGTGCTTTGTACCGCTGAACCCTGTGCTAGCTAAGGTGCTTTTATTTTCATCCTATGTAGCAAAAAACATAAAATAATAAAAAGAGTTGATCGCTGAAATCTGCCATGGTCATCAAGAGAAAAGAGCCATAGCAGGACATCCTCTCCTGTATTAATATGCTTCACAGTGATGCCATTGGCAGGCAAGAGGATTTCAGTTTCTTCCTCCATGTCTATGGTATCTCAGAAAGCTTAAGGTGTTCAACAAGCTCAGTATCCGAGGACTTGGACAAGAGATTGTCATGAATGAATGGCTGGCGAGGTGCAATGCAAAAGTAATGAATTAGCCTCTCTGCAGCCTCACCAACATTGTAACAGCCAATGTTAGGATCAAAGATGGCGAGATTAACATATGAATTGAAATAAGCAGAATGGAACCTCCTGAAAGAATATCAGTCATTACTCGAAGCAGAGTTCATCCTCGTCATCTTCCCAGTTCATATCTTCATGACCATCTACCGAGTTCATATCTTCATATTCTGAATTCATATCTTCTTCATCCTCCCAGTTTATATCTCATCAACATCTTAATTTTTGAAGTTCATATTCATATTGGCTGACACTTCCATAATTATCATCATCAGCATCAACTTGCGCATACAGAGTTATTCCACAATTTTCTATGACACCATGTACAGCATCTTGATTATACAACTTAAATTCGTGAACATCTCAAAGAGTCTTCATGTCAGCTCCGTAATGCTTCTGTATAAACTCTAGGGAGTGTAGGTCATATTACGCTAGGTAAATTATTATTGAGTTGCGAAGTTTAGAATATTGTACCCTTCGACTTTTGCGTTTGATTAATAAGTGAATTATTTCTTATTTTTCTTGAAACACAATTGGGATAAAAGTATACAGAAGGTTCATACAATCAGATTGATGGGAGGGATCTTCAACTGTGCAGCTCCTCATTATCTCAAGTCTTATGTGAAGAGAAGTGAATTTGAAACTCATATCCATAAGAGTCATGCCGACCTTCTGCATCCAAATGCAGAGAGAGAGGAGGGCCTGGAATTAGCAGTTCAATGTATGAGACAATCCATTACTTCAGATTCCACAGTTTGAGGTCCCCCAAGGTCAATTATTTCACCTGGTTCAAATACTCAGCTTCTTGATTTTGAAGACGAAGCTCGTCGATAGTAGACAAAAGAACAGTTTCTTTTGAGGCCATTAATACAACAAACGCCGCCATTCCTTGAGAGTTCAATATTTAATATTTTTATAGCAAGTTATTTTCTTGGAATGAAAGGGCCCTAAGCTTAAACTAACCACAACAGATTAGATTGCCTCAAACATAGTTCAAGCAGCTAAGTAACCTACATAACGATGCCTGTCAAAGTATTGTAACTAAAGCTGCCTGCATCTGGGCCACAAGAAATCGACATTTATTTAAAGTTCTAATCAAATTAGGTTTCACATTAAGGATGAGTTGAAGAACAGGCATCTTTATTTAAGCACAAGCAAGCAAGGTGCGTAGATATGGTGCAGTGATAGCATTCACCTGACAAGGCCCAAGTTAAGGATACCCCAGGAAGTCTGAGGCCATGACTTCTCTTTAGCTTTCATCAACAGTACCCTACCCCAAGCAACCCACCCTGTCCAAGACATCCTCTTATCCCAAGGACTGCCCCACTCCAATATCAGCCTCACCCCTTTCTCTGCTTCTTTCTCAGCCTCTTCAAACCTTCCTTTGGTCAAGTAAACCTGTCCTAACACCACATGTGGTTCACCAACAAAAGGGTTCTTCCCAATACAACTCAGTAATAACTCCTCTGCTTTTTCCAACCCCTTCTTGCTCACATCACAAACAGCTTCCCAGTACAATTCCCTTGCAATTATTTGATCTCCATCACCAACAACCCTCCTGCAGTTCTCCAGAACTGGTGGCACTACAAGCTCTATATCCTCATCTCTTTCCTTGTTCATCCGACTACCACCACCCCTGCTCCTCTCTTCCACAAAGATGTCTTCTTCTCTCACTATCAATGTATAAACTGCACCCATCCTCGACACTGAATTCATCCACAGCCCAGGTTTCCCATCTCCAGGCCACAAAGCGGCAATATTGTTACCTACAAACTCTAGTCGACCGTCGAAGTTGTCAAATAACGCATCTTGAAAACCAAAGAGTTGATCACTGAAGTCTGCCATGGTCATCAAGAGAAAAACAGCCACTATTCTTCTTGTTAGCAGAACATCTTCTCCTGTCTTAATATGCGTCACAGTGATGCCGTTAGCTGGCAAGAGGGAGTTCAGTTTCTTCCTCCATGTTTCCTCCCCATCGAACAAACCTTTCTCCTTTGCGTTTCTCAATGACATCTCAGAAGACTTAAGGTGTTCAACAAGCTCTGTATCCGAGTACTTGAACAAGAGATCGTCATGAATAAGTGGTTGGCGAGGAACAATGCAAAAGTAATGAATTAGCCTCTCCGCAGCCTCACCAACGTGGTTACGAACCACATCACGGCCAGTATTAGGATCAAAGATAGCGAGATTAACATAGGAATTGGAATACGCAGAATGGAAGAGGCCACAAAGACACACACAATCCGGGGCTTTCCAGATCTTGAGGATGCGATAGGCGTCGATGAGGTGGTCAAGAAAGCTTCCATGTTTGTGCCAGCACTCGCCTGCTCCAACAGAACGTAACACGGCGATCAGTGAAGGCAAATTCTGGTCAACTAACTCAAGCTCTCCGCGAAGAAAAGGACGAGTAGAGGCCAAAAGGGTTTGGAGATACTTGTCATCGTGACTAGTGTTTGAAGTTGGCATGTCTATTTCTTCTTGTATTGTCCGATACAAGGTGAAGAATTACTTAAAGAAGAAGAAGAAGAAGAAGAAGATTATTGGAACTGAAACTGAAACTGAAACTGAAAGTTGCGATCTTTTGCTTTTCTTGTTATGTTGCTTAGGTTGTGTAGATTGTGATGTTGAACAAAGATCAACTTCAAAAGGATTCGTGATTTTCGCTTGGATAAGATTTCTGGGAAGGTTATGTTCGTATGTGGTTGGGTTCATATGAAAAAGAAAGATGATTCAAAAAATCTTCATGATGTAGGGACCAAAATGCTGATGTTATATTGATTCTGATCACATAGGAACCAACATAATCATAATAAGTTTCGGGCTTTTTCAGTATAATCGGCGACAATTGACTAATGAAATCAACGTGCCACGTGTACCGTCCTAATTCATATTATCTACACATAATAGTAATGTTATAGTGATTCTGTTCAGATAGGAACCAACGTAATCATAATAAGCTTCTAGCTTTTTTGGTATAATCGGTCAGAGTTGGCAAATGAAATCACTTTTGCCAGTTGTTCCCATCCATATATTTATGTATATATTGTATAAATGTGAGACTGAAGTGAATTGAAATATAATTTTTGGTGCACCTAGGTATCACCGATGGAATCAGTAACTAATTTTTTCGCTACGGGAACATCTTCAACGTGGGAGAGATACAGCTGGCCCAGGAGCTTGCTGCATTTTCAAGGGTGAGATTCGAACCCTCAACTACTTGGTTAA
Source organism: Erythroxylum orinocense (assembly GCA_025531955.1). Lineage (NCBI taxonomy): Eukaryota > Viridiplantae > Streptophyta > Magnoliopsida > Malpighiales > Erythroxylaceae > Erythroxylum > Erythroxylum orinocense. The sequence goes on along the minus strand of JANZLX010000003.1, from coordinate 5,970,650 downwards.
GTGACGAAGGTATGTACCACCTACGCTAACCCACTAGGTTAATTGAAGTATAATTGAAACAGATAATCACGTCTTAAATTGGCAAATGAAATCAACTATGCCAATTATATTGTTCTAATTCATCTCATCTAAATATTTATATAGGTCCACACAAATCTGAATGAAATAAATTGA
>JANZLX010000003.1:5945382-5964533 GCA_025531955.1 Erythroxylum orinocense | reverse complement strand
TTCGCCACCTCCACGAATGTGAGCTATCGCAAATATAAAACCCCGATCTAGTAGAGACAGTCTCGATGCCTTGAATTTAGGATCTATACATCTCTATTCATGAAACAAAAAGATGCAAGTGAGGAAAGAAATCTTTAACTTGCCGGAAACGGAAAAGAAAGGAACTCACACAGCGGATCTATGAATAACCATCAGCAATAAATTCAACTCATGATCAAATGATAACTTAAAAAGAAAAGGAGATGTCTAGGACTTGCAGACAATACCACAACATAATAACATAGAGAAAGCACAACACATGATATGAGCTTTTGTTTTATAGACGGCACAACAATGCACCATTCCAGTACCAGAACAATGATCAAATTTAGAAATTAAAGTTTTAATCACAAAAGTCATCACGATTCATTCTCCACTTCTTACAAACATGGCCACAGCATGCAGATCTGTACCATTGCAAGAGCAGAAAAAATGTATTTCAGAACTCATTACCTCATATGAACCATAACCATAAAGTAGCAACGGATCAGTCCCATCAATTTTCACAAGGTCCTTTCTGTAAACAATAGATATAGGAATCATAGTGCCATCTGAAGCAGTCGCCCATTTCCTTTCAGTAAAATACTTAGATGAATCAAAGCCTCCCAAGACCTGAATAAAATAAACAAAATAAAATAGATTTAATTGAGAAAAGCTAACGGTATCAACACAGTAACACAATGGTTAACATAGAACTGAAATGAACAATATAGACGCAATCATTTCCTTTAATGTATGTTCTCAATATTAAGTAAACAACCTGAACTTCAGTATCCTACTTTTCAAATTTTCCTATTTCAATCAACATACTCAAGTATTTAAGATTAAAGTCCTATTATTATTTGGAAAATTAAACAAAAAAATTTCATTGTCTACATTAGCTTTTATTAGAATTTTTAATATAGATAGACTTTAAATTACACAAACAAGAATTAAACTTGGCTCAACCATTGTTAAAATAACTTAAATTAGTCATTCAGATAATTAACCCTTACCATTTATAAACCCTTTAACATTTTCATTTTTAGTCAATATGGAATATTCTAACACTTTTCTTCAAGTGCAACTAGGACTGAACAGTCAGTTATCACTTGAGATAAAGGCAGTGATAACCAAACCGAACCGCTGGAACTGGACATCCAGACGAACAACTGAAAAATTAATAATCCGAACTAAACCTGTTTTGATACCATATTAGAATTTTTAATATGGGTAGAGTGTAGAATCCACTAACAAGAATTGAGCTTGAGTTAATCATTATCAAAATGACTAAAACTAGTCATTTGAATAATTGACTCTTATCACTTATAAACTCTTTAACATTTTCATGTTTAATCAATATGAAATACTCTAACATCTTTCATTCACCAACCCTTTGTTTCTGCCACATTAGAAGAGCTTTAACTTCGTATCGACCCAACCTGGTTATGAAAACAAGTTACTTTCTATATGTAGTGAAATGGTATGACTTAATTATATAGCATGAATAAATTTAGGTAATCATCTAAAGTAAGGCATATATAGATATTATTTAAAGGCCATCCAGTTGATTGGATAATGAAAACTTGTTATCTTACTGATTCAATCTTCTTTCGTACAGAAACACCTGAGTTCATATCATAATCGTACACAGATGATGGTGTCCTCAGTGAGATATAAGAAAACCTCAAAATGCTGGAAGAAAACTCAGACGTTTTCAGCTCTACAGAGTATACGGGATCGATTAAATCAACAGTGTGACCATCTTTAAGCCTTGTAAGTGGCTCATCAATAGCTGGAAGGTGATAAACTGTTAATTTGGGCAAATCATATTCACGCTCACACATAACCAGGTGATCAGCAAAAAGTTGAATATCCTGAATTTTTATGCTGCACAAAACCACAATAGTTTAAAGCAAAACAAAAAATAATTGGACGGTGGACAGTTTACTGCACCAATCAGACAAAAACATATCAAAAAATAGCAGCAAATATAAATGATACCCAGGTTGTCCAGGGCATAGTAATGGTTTTGAGATGAATATCTAAGAATGGTTATAAGTTGAAGTAAATTGAATTTTAAGAAAAGACATAAAGTGAACCCAAATTTCATAAGACGCCAATATCACCTTTCTCTATGGGGAATAAGAACAGTAATTGCAGAAGTATTATCCACAGGACAGGCCAACAGCTCTGAGTTGAAATACTCATTACTTCTCCTCTTAATAAAGAAATGATTTCCGCGATGACTGGCTGATGTATCAATACCAACTTCACGAGGTGTCAAAACTTTAAGACCGTCATCAGGTGTTGAAATGTCAATATAAAAAATGAATCTTGTTGTCTTGCTTTCAGATCCAATAAACAAAAACTTTTCACTTTCTGATGTTTGAAGATCAAGAGAAAACATATCATCTTTTTCCTCATAAAGACAGGAGTCATTGGACTGGTCTGTTCCCAACTTATGCAACCACACCTGTTAAAGGAATCATAAATATATCAATCTATGCACAAATATAAGGTTGAAAAGGTTTCTCAAACTCTCGACAAGGAAAAAGTACTTCAATCTCTGCACTGGTTCAACCCCAATACAAATCTCTTATATAGCCAATGGGGCCACTAGCCAGTTAAAAAGATTGAAGGACACGATTATTAGGACATTAACATCAGAAAGGAGAGTTTAAAAAAGTAAAAGGATCCAAATCTTTTTCACACTAATTGATATGTTCAATTGTGAGAAAGTTTCTCAATATTTGGAATACCCTTAGTGTTGCTTAAGGCATGGTACAAATATGCATTGTTGTAAAGGTCATTAGCATTCATCCGATGAATGATCACCTTTTGACGATTGTGCTAGTGCAAAACCAAACATGATCTTTAATATGCAAACCTAGAAAAGAAATTGATTAAAGCAGAGTTTGTAGAAATCAAGCTCAAAAGCTTCTGGTTCTTGTCTCTTTCTAAAGCTTCTGTTTCTTATCTCTTTCTTTCACCATAAAACTTTCTCCGTTGATGTTCAATTCTTGAGCTTGCTCTGGATAATATCAACCAATTCAACGGTTTCTTGACTCCCATTCTGTCTCCTTGACTAAGGAGAAGCTCTTACATGCAAGTATTAGTAGTCATATTCTTTGGCTCCAGGAGCATGTTTCACTAAAGAAGAATGATCAATCATTGTTAACTTATGATAACCTACACCTTAGGCTTGAGAATTAAAAGATTTCTTGACATGGTATTAGAGCCTTTATGAGCGATGACAGGGTTCACGTTGAAGTCACATTGCCCTTATTCATTCAGGATTTATGATTTATTGTGATTTGTGTTAGGCGAAATGTTAGATTAATTACTAGTAAAAATAAAGTGCTTCAATCATTAATTGACAGAAAAATCTGCTCCAATTTATTGGTTAGATTAATTGCTAGTAAAAATAAATTGCTTCAGTCAGTAACCACCTCTTGAACGTGAAATATAAGAGAATTGAACAATACCTTGTCCGGCCGGAGGGTGTCATCCATTGTGATGTAAACCAAAGAATCATTCCCGGCCCACTCAAAATAAGATGTAGTACCTGTTAGAGGCTTCCCAATAGGAGCTCTAGTTTCCGCATCAATGACAAAAACATCATAGATTTCATTTCCTTTGGTATCTTCTACATAAGCAACCAGCTTATGATTTGGACTAGCCTAAGTAAAGAGAACAAACATATGAACAACCCTAGTACTCAATCCAAGGACATCAAAATAAAAATTAACTGTTATTCACCTTCAAATAACCAACTGAGTAATATTCATATGATTCAGCCTTAAGATTTTCGTCCAAAATAACATGTTCAGGAGGATCATTTGATCCTTCTGGCATTATATCATGTACAGAAAGCGGAGCATCATGATTCGGTACGTGTCGTCGGCAATGTTGGACATACTCTTTCCCCTCCAAGGTCCTTTTGTAATAGTAAAAAGGCCCTTTCCTTAGTGGGGCAGTTCTGTCATCCTCCTTGATTCGTTCTCTTATTTCAGCAAAGAGTTGCTGCTCAAACCCCTTGGTTCCTAAGATGGTTATTTAGTAACAGAATCCAACGTAGACTTAAATCATAAATGTTGACCATATATGGAAACACACAAGTAACGATTGTCAAATGGCAACGATCTTATGTTGTTAGTGATCTGAATGTAATATCGGTCCCAAATAACACATTTTGGTAATCAAAGCTGAATCTTTAAACAACCCAACTAAAAAAGACAAAAACTTTGCAATCAAAGTGTGGCTTACCAGACATAACAAAATCGGTATAAGCATTCTCTTGACGGAGATAGGAAAGGACCTCCGGGTCGGAGCGAGAGTCGTCGCGAAGCCAGTAGTAGTTATCGAGCCTGGAGTCGCCGAACAACTCCATGACATGCTTCACCTTCTTGGCCACCGGAGGCGAGGTGACGGGAGCCGTAGTTGAAGACATCTTACGGTGAGGAGTGAGTGCGGAGAGTGAAGGGAAGAGGAGAGCTGGGAAACAAACGAGAGCTAGGCTTGTGTTGCGTCTTGCAATCCCAAATAAATTGCTTTTGCTACTCAGAAACAAATTGTTACCCTTTAGCATCTCTTGGTTTGCTTTTTATTTTTTAATTTTAATTATAATTATTTAATTTTGCGACAAGCTTTTGAGCAACAACGGAAACTTGGTTGGGACGACGACGGCGAAGGAATGTTAGCGGTCCAATGATGGGGTTGGGTCGTACACTTGTGTTTGTTCCACGGGGCCATTACCAATGAGATGGAGGCATTTTAGGCATTGCTTTTGTTCGCAATAATGGAATCAAAAACTTTTTTTCTTAAGACTTGCTTCCAACGCAATAATGGAATCAAAAACACACTTGTTATAATTAACCCTTCCAATATCAAAAAGTTTTTTTTGTTCATAATTAACCCTTTAAATTTTGATCCCATTATTTACCGTAATTATTAACACTCAGTTGAATTCTGCATAAATGCCTAGTTCAAGGCTCAATTTCATTATTGTAAACAAAAATAAAAGTTAGGAAGAAAGATTTAAGGAAAAAATTTGGGTAAAATGTTCTAATATTTAATTTTTAACAAAAACATTTCGATTGATGAATCACGTTTAAATATTATATTTGTATAATGTATAAATTTTATTATTTAGTAAATAAAATATAAAATATTCTAAAATAATTATAAAGTAAAACATATGAAATAGTGTATTACTATTTTATTATTTCTTATATTTTTAATTTATTAAATAATAAAATTTATGCGTAACACAAATATAATATGTGATAGTCAAATGAGAGGAGTGACTCAATTAGAGAATTAAGTCTCTCAAAAGTCTATTAATTTAAGATATTAAGTCAAAGGTGGAGGACTTCAGATTAATGTTAGGAGAATACCTAGAGCTCATACCATCTGCCTCCTTTCCATATTTCCCTACTTCAGCCAATTCTGCAAAAAGCCGAACTCCTTTTAACTTTATGACAAGCAAACTGCACGAGCTCCTTTTTCTTTTCCAAGTCTCATCAATGTTATTATTACGATTCTTGCATCCAACAAGAAGATAACCAAGTTGTTTTTGACTCCAAGAATCAGGTTATAATGGAAACCCATATGTGAATCCCACAAGCAATAGTGATCAGGACCATCAGTTGCCTATCTTATTTTAGAAAAATAATAAAAATAAAGGCAAAGAACATTGGGAAGCAGACTAACTTTTCCAAATTTTGCATGACAAAGAACTTGAAGGAAGAATTATCTAATAAATAAACAAACCCAAAAAGAAAACAAAAATGGCAAACCAGTATGCTACAGATCCCAGAATCAGCCTTTTAAATTGGATGGAGAATTGTCATTCCAAGCAAATCAAAGGTCCCCCACCTGTAAACATGTCTACATCGACGTATTCACCCTGGCTTCAATATGACAGCTCTTTCTCATTAACCAGTCAATACATCACAATTTTACAAATTGGCAATCATAAGAAATAAGGTACTCCGGTTCTGGGCCCCCTCATCTGATTGTTCTCCTCTGTTTCAGTGAAAAACTTCACTTCTCTCTCCTATGGCATCACACAATATAATGCATGTGAAAAACTCGAGCAAATGGTAAAGTAGAATACAAGGGATGATTTTAGCTTTCGTGCCAAATGATGCAAGCAGATACGAAATTGACATTTATTTGTCTAATTTATTTCCCAAGGTATCATTATCCTCATACTGCCATCTAAACACCAATTTCTCCAAAAGCAGGTTTTGAGGCAAAATAAATTAATACGAATATGCATCTCTTTTTTTAAACATATTTTTATGTCTCCGATCAGGGACGGATTCAAGGGGGGGCTAGCAGGGGCTATAGCCCCCCCAAGACTAAAAAATATGTTAAGAATGCTTTGTTAATTAAAACCCAGCCCCCCCTCTCCAAGATTAAAAAATTTTGTCCTTTCTTTCAAGATTAAAAAATTTTGTCCTTGTCCCCCCTAAACTAAAATTCTGGATCCGTCGCTGTCTCCGATATGTCTTCTACTTCTCTTTCTTCTTTTCTGGTTTTTCTAATCCATGCAAGTATATGAACTTTAGGCTTTGACAACAACAGCATGGAGAAATGGTTTTAAAACCAAAACAAAGTGAAATGATTGATTAGCATATATGGGACGATTTTTTCCGCAGGATGCCCCCCTACATTCAGATGGATATGAGGGTCTATGTAATTTATTTTGTTTATTTTCTTCTGAGTACAAGGTTCTAACGTTACAGCTTCACAATTTCTATTTTAGCAGATTCTCTTTCCAACCGAGAAAATTCAGTTAACATATGCATTATCTATTGATCCAGCCCTACCTCCCAAAACAGTATCTAATGTTTCCCTCTCTTTTCCAAGAAAGCCAAATTAAATTGTTATACTAGTTATTGATGCTCCAAGGAGAAAGGACAAACTCAAGAACAGATAGCAGATCTAAGCTGCAATAACATAAAGGAGGACTCCTCACAGAGGTGAATCACTGGTTTCACCAGATCATAGTTAGGTGTGTTTAGGACATTAAATGAGCAAGTTTCTGATACTAACCATATTTTCATTGAAGCTCAATATGGAGGCCACATTCCCACAACGGTAACAATAATTTGGAGCTGACCACACCTACAATAGTTAAGGCTAGCATTAACATTTATTTCACAAATAAGTTTGGCCTCAACGAGAAACACAAATAGCTCAAAATCTTACTGTTACTAAGCCTTTATCTTGAAACATGTACTTTAGACCCTCTTGTACAAGTTGATGTGCTCGACAAACCAGATCAAGATTGTTAATGTGATTGAACTGCAAGTACACAGAAATAAAATGGATATAAGAAGGCAAAAAATCAAGAGAATTTTACCCTAATGAGATTTGTTAAGATTGTATTACCTCAGATGTGACTCTTGATCCAAAAAGCCAACCTGCTCCTCTGGGACTAACTGCCCATGTTTCAATATCTTCAGGATCACTCCACATCAGATCACAGAAAGGCCCTTCATGCGGAATTTCACAATTTCTTTCAATTACTCGTATCTGCCAAGTAATGGGAAACATTCATATCCCTTAATTGTAAAAAATGCAGAATGACACTCATGGATGCATGTTAGGAGCCAATGTGCATTTATGTATCACTTACTATCTAAATCTACAAGCATCAAGTAGACTAATTGGCACAAGAAATTTCCTTGGAAAGAAATTATTTATATACAGCTTTAGAAAAGCAAACCAAAACCAAAATGCATCTGCTAGATGCAACTTTTTTTTTCCCAGATATATCTAGCCTTATACTTTTGGAGCGTAATATCCAGTCCTCTTTAGAAAATTAATAAAAATTTTCATACAAACAATATATCTCTACATTCAATAATGACCAACCAGCATCCACATATTCACAATTATGTAATGCCAAGACTCTCAAAATGTCATGTCTTTTCCCCTCAAACCTAGATGATGACATCCTAAATTATTTATCTGGCTAACCACCCATGCAGAGGGCTTTGAACCTAAATTATCTTCTTGAATATAAACAACACAGAAAATGAGGTAGGAAGTATTTCGTCAACTGTACATAGAAAGTCATACATAAGCCAAGTAAAACCCATCGCTCATATCTCTCACTCCTGTCCTTCCTAGCAACCTACCCACTTCCTGTCTGACTAAGTGTTTGTATGAACCTACCCAATTACAAAAGTCTATTTGAAAATGTCTTTAAAGACTTCAAATCAAACTCCTCAATTATCATAACCAAAAATGAAGAACTAGAATGCATTAGAAACTAAGGCAGACATATAAAGCCAAGATTTAAACAATATAATACTGTATATACACAATTTTCTAGATGAATAGGAAACAAAAAGATCAAAAGAACACCTGATCAATTGTTCGGATATCAGGAGAGAGACCTCCATGGACACAAAGTACCTACAGAATGAATACGAAAGATAGCATTCAAACTTAAGGGTGGAAAGCCAGGTGCAAAAGCAAGATAACATGCTTGACTACGAACAAATATCAAGAGGCAGATAAACAAAGTATGAGGGGCTTACCGTGCCATCTATGATTGCTGAAAGTGTCAAATAGTCAAAAACATCAGTACAGTACCGCCAAGCGTTGGCATTTCCGTACTTCCTTTGGCACTCGTCATAAAAACCATATACCTAAGAAAAAATGCTGTTAAGATCAGAATTTGGGAAATCAAGCATAAATTGTGAATTCCAATGCCCTTAGAACCCTCACTGTTCAATGGTGCAACCTATGAAGAAAGCAGAGGAGTAATGCTTAGGCTGGCAGTACCTGAGTTAGTTGCCTGCTTTCATGATTTCCGCGCAAGAGTGTAATATTAGCTGGGTATCTGAAAACAGAAACAAAGAAACAGAATAGTTAATCAACTCATCAACAGATGCTTATTAAATATCTTTATAGTAAAAACCTCAACAAAATAGTAAGATGACAAGTAATTAATTATGGCCAAATCTGGAAATTTGGAAAGACAATGACATCTCGGAGTCGGCGAGAGTCCCAACAGAAAAAGAGGTATTTTACAGTTCTTCACCTTGAAATATTGCAGTACCAGTATTTGATACCATAGAATGTATCACATGATTTCTTCAACATCATTTCCAAGATAAAGAAGGTCAGCAACTTTCCTAGAGATCAACTAAAGTTCTTTAACTGATTTGTTAAGTAAAATGATGAATCTAATGGGTGTCAGAAACCAATAGGGGATATACGTGTCACTTTCCGTCAAAGCATTGTACTGCATTACCTTATTTTTAACCTGGGAGATGTCTAAATATAAAAGGTTACTGTGACGCATTACATGAGTACCCTCCCCCCACCAAATACACAAATAAAAGAGAACATCATGTACATACAGCATACGTGGTAAAAGGATCGAGAATGATGTTGAAGCCACATAGTCAAGCATATTAAAGGGTGAAACTCATTTTACCACACACTTACACACTCACAGAACATGTACAGATTGCATGAGTGGAGTGGCCATAGCAGGTACAAAAGAGAATATGTAGTAAGTTGGAATCAAATGATAGCGAGCGCAAAGGTCTACCTTGCTTTAAGAAGCAAAAGAATAGTGAACACTTCAAGGCTGTTGTAACCTCGATCAACAAAATCCCCCTGAAATATTAGTTAAGCTCTCATAAAATTAGCAGTTGACTTATTAGGAAATTAGCAGTTGACTTATTAGGACTAAAACAGCTCTGGAAAAGGGAAGAATGAATTACCATAAATATATAATTTGTCTCAGGAACGTGACCTCCAGTCTGAAACAACTTCATTAGATCATGAAACTGGCCATGAATATCACCACAGACAGTCACCGGACTGTTAACAGGCTGCACATTGGACTCCTCAACAAGTATCTCTTTTACCTGTACCAGACAGAAAATTTGTAATGAATTAATCAAATCCCCATCCAGGAACATGACCTTCCGTTTTAGCATCCTTAATAATAATTAAGTAAACACATATGCAATCCACACACATTTGGTTTTGGTACAAGAAGAGCACCGAGGAGCCATAATCATCTACAAGAAGAAAGAAAACAAAGTATATAAATCAACAACACAATTAAAAGCTCCCACAGAACCAAAATTAACCATTCCAACCCAACTGTTTATAAGAAAGGAATGCTTTTCCTCTTCTTCAAAGGACCTCTATTCTGCCCCTTCCACATTAAGCGAAATGTAACAGGATGATTCAATACGATGGTTTCCCTTTTTTTTTTTGTGCAAAATCAGAACCCAAGCCCATAGGCCACTTTCGGTTTGCATGTACTGATGCATACTTCAGAATGAGTCAATTTCCACACCATATCAAGTATTAGAATGTTTCATCTCCACACCCGTAATCAAAGCACTGGTTATGTGCGTACACAGATAGCAAGACCGCACTGATATCCAAAACCCTAATAGTGATTATATCCCAAAAATGCGCTCATGAAAAACATGCATAACATAGATAACAGCTCAAATATAGGCTTATAAACGTAAAAATGAAAAAGTAAACAATAAATGAGAGCCCTAGAGCGAGAGAGAGATTTACATATTCGCATAGAAGTTGAAGCTCGTCTTCCAACAGATGTTGACCTTCTTTAACCTTCACTATCCACTGATCCAAATCCATCTCTCTCTCTCTGTCACTCTCGATTTTGATTCAGTTTAAGTTTCAATTTGAACAAAAATCCTCCAATCACGAACAATAACAGAAAATCAAACAAAAACAGCTTTCCTTTTCCTCTCTCTGTTTTTCCCTCTTCACTTTTTCCCTACAGATCTGCAATTCACGGTTTTATTTTTATTATTTTTATCTCTCATTTTTTAATTTTCCTTTTCTCTTCCATACTCAAAATCAGGCATAGTAAAGAAAAGGTCCATTCTATTAGGTATCTGATAATTTTGTTGCAAATTGTCTGGTTAAATTGAACCATAGCATTGCTTTTAATTTTCAGATTTAGGATAATATTCTTGCAACCTCCTTTTTAATTATATGGGCAGTCTATATTTTATAGTATTTCTTTTATGGGGTAGTTTTTAATTTCTCTTAATTGTAACTAAAAAAAAAAGTCTATGCCAATAAAAGCCAATAGATTTGGTTCGAATTGATTTTAATTTAAGTGAATTACAGTCAATTTTTCAATTTGAACTTAATACCAAACAAGGTTGAAGCTCTAATATCAAATTTGTAAATTTTATACCGTACTAAAAAATAGTACACAATTTAAACTTATTTTATTAGTTAATTTATATTGATTTTTTTATTAGTATCGGCTAATATTTAAAATACCAATTAAGTATTGATTAGTATAATAAATTTTAAAATTTTTGAGGATTGAAATGTAAAATAAACACTAAAAATCACAAAACTATTCGTTTTTTCCCAATTCTCATTCCCTACCCCATCTCATGGCATCTGTTTGTCTCTTCCTGTCTCTCGTGACATCGTCTCTCCAATTCAGACTTTAGTCCTTTCGGCGTAAGTGATAGCCTCAGCCATTATTAGTCGTTCCATCGTCATTCGTCAACCGGCAATTGCACCGTTATTAGCCATTTGCCAGTCATGTCGTCGCCATTTGCTAGTCATGTCATCGCCATTCATCGATTGTGCCATCACCATTTGCTAGTTGCGCCATCGTCATCATCGCCAGTGGCCATTGCCAATTGCTCACAACACTGCCAATCGCCACCAGTCGCTCACAAAGCTGCCATTCGCCATCCATCACCCTCTTGTGTTCTAAAATTGCAGTATTGTGACTTATGAGTGTAAGCCAAGGTTGCATTTTGCTAGCAAAAATTTGATGGAAGTGGAACCATGTGTTCATGTGTGATAATTGAGAAATTGATAATGTGATTACTTGTGTTATAGGCTTATGAACTTGTAGCGTATCATGTAGGGCTTGTGAATCATGAATATGTGATTGTGGAATAGTGGAATGGCAGTTTGAATAATTAGTTGAGTGTTTAGTGTTGTTTGGCAATTAGAATTAGCTATGTTATATGACTTTTATGATGATTGGAAACTGAAATTTTGAATTAAATTATTAATTTGAGGTTATTCATTTATTGTCTAACATTTATAGTTGTGATCATAAGGTTGAATTATGTAATCACATAAAAAGAGTGATGGTTGTGAAAGTGTAGCGATCAATGTATACATTTGATGTTTGGGACTAAAAGGAAACAGGAGTTATTGAGAAACTATTCCATTGCTTTATTTTATTTTACACACCTTTATTTTAATATAAAGTTATTAAGTTGATTTTGATATATATCTTCATTTAGTTTTGGAGACAAATGGAAGCAAATTCAAATACTTGTAATAATACAACCACTTTAGGAAGATATAATGATCCAACTTGAACTCATGTTAGATTGGTTCCTAAAATGAATAATCATATCATTCGTTTATATTGCAACTAATATTTAAAAAGTGGAGGAATCATCAAATTAAAAAAACATTAGTTGGGTCAAAGGTGATATAAAGCTTTGTAAAAAATTGGATCATAAAGTAAAATAACAAATAAAAACTTTGCTTGAAGAGTATCAACATGAGAAAGATAGGAGGCAAATATTGAGTTACAAAAATTAGTAGTGGAACTTTTTTTGTTGATGGTGAGGATGATGGTGGGGTTACTGAAGGTGGTAGTATTATTAGCCAACAAGAAGAGAATGTTACATATGATATTAGGAAAAGAAGAAGACATGTGCCTAATTTTTTTGTATCACGAACAATTCCTGAACTCGTCCTTCAATCATTAACGCCTTACAATATAGAAAAGCAGCTCATAATGTAGACATGATAATGGCTAGATGGTGGTATGGTTTAGGTATAACATTCAATGCTGGCCAATTTTATTATTATCAGCCTATGGTATATGATGTTACGGTCCAAGATACAAAGTTCTTTCAATTGATAACTACAAAGATAAACTTCTAGGTAGCTTTGTTTATAAAATAAAAAGTTATTTAGATGAAAGAAGAACGATTGAAGCTACTTTTGGGTGTCCAATCATAAAAGATTGTTGGACAAATAGAAGAAAGGAACCTATTATTAATTTTTTTGGTTTATTCTATAAAGGTGACAATGTTTTTGAAGTCTATTAATGCATCTAACCTTGATAGGAATGTCGATACTCTGTTTCGGATATTTGATGAAATTGTGAATAAAGTGAGGCCACAAAATATTGTTCAGTTTATTACTGATAATGATTTTACTTATAAAACAATTGGAAGAAGAATACAAAGTAGGGATAATTCTTTTTATTGAACTACTTATGATGCACATTGTATTGACATGATGTTGAAAATATAGGAGATGTTATATATTATCCTATTATTGATGAGATTATACATAAAACAAAAAAGTGACCAAGTTTATTTACAATCATGCATGAGTCCTTAATTTAATAAAAAGGGATTTCACAAATTGTAAGAATTTGTGTCATCATGCTATTATAAGATTTACAACTAATTTCTTATCACTTTAGTGTTTTATTTTGGTGAAGAAGGAGTTGATGCAAATGTTTACAAATGATAAATGGATTGTATTTTAGCAAGTTAGGTCTAGCATTGGATCAGAGGTTTTTAGAATTATAACTGAAGATTTTGAATATTGATCCTAATGTCAATTTGTCACTCGAGTTTGTGAGCCTTTAGTGAGAGTACTTCGTCTAGTTGATTGTGATAAAAAAAGTAATAATAAGTTATTTTTATGATGTCATGGAAAGGGAAAAGGAAGCAATAGCTAGGACATTTTTTAATCATTGTATATATTTCAGATAAAGTTTTAGAAAGAAAGCTGAAGTTAATAGGAGAATGATATTAACTATTACAATTATCATTTGCCCATGAGATGATGTAAGATCTCTTAAGCTCGCAGATGAATATTTATAAGGATGCTTCTGGTTATTTTGGGATGCTTATTGCAATTCGTCAAAAAGAAAACTCAATCTAAGTATACATATTTTTTTATTTTTGTTAGTTGTTGAAAATCAATCATTACTTTATTTTATTTATAATGTTACTTTTATTATCTTAAGTTTGCTTAAGAGGGCCAATTCAGAAGTGATGTTTTTGCAATTCGTATTCTAAGTCAATGTTTAAGTGCAATAGGGTGTGAAAGGAATTGAAACACAATTGAATTCATCTATTCAAAGAAAAGGAATAAATCAGAACATAAGAAAATGAACGAATTGGTTTTTGTTCGATACAATTTAAAGCTTTGAGAAAGATATGTTATTATCATTATTAAGTTTGATATAATTTCACATAATTTCTTAATAATTTAATTTTATTTATTTACTAGGACTCTTAATAAAACAAGTAGTTCTATAAATCCAACTTGCCTTGACCATATCTATCTTTTAGCAGATTGGATTCCTGAGGATCGGGGGTTAATAGATAATAGTGACTTGGAAGATAATTTTGAATGGGAAAGTATTAACATGCCATTTGGTGCAATGAATTTGAATGATGATAATGATGAGGCTGCACTCAATGATGATGATTTTGTAATAAATAATAATTAAAATCAATGAGATTTGAGCAAATATTCAATTGAATAAAGTTCCAGATTTTCATTTCTCTTCTTATTTTAATTTCACTTATATTTTATGTATATGTTAAACTCTATATATACAATATAAATATAATTGTAAACGTTTTTGCTTAAGGTTTCACTTATAATTAGTTATTTCCTCGACACGAACTCTTATTGTAAATTGTAATACTTAGAAATCATGGATGTTTATTATTCTTTTATTTGATGTTTTGATTTAATATTATTTATGGTATGATTAAATTGTAACACTCTAAGTACTTTTTATCGTCCTTAATTTTATATTTGTATGATCTTTTTATATTAATTGTGGTGATTATTTATATATTAAATATGTGAAAAGCAATATTAATATAAATTAATAGATTGTTATTGTTTCAATTTCTATTATTATGATTTTTATAGACAAGTTTAATGTAAAATTATAAATTATACAATATAATATATTAAGAGACTATTTTGCAATTTAAAAAAATTCATGAACTATTTTATAAATTTAAAAATTACCCGAAATGGTATCTGATATTAACGGTACTAATACGATACCGCACTATAACTAAATCTAATACTGGTGCTAGGACAATATTCATAACATTGTCTATGACCCAAAACTTGATCTTCTCTTATAACACAAATCAATGTTATTTTGTTGTCAAAAAATGAAAACAAATAATATTATTTTATGTATAAAAACAAAAAAGTGTAGCTACGTTAACCAATCATGGCTCTCTCCCATCTCTCAATCTTTGTCTAGTCTCTCAAAAACTCCATTTAACTTTCAAATCTCAATGTCTCAATCTCAATTTCTCATTATCATTACACAATTTCATACCTCGCTTATCCTCTATGACAATTATTCCTAAAATATCTCTCTCTTTCTTCTTCTTTTCCTATGATATGTACATTTGTTGAAATGTAATTGTTAAACCTTAGTCTCATTTTGTTCATCTATGAACGAAAATTCTAGTGATTTCTTTTTTGTCTTTGTTGTTCATTCTTTATGATTTCATTTTTTTAACAAAAGAAGTATGACACAAAACATGATTTAAAGAAGTTATGATATAGTTTAAGGTCAAAGTGTGTTTTATGTTTCAACATGTTCATTAAAATATAAGTTAAACTATAAAGATTCAAAAAATTCAAAATAAACTCTAATGTTTTAAAAATGTTTATAATGAACTTCAGTGAAGGAAGATTTAAATACAATTAAGTTTTCATTTGTTAAGTGTCACATATCATCATTGTCGTGGCACGTATTCATTATTTTTAATCAATATGTAAGACCCATTGTCATATATTTACTGTCAAATTTTTTAAATCAATATATTTTCTAATTTAAATTCTTAACAAAACTTAATTATCATAAATAACCTCATCATATACTTTTCCTAACCAAAATTTTGAATCTAATGCTCCTCTACCCTAATGAACCCTAATCCCTAATTTCTCCTAATATTCAAATGCTTGACTTCGATTTGGAGTTGTAGATTTTGCATCCAATAAGTGATATAAGAAGTAATAGTTATTTTAATGCTAATAGGACTAAAGATGTATAGTTATGATGTTAGAATTCAAGGCCTCTTTAGCAATGCCTATTAAATCTTTTGAGAGATCAATGCTAACTTTGCCTTTGTTATCTTCCACTTCGTGGCGTATTATACTTTGAAAGATTATGGTCAGCATGCTCTGTATGATCGAGTAGTTGTTGCTTCCTAACATGTGTCGACAAATGCTTACCATTGACAGTTCATGACATAGACGGAGAGGATTGAATGATGTCGTGATTATTTTTCATTAAAGAAGAAATAAAGAACAAAGGAGAGAAGATGAGAAGAAGAGAGGACCTAAAAGGAGGAGGAGAGAAGATAAAGAATTATACAAAAGAGAGAGAAGAAAAATACTTGATTCATATTTCTTAACCTATGAAAATGGTTAAAGGGACCTTTTATACTTCTATTATAGCAGTAACTTCTATGTGCAACAACCCCTTCTACTATGGAAACCTTGTCCATAAAGTTTAATAGAAAAACTATTAAGGAGGTTTACCTAAAGGATAAAAAGGAACAATTACTCCTTCTTGACAAAAATGAGTTTTTTTCCATCATATCTCTATAAGTAGCCAATAAAATGCCATTAATGTTCTCCTTCAAATATCTACGCTGGTGTTCATTAAGGTAGAGAGTGATTTTAATTTTTCTATCAAGTTGCCCGTCTTTACATTAATGACATATGAATCACTAGCTTGAGATTTTCATTTGTATCGCTCACCATTGTCCTCTTTTATAGTCACCATAATACTCGTCTCATAAGGCTCCCTTCTTTAAAAACATTGCCCATCCTTCAACCATTAACACTATCATAAAAAAATTTATTTGACTATTTGCTTTTGTTTTATCTAGAGCAAAATTTGCATTCTCTAAAGCAGTCATTCCTTGTTATTGCATAAATTGATTGACTTTAGGTTATTTATCTTGTATTGATGGTGATTAGAATGTACCTGAATTTTTTGCGTCCACTCATACGAAAACCTCAAGAAAACAAGGTTCTTGAAACCCCCTAATCCTATTGAATTAAAACCCTAATCTTTCTATTATAAGAGCATGCTAGATCAAACCCCAAATCATAAGTTTGAGACCCAATCTAAAAAAAATCAGAAATCAATTTACGTTGCAAGTACTTACTTATTGATGCAAATCAATTTTTTGAAGTAACCATGAAGACATTCACGTCTCGCTTGAAGAACTCATTTCTGAAATTTTATTAATCATTCAAATCTAGGATTACAAGGTTATAATAAGATATAAATACCCTTGACCAAGTCCTAACCCTAATAGGAATGAGTTTGCAAGCCCATTTAATGAAAACTAGGCTAATCTTAGCAAATCTAGAAGTATCTAACCCATTGAACATAATCTAATTTAAGTCATTTTAGGAATGAGCTAAACACATTAAAACAGATAAGTCTTAAAATAACCCAACCAAACAAAGCGCATGCTACTAATTAAAAGAACAACCCGTAAATAAGTCCTTGGGCCTAAAATAAGGGATAATAAATAATAAGCCTAAACTATCAATAACGGGCTTAAACGGCTAAGTGCTAGCCTTTTCCAACTCCTCCTCTAATAAAACCCCAAGATGGCTAAGTGCTAGTCTTTTCTAATGCCTTCTCTAATAAAGTCACAAGCTTTGGCGTGCCTTGGTGTTCCTCTATGGATAATTTGGCCTCCTCATGTACTTGATTTGTGATTTTAGGCTTGAACAAAAGCTTGCATTGCTTATTTAAGCCTTGATGTTTGTTGCATTGTAAATGAACCACTTAGCAAAATAAGCTTGTCTTGGCATGTGGCACCTTGATCTCCATTGCCATGACTTCTTGTATCATCCACTCTTTAAGCTTATCAAAATTTTGGTCCTAATCATCTTATGTCATATATATGGAATATCCTAACCAATAATTGTAACGCTTTGATACCATTTGCTGTGATTATTTTTTGTTAAAGAAGAAATGAAGAACAGAGGAGAGAAGAAGACAGAAGAATCTAGGAGAGGGAGAAGAGAAGGTAGAAAATTACACAAAAAAGAGAGAACCAAAATGCTTCGTATTTCTTAACCTATAAAAATGGTTAGAGAGACCTTTTATGCTCCTCTTATAGAGATAACTTGTATACATAACAAACGAGGTGCTTGTCATAAGTGTCACTAATTCGCTTACAATCCAAGGAACCAACCTCTGTCTTTGGCCCACCAATCCCTTGTTCGTCATACGTCTCTGTTAACTATGGCCTAATCTTCTTCTCCTCATATGATAATGACAATGAGAACTATTTAAAGTCTATATAAATGTTTTATGACGTAGTTAGTTTCATAAGTAGCGTAATTAAGGTAGTGACAACCTTGGGTAGAGGTACTCTTGTCTAGGTCTTTTTTAGTATATGTTTATATCTTATCTTTTATTGCTAATCTTTTACATAGTCTATACGTATCTTTTTAATGAATATATTTGCACTTTCATTTACAATTTTGTAATATTGTCACACCACATTGTATGTGGGTCTATTGAAAATAACTTCTCTATTAGTAAGGGTAAGATTGCATATTATTGAACTTCCTCAAACTCCACTAATAGCGCGATTTCAACTAGATGTTGTTGATGATGATGCGAGAGATGAAACATTTAACCCTTACTTGCAAAATTTAGAATTTTCTGTAAATGTTGTGAGTGGATATTATGAAGATATGGAGGGGAAATTTGAGAGGAAACAATCACTAGAAGAAAAATCATAATTTGCGACCGACCAATACCGACGGTATTGAGAACTGTTGGAAATACCGACCGAAACAATCGTTCGGTCGGAGAAGTTGGCTGACAGTTCAAAATTAGCGACCAACCAGTATTCGGTCGTAGAACTTAATTAAGGGTTATTCATCGACCGAAAATTCGATTGGTAATGGGGTCGGTAAAAACGTCTGTCACTTAAAACCTACCCCTCTCTTTTTTTCCTCTCCCCCGCGCAAACTTCCTCCTCCCTCCTTTCGCCGCACCT